>OY720453.1:40110393-40207893 GCA_963082715.1 Harpalus rubripes
TTTTTTCACGTTCTGAAACGACGATTTTGCATGTATCTTTGGAAACATATTCTGCTTGTAGTTTTGATGGATCTAGGTTATTTATGCTACAATAAAACAAAATACACTGATTTTTAGTGAATACAAGCTTTTGGAGGCACTCCGTGGTGCACTCGCAAGCGCAGCTAGAGTGCCGATTTGAACTATAGAATTACTGCAAGACACCTTAAAAACACGTAATTCGCTTAGAAAACGCATTTTCAAGTGATTTGGAGACATGTTTTGAAAACAGATTTACATCATATTTGAGCGTTTCAGGGTCTGAAACAACGATTTTGCATGTACCTTTGGAAACATATCCTACTTGTAGTTTCGATGGAACTAAGTTATTTATGCTACAATAATACAAAATACACTGAATTTTAGTGAATACAAGCTTTTTGAGGCACTCCGTGGTGCTCTCGCCAGATCAGCTAGAGTGCCGATTTGAACTATAGAAGTTACTGCAAAACACCTTAAAAACACGTAATTCGCTTAGAAACGCATTTTCAAGTGATTTGGAGACATGTTTTGAGAACAGTTTTTTACATCATGATTGAGCGTTTCAAGGTCTGAAACGACAATTTTGCATGTATCTTTGTGGAAACATATTCTACCTGTAGTTTCGATGGAACTAGGTTATTTAAGCTACAATAAGACAAAATACACTGATTTTTAGTGAATACAAGCTTTTGGAGGCACTTCGTGGTGCACTCGCCAGTGCAGCTAGAGTGCCGATTTGAACTATAGTAGTTATTGCAAAACACCTTAAAAACACGTAATTCGCTTAGAAAACGCATTTTCAAGTGATTTGGAGACATGTTTTGAGAAACAGTTTTTACACCATATTTGAGCGTTTCACGGTCTGAAACGACGATTCTGCATGTATCTTTAAAAACATATTCTACTTGAAGTTTCGATGGAACTAGGTTATTTATGCTACAATAAAACAAAATACACTGATTTTTAGTGAATACAAGCTTTTGGAGGCACTCCGTGGTGCACTCGCCAGTGCAGCTAGAGTGCCGATTTGAACTATAGAAGTTACTGCAAAATTCCTTAAAAACACGTAATTCGCTTAGAAAACGCATTTGAAGTGATTTGGAGACATGTTTTGAGAAACAGTTTTTACATCATATTTGAGCGTTTCACGGTCTGAAACGACGATTTTGCATGTATCTCTGGAAACATATTCAACCTGTAGTTTCGATGGAACTAGGTTATTTATGCTACAATAAGACAAAATACACTGATTTTTAGTGAATACAAGCTTTTGGAGGCACTCCGTGGTGCACTCGCCAGCGCAGCTAGAGTGCCGATTTGAACTATAGAAGTTACTGTAAAACACCTTAAAACACGTAATTCGCTTAGAAAATGCATTTTTAAGTGATTTGGAGACATGTTTTGAAAAACAGTTTTTACATAATATTTGAGCGTTTCACGGTCTGAAACGACGATTTTGCATGTATCTTTGGAAACATATTCTACTTGTAGTTTCGATGGAACTAGGTTATTTATGCTACAATAAAACAAAATACACTGATTTTTAGTTAATACAAGCTTTTGCAGGCACTCCTTGGTGCACTCGCCAGCGCAGCTAGAGTGCCGATTTGAACTATAGAAGTTACTGCAAAACACCCTAAAAACACGTAATTCGCTTAAAAACGCGTTTTCAAGTGATTTGGAGACATAATCTGAGAAACAGTTTTCACATCATATTTGAGCGCTTCACGGTCTGAAACGAACGATTTGTGTGTAGCATTTGGACACATATTCTACCTGCAGTTTCGATTTCACTTGGTTATTTAGGCTACAATAAGACAAAATACACTGATTTTTTGTGAATACAAGCTTTGGAGGCACTACGTAGTGCACTCGCCAGCGCAGCTTGAGTGCCAATTTGAACTATAGAAGTTACTGCAAAACACTCTAAAAACACGTAATTCGCTTAAAAAACGCATTTTCAAGTGATTTGGAGATATGTTCTGAGAAACAGTTTTTACATCATATTTGAGCGTTTCACGGTCTGAAACGAACGATTTGCGGGTAGCATTTGGACACATATTCTACCTGCAGTTTCGTTGGCACTTAGTTATTTAGAATACAATAAGACAAAATACACTGACTTTTAGTGAATACAAGCTTTTGGAGGCATTCAGTGGTGCACACGCCAGCGCAGCTAGAGTGCCGAATTGAACTATAGAAGTTACTGCAAAACACCATAAAAACACGTAATACGCTTAGAAAACGCATTTTCAAGTGATTTGGGACACGTGTTCTGAGAAACAGTTTTTACATCATATTTGAGCGTTTCACGGTCTGAAACGAACGATTTGTGTGTAGCATTTAGACAAATATTCTACCTGCAGTTTCTATAGCACTTGGTTATTTAGGCTACAATAGGACAAAATTCGCTGATTTTTAGTGAATACTAGCTTTTGGAGGTACTCCGTGGTGCACTCGCCAGCGCAGCTAAAGTGCCGATTTGAACTAAAGAAGTTACTAAAAAACACCCTAAAAACACGTATTTGCTTACAAAACGCTTTTTCAAGTGATTTAGAGACATGTTTTAAAAAACAGTTTTTACATCATATCTGAGCATTTCACGGTCTGAATCGACATTTTTGTATGTAGACTTTGGAAACATATTCTACCAGTAGTTTCGAAGGCACTTGGTTATTTAGGCTACAATAAGACAAAATATAAAGATTTTTAGTGAATACAATCTTTTGGAGGTACTCCGTGGTGCACTCGCCAGCGCAGCTAGAGTGCCGATTTGAACTATAGAAGTTACTGCAAAACACTCTAAAAACACGTATTTCTCTTAGAAAACGCATTTTCATGTGATTTTGAGACATGTTCTGAGAATCAGATTTTACATCATATTTTAGCGCTTCACGGTCTGAAACGAACGATTAGTGTGTAGCAGTTGGACACATATTCTACCTGCAGTTTCGATTGCACTTGGTTATTAAGGCTACAAAAAGTCAAAATACACTGATTTTTAGTGAATACAACCTTTTGGAGGCACTCCATGGTGCACTCGCCAGCGCAGCTTGAGTGCCGATTTGAACTATAGAAGTTACTGCAAAACACACTAGAAACACGTAATTCGCTTAAAAACGCATTTTCAAGTGATTTGGAGACATGTTCTGAGAAACAGTTTTTACATCATATTTGAGCGTTTCACGGTCTGAAACGAACAATTTGTGTGTAGCATTTGGACACATATTCTACCTGCAGTTTCGATGGCACTTGGTTATTTAAGCTACAATAAGACAAAATACACTGAGATTTAATGAATACAAGCTTTTGGAGGCACTCCGTGGTGCACTCGCCAGCGCAGATAGAATGCCGATTTGAACTATAGACGTTACTGCAAAACGCCCTAAAACCACGTAATTAGCTTAGAAAACGCATTTTCAACTGATTTGGAGACATGTTCTGAGAAACAGTTTTTACTTCATATTGAGCGTTTCACGGTCTGAAACGAACGATTTGCGAGTAGCATTTGGACGCATATTCTACCTGCAGTTACGATGGCACTTGGTTATTTAGAATACAATAAGACAAAATACACTGATTTATAGTGAATACAAGCTATTGGAGGCATTCCGTGGTGCACTCGCCAGCGCAGCTAGAGTGCCGAATTGAACTATAGAAGTTACCGCAAAACACCATAAAAAACACGTAATTCGCTTAGAAAACGCATTTTCAAGTGATTTGGAGACATGTTTTGAGAAACAGTTTTTACATCATATTTGAGCGTTTCACGGTCTGAAACGACATTTTTGTATGTAGACTTTGGAAACATATTCTACCTGTAGTTTCGATGGAACTAGGTTATTTATGCTACAATAAGACAAAATACACTGATTTTTAGTGAATACAAGCTTTTGGAGGCACTCCGTGGTGCACTCGCCAGCGCAGCTAGAGTGCCGATTTGAACTATAGAAGCTACTGCAAAACACCTTAAAAACTCGTAATTCGCTTAGAAAACGCATTTTCAAGTGATTTGGAGACATGTTTTGAGAAACAGTTTTTACACCATATTTGAGCGTTCCACGGTCTGAAACGACGATTTTGTATGTATCTTTGGAAACATATTCTACCTGTAGTTTCGATGGAACTAGGTTATTTATGCTACAATAAGACAAAATACACAGATTTTTAGTGAATACAAGCTTTTGGAGGCACTCCGTGGTGCACTCGATAGCGCAGCTAGAGTGCCGATTTGAACTATAGAAGTTACTGCAAAACACCTTAAAAACACGTAATTCGCTAAGAAAACGCATTTTCATGTGATTTGAAGACATGTTCTGAGAAACAATTTTTACACCATATTTGAGCGTTTCACGGTCTGAAACGACGATTTTGCATGTATCTTTGGAAACATATTCTACTTGTAGTTTCAATGGAACTAGGTTATTTATGCTACAATAAAACAAAATACACTGATTTTTAGTGAATACAAGCTTTTGGAGGCACTCCGTGGTGCACTCGCCAGCGCAGCTAGAGTGCCGGTTTGAACTATAGAAGTTACTGCAATACACCTTAAAAACACGTAATTCGCTTAGAAAACGAATTTTCAAGTGATTTGGAGACATGTTTTGCGCGACAGTTTTTACATCATATTTGAGCGTTTCACGGTCTGAAACGACGATTTTGCATGTATCTTTGGAAACATATTCAACCTGTAGTTTCGATGGAACTGGGTTATTTATGCTACAATTAAGCAAAATACGCTGATTTTTAGTGAATAAAAGCTTTTGGAGGCACTCCGTGGTGCACTCGCCAGCGCAGCTAGAGTGCCGATTTGAACTATAGAAGTTACTGCAAAACACCTTGAAAACACGTAATTCGCTTAGAAAACGCATTTTCAAGTGATTTGGACACATGTTTTGAGAAACAGTTTTTACATCATATTTGAGCGTTTCACGGTCTGAAACAACGATTTTGCATGTATCTTTGGAAACATATTCTACCTGTTGTTTCGATGGAACTAGGTTATTTGTGCTACAAGAAGACAAAATACACTGATTTTTAGTGAACACAAGCTTTTGGAGGCACTCCTTGGTGCACTCGCCTGCGCAGCTAGAGTGCCGATTTGAACTATAGAAGTTACTGCGAAACACCTTAAAAACACGTAATTCGCTTAGAAAACGCGTTTTCAAGTGATTTGGAGACATGTTTTGAGAAACAGTTTTTACATCATATTTAAACGTTTCACGGTCTGAAACGACGATTTTGCATGTATCTTTGGAAACATATTCAACCTGTAGTTTCGATGGAACTAGGTTCTTTATGCTATAAGACAAAAACCACTGATTTTTAGTGAATACAAGGTTTTAGAGGCACTCCGTGGTGCACTCGCCAGCGCAACTAGAGTGCCGATTTGAACTATAGAAGTTACTGCAAAACACCTTAAAAATATGTAATTCGCTTAGAAAACGCATTTTCAAGTGATTTGGAGACATGTTTTGAGAAACAGTTTTTACATCATATTTGAGCGTTTCACGGTCTGAAACGACGATTTTGCATGTATCTTTGGAAACATATTCTACCTGTAGTTTCGATGGAACTAGGTTATTTATGCTACAATAAGACAAAATACACTGATTTTTAGTGAATACAAGCTTTTGGAGGCACTCCGTGGTGCACTCGCCAGCGCAGCTAGAGTGCCGGTTTGAACTATAGAAGTTGTTAGTAAAATGAATTTTAAGTGCTTTTTCTATATATATTAGTAGCATACTACGATGCCAATGTACATAAAAACTATAGATTGTTAGATATTATATTTAGAAGATAGATTGTTGAAATATGTCATGTACGTTATATGATTATTAAAAAGCTGTTCTTCGTTGTATTCTGTATTATTCCCATTTATTCCAAAAGGTTATGGGCCCAGATCACGTCGGGCAGTGAAAGAATCTCGATAAAAGGAATTGTGGTGACAAGTATTTTTATCGCGTTAGTCGCGTGGATCGAGATCTTCAAGTTAAGCGTCAGTCTTGGTAACGGGAATTGCAACGTGTAAGATACCTTTTACAGCTCATTATAGAATATTGCCAAACGTCAAGAGTCACGTCAAAAATTTTACACAAACGTCAAACTTTTACGCTTTGAAAGAAGAAAAGAAAATGGGTGATCGAGTAGATACGGCCAGCCTAAATAAGTTCAATGGCGAAAACTATAACCAATGGAGGTTTCAAATTAATTGCGCATTGCGAGCAAAAGGACTTTATGACATCACACACGGGATTGAAGTAAAACCTGTAACAGAAAATGACGCACAAAAGTTATGGGTAAGAAGTGATGCAACTGCAATGTTTATTTTGACTTCTGCCATGGAATACTCGCAAATAACTTTAGTTGAGAACTGCTCCTCGTCAAATCAAATAATTGGTAAGCTCGATTTAATTTATATGTAAAAATCAGAATCTAACAAAATGATTGCACACGAAAAATTTCATCAATATCGGATGAATGAGAATGAAAATATGGCTCAGCATATTGCTAATGTAGAAAACCTTGCTAAGAAACTAAAAGATATTGATGAAAATATAAGTGATGCTGCAATCATGACAAAAATAATTAGTACCTTGCCTTTAAAATACAAAAGCTTCCGCCAAGCTTGGTTGTCAGTTTCAGAAGAAAGGCAGACATTAGCGAATTTAACGTCAAGGCTTATTGACGAGGAATCTAGTCTTTCTTTGACAGAACAAATTGAGACCGCATTTTCTATTTCATCGAGAGCGAAAGAAAAGACACGGAATCAATCTCATCGAAATTTTCAAGGAGCAACGAGTATACACAAGTTTAATAAAAATTATCAAGGCGATAATAAATTTCAAAAACAGGGAAACAAGAAGTTTAATGTAATTTGTTATTATTGTCGCAAACGAGGACACATCGCTCGTGATTGCATGCAAAAGAAACATAATGCCAACAAAGGGCAACCAGATAAAAGTCATGGTGACTTTTCGGCTTTTAATGCATTTCTTTCTTTAACGACAGGAAATGTTGCTGATTTTCCAATTCCAAAAACTAGCGATATGAAAGTTATTGGATCAAAATGGGTATTTAAGATCAAAGAAACTGAAGACAAGAACAAGCCACGTTTTAAAGCTAGACTTTGTGCAAAAGGCTTTACACAAACAAAAGGCATAGACTATCAAGAAATTTATTCTCCAACAACGCGGTACGACACAATAAGAATAATTTTAGCAAACGCAGTTAGGTATGATTTCAAAATAGCACAATTTGATGTTAAAACTGCGTTTCTCCATGGAGATTTAAAAGAAACAATATTTATGGAACCACCTAAAGGATCGAACATTGACGATATGCTAATATGTAAACTTGAAAAATCTCTGTACGGTTTAAAGCAAGCATCACGATGTTGGAACGCAAAGTTCAATGAATTTATGATTGAACAAAAATTTGAACGAAGCAACGCAGACAAATGCGTCTATATGAAATACGTACAAAAATCATCTATCATTGTCATACTCTATGTTGACGATGGTTTAGTCATATCAAAGAAAGAAGATATACTAAAAGATTTTATTGAGAAACTGAGACAGACATTCGAAATCACAGTAAACAAACCAAGAAATTATATAGGACTAGAGATCGATTACGACGAGATAAATGGTCGAATTTTTATTCATCAAAAATCATATATCGAAAAAATAATACGAAAATTTGGATATGAACAAGCAACACCAGTGACAATTCCAGCTGATCCGCACGTAAATTTGAGCAGTAATGATGACAATTTAGATTAAGATATACCATATAGAGAGGCCATCGGATCTTTGATGTTCGCCGCAATAGTTTCCAGACCCGACATCATGTTTGCCACGAATTATGTGAGCAGATTTACATCTAAATATGGAAAACCCCACTGGAATGCTGTGAAAAGAATAATAAGGTATCTGAAAGGTACCATGAATCTTGGCATTGAATTTCAACGAAATGAGAATACTTGTTCTCTAATAGGTTATTCGGACTCTGATTTTGCCAATGATATCGATACTCGACGTTCAACTTCAGGTTATATTTTTCTATTATCTAGTGATCCCGTAACATGGTCAAGCCGCAGACAGAAGACAGTCGCTTTGTCTACCAACGAAGCTGAATACGTTGCAGCTTCAGAAGCCACCAAAGAAGCAATTTGGATACGTCAGCTGCTTATGGATATTGGAGAGCCGGTCGACAAACCTACCAAGTTATTAGTCGACAATCAAGGAGCTATATCTTTGATTAAGAATCCTGTATATCACAAAAGAACTAAACATGTAGACATCAAATATCACTTCGTTGGAGAGAAGTTAGAAGAAGAATCAATTGATGTGGAATTCGTTTCAACGAGCGAACAACTGGCGGATATTTTCACCAAACCGCTGACACGTGACCGTTTCAAGAATATCATTTCTAAAATGGGAATGGTAACTACCAGTTGATTACATATCCTTTTTATCACTTTTATGTTATTATGTTCGTTGGCATTTTAATTAATATTTCCCTAAAAGCACTCAAATAGAGGGAGTGTTAGTAAAATGAATTTTAAGTGCTTTTTCTATATATATTAGTAGCATACTACGATGCCAATGTACATAAAAACAGTAGATTGTCAGATATTATATTTAGAAGATAGATTGTTGAAATATGTCATGTACGTCATATGATTATTAAAGAGCTGTTCTTCGTTGTATTCTGTATTATTCCCATTTATTCCAAAAGAAGTTACTGTAAAACACCTTAAAAACACGTAATTCGCTTAGAAAACGCATTTTCAAGTAATTTGGAGACATGTTTTGAGAAACAGTTTGTACACCATATTTGAGCGTTTCACGGTCTGAAACGACGATTTTGCATGTATCTTTGGAAACATATTCTACTTGTAGTTTTGATGGAACTAGGTTATTTTTGCTACAATAAAACAAAATACACTGATTTTTAGTGAATACAAGCTTTTGGAGGCACTCCGTGGTGCACTCGCCAGATCAGCTAGAGTGCCGATTTGAACTATAGAAGTTACTGCAAAACACCTTAAAAAGATGCAATTCGCTTAGAAAACGCATTTTCAAGTGATTTGGAGTCATGTTTTGAGAAACATATTTGAACGTTTCACGGTCTGAAACGACGATTTTGCATGTAACTTTGGAAACATATTCAACCTGTAGTTTCGATGGAACTAGGTTATTTATGCTACAATAAGACAAAATACACTGATTTTTAGTAAATACAAGGTTTTGGAGGCACTCCGTGGTGCACTCGCCAGCGCAGCTAGAGTGCCGATTTGAACTATAGAAGTTACTGCAAAACACCTTAAAAACACGTAATTCGCTTAGAAAACGCATTTTCAAGTGATTTGGAGACATGTTTTGAGCAACAGTTTTTACATCATATTAGAACGTTTCACGGTCTGAAACGACGATTTTGCATGTATCTTTGGAAACATATTCAACCTGTAGTTTCGATGGAACTAGGTTCTTTATGCTATTATAAGACAAAAAACACTGATTTTTAGTGAATACAAGCTTTTGGAGGCACTCCGTGGTGCACTCGCCAGCGCAGCCAGAGTGCCGATTTGAACTATAGAAGTTACTGCAAAAAACCTTAAAAACACGTAATTCGCTTAGAAAACGCATTTTCAAGTGATTTGAAGAAATATTTTGAGAAACAGTTTTTACATCATATTTGAGCGTTTCACGGTCTGAAACGACGATTTTGCATGTATCTTTGGAAACATATTCTACCTGTAGTTTGGATGGAACTAGGTTATTTATGCTACAATAAGACAAAATACACTGATTTTTAGTGAATACAAGCTTTTGGAGGCACTCCGTGGTGCACACGCCAGCGCAGCTAGAGTGCCGGTTTGAACTATAGAAGTTACTGCAAAACACCTTAAAAACACGTAATTCGCTTAGAAAACGAATTTTTAAGTGATTTGGAGACATGTTTTGAGAGACAGTTTTTACATCATATTTGAGCGTTTCACGGTCTGAAACGACGATTTTGCATGTATCTTTGGAAACATATTCAACCTGTAGTTTCGATGGAACTGGGTTATTTATGCTACAATTAAACAAAATACGCTGATTTTTAGTGAATAGAAGCTTTTGGAGGCACTTCGTGGTGCACTCGCCAGCGCAGCTAGAGTGCCGATTTGAACTATAGAAGTTACTGCAAAACACCCTAAAAACACGTAATTCGCTTAGAAAACGCGTTTTCAAGTGATTTGGACACATGTTCTGAGAAACAGTTTTTACATCATATTTGATCGTTTCACGGACTGAAACGAACGATATGTGTGTAGCATTTGGACACATATTCTACCTGCAGTTTCGATGGCACCTGGTTATTTAGGCTACAATAAGACAAAATACACTGATTTTTAGTGAATTCAAGCTTTTAGAGGCACTCCGTGGTGCACTCGCCAGCGCAGCTAGGGTGCTGATTTAAACTATAGAAGTTACTGCTAAACACCCTAAAACACGTAATTCGCTTAGAAAACGCATTTTCAAGTGATTTGGAGACATGTTTTAAAAAACAGTTTTTACAACATATCTGAGCGTTTCACGGTCTGAAACGAACGATTTGTGTGTAGTATTTGGACACATATTGTACCTGCAGTTTCGATGGTACTTGGTTATTTAGGCTACAGTAAGACAAAATACACTGATTTTTAGTTAATACAAGCTATTGGAGGCACTCTTTGGTGCAGTCGCCAGCGCAGCTAAAGTGCCGATTTGAACTAAAGAAGTTTCTGCAAAACACCCTAAAAATACGTAATTCGCTTAGAAAACGCGTTTTCAAGTGATTTGGACACATGTTCTGAGAAACAGTTTTTACATCATATTTGATCGTTTCACGGACTGAAACGAACGATATGTGTGTAGCATTTGGACACATATTCTACCTGCAGTTTCGATGGCACTTGGTTATTTAGGCTACAATAAGACAAAATACACTGATTTTTACTTAATTCAAGCTTTTAGAGGCACTCCGTGGTGCACTCGCCAGCGCAACTAGGGTGCTGATTTGAACTATAGAAGTTACTGCTAAACACACTAAAACACGTAATTCGCTTAGAAAACGCATTTTCAAGTGATTAGGAGACATGTTCTGAGAAACAGATTTACATAATATTTGAGCGTTTCACGGTCTGAAACGAACGATTTGTGTGTAGCATTTGGACATATATTCTACCTGCAGTTTCGTTGGCACTTGGTTATTTAGGCTACAATAGGAAAAAATACACTGATTTTTAGTGAATACAAGCTTTTGGAGGCACTCCGTGTTGCACTCGCCAGCGCAGCTAGAGTGCCGATTTGAACTATAGAAGTTACTGCAAAACACACAAAAACACGTAATTCGCTTAGAAAACGCATTTTTAAGTGATTTGGAGACATGATCTGAGAAACAGTTTTTACATCATATTTGAGCGTTTCACGGTCTGAAACGAACGATTTGTTGTAGCATATGGACACATATTCTACCTGCAGTTTCTATGGCATTTGGTTATTCAGGCTACAATAAGACAAAATACACTGATTTTTACTGAATTCAAACTTTTAGAGGCACTCCGTGATGCACTCGCCAACGCATCTAGAGTGCCGATTTTAACAATAAAAGTTACTGCAAAACACCCTAAAAACACGTAATTCGCCTAGAAAACGCGTTTTCAAGTGATTTGGAGACATGTTCTGAGAAAAAGTTTTTACATCATATTTGAGCGTTTCACGGTCTGAAACGAACGATTTGTGTGTAGCATTTGGACAGATATTCTATCTGCAGTTTCGATAGCACTTGGTTATTTAGGCTACAATAAGACAAAATACACTGATATTTAGTGAACACAAGCTTTTGTAGGCACTCCGTTGTGCACTCGCCAGCGCAGCTAGAGTGCCGAATTGAACTATAGAAGTTACTGCAAAACACCCTAAAAACACGTAATTCGCTTAGAAAACGCATTTTCAAGTGATTTGGGCACATGTTCTGAAAAACAGTTTTTACATAATATTTGAGCGTTTCACGGTCTGAAACGAACGATTTGTGTGTAGTATATGGATACATATTCTACCTGCAGTTTCTATGGCACTTGGTTATTTAGGCTACAATAGGACAAAATACACTGATTTTTAGTGAATACAAGCTTTTGGAGGCACTCCGTGTTGCATTCGCCAGCTCTTGCAAAACACCCCAAAAACACGTAATTCGCTTAGAAAACGCATTTTCAAGTGATTTGGAGACATGTTCTGCGAAACAGGTTTTAAATCATATTTGAGCATTTCACGGTATGAAACGAACGATTTGTGTGTAGCATATGGATATATATTCTACCTGCAGTTTCTATGGCACTTGGTTGTTTAGGCTACAATAGGACAAAATACACTGATTTTTAGTGAATACAAGCTTTTGTAGGCACTCCGTGGTGGACTCGCTAGCGCAGAAGGAGTACCGATTTGAACTATTGAATTTACTGCAAAACACCCAAAAACACGTATTTCGCTTAGAAAACGCGTTTTCAAGTGATTTGGAGACATGTTTTAAATAACAGTTTTTACATCAGATTTAAACGTTTCACGGTCTGAAACGACATTTTCGTATGTAGACTTTGGAAACATATTCTACCTGTAGTTTTGATGGCACTTTGTTATTTAAGCTACAATAAGACAAAATACACTGATTTTTAGTGAATACAAGCTTTTGGAGGTACTCCGTGGTGCACTCGCTAGCGCAGCCAGAGTGCCTATTTGAACTATATAAGTTACTGCAAAACACCTTAAAAACACCTAATTCGCTTAGAAAACGCGTTTTCAAGTGATTTGGAGACATATTCTGAGAAACAGTTTTTAAATCATATTTGAGCGTTTCACGGTCTGAAACGAACGATTTGTGCGTAGCATTTGGCCACATATTCTACCTGCAGTTTCGATGGCACTTGATTATTTAGGCTACAATAAGACAAAATACTCAGATTTTTAGTGAATACAATCTTTTGGAGGTACTCCGTAGTGCACTCGACAGCGCAGCTAAAGTGCCGATTTGAACTATAGAAGTTACTGCAAAACACTCTAAAAACACGTATTTCGCATAGAAAACGCGTTTTCAAGTTATTTGGGGACAAGTTCTGAAAAACAGTTTTTACATCATATTTGAGCGTTTCACGGACTGAAACGAACGATTTGTGTGTAGTATTTGGAAACATGTTCTACCTGCAGTTTCGATGGCACTTGGTTATTTAGGCTACAATAAGACAAAATACACTGATTTTTAGTGAATACAAGCTTTTGGAGGCACTTCGTGGTACACTCGCCAGCGCAGCCAGAGTGCCGATTTGAACTATTGAAGTTACTGCATAACACCCCAAAAACACGTAATTCGCTTAGAAAACGCGTTTTCAAGTGATTTGGAGACATAATCTGAGAAACAGTTTTTAAATCATATTTGAGCGTTTCACGGTCTAAAACGAACGATTTGTGTGTAGCATTTGGACACATATTCTACCTGCAGTTTCGATGGCACTTGGTTGTTTAGGCTACAATAAGACAAAATACATTGATTTTTAGTGAATACAAGCTTTTGGAGGCACTCCGTGGTGCACTCGCCAGCGCAGCTAGAGTGCCGATTTGAACTATATAAGTTACTGCAAAACACCCTAAAAACACGTAATTCGCTTAGAAAACGCAAATTCATGTGATTTGGAGACATGTTCTGAGAAACAGTTTTTACATCATATTTGAGCGTTTCACAGACTAAAACGAACGATTTGTGTGTAGTATTTGGACACATATTGTACCTGCAGTTTCGATGGTTCTTAGTTATTTAGGCTACAATAAGACAAAATACACTGATTTTTAGTTAATACAAGCTTTTGGAGGCACTCCTTGGTGCACTCGCCAGCGCAGCTAGAGTGCCGATTTGAACTATAGAAGTTACTGCAAAACACCCTAAAAACACGTAATTCGCAAAGACAACGCGTTTTCCAGTGATTTGGACACATGTTCTGAGAAAAAGCTTTTACATCATATTTGAGCGTTTCACGGCCTGAAACGAACGTTTTGTGTGTAGCATTTCGACGCATATTCTACCTGCAGTTTTAATGGCACTTGGTTACTTAGGCTACAATAAGACAAAATACACTGATTTTTAGTGAATACAAGCTTTTGGAGGCACTCCGTGGTGCACTCGCCAGCGCAGCTAGAGTGCCGATTTGATCTTTAGAAGTTACTGCAAAACACCATAAAAACACGTAATTCGCTTAGAAAACGCATTTTCAAGTGATTTGGACACGTGTTCTGGGAAACAGTTTTTACATCATATTTGAGCGTTTTACGGTCTGAAACGAACGTTTTGTGTGTAGCATTTGGACACATATTCTACCTGCAGTTTCGATGGCACTTGGTTATTTAATCTACAATAGGATAAAATACACTGATTTTTAGTGGATACAAGCTTTTGGAGGCACTCCGTGGTGCACTCGCCGGCGCAGCTAGAGTGCCGATTTGAACTATAGAAGTTACTGCAAAACACCCTAAAAACAAATAATTCGTTTAGAAAACGCGTTTTTAAGTGATTTGGAGACATGTTTTAAGAAACAGATTTTACATCAGATTTAACCGTTTCACGGTCTGAAAAGACGATTTTGTATGTATACTTTGGAAACATATTCTACCTGTAGCTTCGATGGCACTTGGTTATTCAAGCTACAATAAGACAAAATACACTGAATTTTAGTGAATACAAGCTTCTGGAGGCACTCCGTGGTGCACTCGCCAGCGCAGCTAGAGTGCAGATTTGAACTATAGAAGTTACTGCTGTAACCCGCCTTTATGAGGCGAATTAACAAATAATAATTATAAAGGGTTCTTGCCAAACTGGAGATACGAATTGTATCCAAACTAAATTGTTTGCAATAAAAATGATGTAGTGTACTTACAGTTGGTTCTGCCGTGGCGGTTCTCTCGTGCTGATGACTGTTGTACACTTTGGGGAGAAGAGGGTGAATAAGGAGGTTCGGGTAGAATGATAGACTTTGGTTATCAAAATATAAAAAGGATTTAATTTAAGATGATGTTGATAACTTACAGGAGTGGACGACTGTATGGTAGGGTATACCTTCACTAAGGTAAGACTTCACTGCCGACCTACCATACCGTCGTCGTATATATATCAAACGTAAAGCTAAGTCAGCAAAGAAATCTAGGTCCGCTCTACTTATTAAATAATAATAAATACTTGTTCCGCAATTGTGTACTTGTTAATAATTTGGAAATATGCGTGACCTTATTAATGTGCTGACTTGGGTTTACATACCTCCCCTCTTTAAAAATTTGCTTCCTAAGGGGCACAATTTTTCTTAACTAGTGTCCTTAGTCTATGGGGCCACGTTGCTGGGTGGGAGAGTTTCCTTTGGATGCCATCTACTTCCTACATTCGATATGTTGGTTTCCCACTCTTGGTATTCTGGCAGGTCCCTGTGACTTCTCCTTGTTGGTGTACATTGTAAGAGGGAGGTTCCTCTGGCGGTGCACTAGGTGTTCTCCGTGATTCATTGTTATCTATGATGATTGCCTGCATTTCTTGTTCATGGTATGGTTGTCGTGTCTGTCTATGGTGATTGTTGATGACTAGTTGTGTCAACGCATCCCATAAACAAGCTGCTACTCCAATTGAACAATCTACAGACTTATATAAATTATACCCATTCAATAGTGAATCTAGAATGTATTTGAAAATTTTTATGATCGTATAGATACCAATGAATCCTGACATTAACATCCCTAGGCTGGAAAACCATCCCCACATTTGCTTCAAGGTAGATGTAGCTAGTGTCTTTATATCACCCTTTGTGAATAGGTCAAGTGTAGAAAGTCCTTGACTGTCTGTGTTTCTGCCTATTACCCTTCTCGTGATTATGGTAGAAATGGCTTGCCTCTCAATGCCGAAGAGTAGAGCATCTTGTGCTGTTTTCACCTCTTTGTCGGTGTAGATACCCGCATTACCCATATCGAACAAGGGCTTGAAGTTGAACTCTGGTTCCTGTTGAATGGTGAGGATCTCTGGTTCTACTCCATGAATGGGGTGTGGTCCGAAGCCAATCCATTTCCCTTCCAATAAAAATACCGATGGGGCGATATTGCTACAATCTATCTGCGTACCTTTGTGTTGAAGTATATGTGTGATGGGTGTTAAGTAGAGTTCTTCCTTTTCTGCGTAAACTGGGAGTTCGTTGTATAATGTGTCAGTCCTGCGCAGTCAAAACCGATGATGGCATGTGAGGCTGAGATGATGGACATGAAGATGAAGACTCTCTTCATTTAAAACAGAGTTTTTTTTATGAGGGAGCGGCTGTAGACTGGTCCTACTGCAGCTTGGTCCAGCGCTGCCGCTCAGCCAGATAGTAATCTCTCTTCTGCTTCTTTATCATTTTATAATTTTGGATAGGGAGGGGGTCCAGCACACGTAAACCCGCTGTAGCTATCAGGAAGTTGTACGTGGCTTCCTCCACGAATTTCCAATTTTCCAGCCTCTGCCATTATTATCTTTTCGGTGAACTGCTGCTTATTTCCTTCTTGGGGAAAGAACCCATGGATGCTGGGGTGCTGGGCCTTTACTACGGGTATGGTAATTGCGTACTGACGAAGGGGTAGTGTTTGCTTG
This sequence comes from Harpalus rubripes, assembly GCA_963082715.1. Taxonomy (NCBI): domain Eukaryota; kingdom Metazoa; phylum Arthropoda; class Insecta; order Coleoptera; family Carabidae; genus Harpalus; species Harpalus rubripes. Next base: position 40,127,092 of record OY720453.1, read on the forward strand.
TTCTTCCCGTACTAATTCATCGATCAAAAGGCTGTCTTGCGTTATTTTTTGTATCATTTCTGGGTCCACAGTATCTCCATTTTTACGCTCGTCTGTGCTAATCTCTTCTCCGTTATTTGACGTACTTGGTTCTTCGCTTTCATATTCTTCATTCAAAAGGCTTTCATTCATAAATTGTTTTAAACGGTTAACATGCACCGTTACAACTTTGTTGGAATTTTGTTGTTTAATTTTATATGTCACGGGTCCCATTTTTTTCATTATGAAGTACGGTCCTGTCCATGGCTTGTGTAGCTTACGTGACGTACCTGTGTGTATGGCTGTGTTGTGCAAGTACACCGCGTCACCGATTTTGTATACTGCCGACTTGGTGTTTTTGTTGAATTGTTTATGTGTTTTCTCTGTTGCTTTGTTGATGTTTTGCTTTACTTTATTGAAAGCAATTTGCAACCTTTGCTTTAATTCTGACGCATAGTTGTCTGCATAGTCATACCGTAGATCATGGGGTCTTGTTATGTCGTCATAGGGTAATTCAATATCACGACCGTGCATTAGGTAGAATGGTGTCTCGTTTGTACTATTATGTACGCTACTTCTGTATGCTAGTAGCACGAATGGTAACCATTCATCCTAGTCGGTTTGATCTCGATTCACAAAATGAGACAGAATGTCTTTGAAGACGCGATGACTTCGCTCTATCATCCCATTCGTTTGTGGACGGTATGCAGTTGTTTGTAATTTTTCGACGCCAAATATTTTACAAACTTCTCTAAATATTTCAGAAGTAAAATTTGCGCCTTGGTCGGTCAGCAATTGTCTCGGAGCCTCGTGTCTTGATATAATTTCTTGGGACAATATCCTCGAAATTGTTGATGCCTTTTGGTCTGGAATAGCGAATGCTTCGGGATATTTTGTGAAGTGGTCCTGGAAGGTTAAGATGTATTTGTTGCCCTTCATAGTTGTTGTTAATGGACCGACAATATCCATTGAAACCCTTTCCATTGGACTACTAACTTCATTGAATTTTTAAAGTGGCACAGGCTTGTGATGCGGAGATGTTTTCCTCTGATTGCATGAGTAACATTTCTTGCAATACTCTTCAATGTCCTTGGCCATCGCCTTCCAAAAAATTTTTTCCTTGATTCGGCTGTATGTCTTCTCAAAACCCTGATGTCCCGCATATGGTAGGTTGTGGTAATCGTGCATTACCTTGAATTTCATTGATGTCGGTACTACAAGTTGGTGATGACGCTCATTATTCGTTTTTTCCTTGAAGATTAACCCTTCGTCATCCGTGAAATACCCTTCTTTACTTGTGAGCTGCTGTACTGTTGCATCTTGACGTTGTTTATTCGCTACCATGTGTCTATCCCATATTGGTTCATACATTTCTTCAACTTCTACTGCATTTATTGGTATTCTGGAGAGTACGTCTGCGTTCACGTGCTTTTTCCCCGCTCTATGTTCAATTTTGTACTCGTATTCTTGGAGAGTGAGCGCCCATCTTGCCAAACGTGATTGTGGATTTCTGATCGAAAATAGCCATTTTAGTGGTTGATGGTCAGTTATTATTGTAAATTTTCTTCCATGCAGGTAGCATCGGTAGTATTTTACACCCCAAATTATTGCAAGACATTCCTGCTCTGTTGTAGAGTAATTTGCTTCTGCCTTGTTTAATTGAGGGCTTGCAATAGCTATTGGTCTCTCGTATCCATCGAATTTCTGACTTAATATGGCACTTATAGACTTGCCGCTGGCATCGGTTGATAAGATGAACTCCTTTGTGCGATCTGGATGGGCTAGAACCGCATTGAAACAGAGGGCATTCTTCAATGTGTTAAATGCCTGTTCACAGTCTTCTGTCCAGTTGAACGACTCGTCCTTTTGTGTCAATTTAGTGAGAGGTTTCGACGATTTTGCGAAATCTTGTATAAATCTTCGGTAGAAGCCTACTAGTCCGCAAAAAGCTCTGATCTCCTTGACTGATTTTGGCCTTGGATAGTTTTGTATGACTGAAATTTTGTCTGGATCCGGTTTAACACCCTCTCCATTTATTATATGGCCTAAATACTTGGTTTCAGGCTTCAGGAAATTGCATTTACTAGGTTGCAATTTTAAGTTAGCCTGTCTCAATCTCTTGAAAACCTCTGTAAGTCGTTCTAGATGTTCGTCTGGTCCATTCCCATTGAATACGATGACGTCATCCAGGTATACTAGACATTGTTCTCCTCTTAACCCAGATAACACGCTGTTCATGAGTCGTTGAAATGTGCTAGGTGCGTTTACGAGTCCGAACGCCATCTTCGTGAACTGATAATGCTCTCCATTTGTTGTGAATGCTGTCTTTTCTCTATCTTTTTTGTCTAATTCTACTTGCCAGTAGCCGGATGCTAAATCTAGGGTAGTGAATAGATTTGCATTCCCTAACTGATCCAGGGTTTCTTGCATGTTAGCCACAGGAAAATAATCTTTCTTGGTCACTTTGTTTAACCCTCTGAAGTCAATACACACCCTTATCTTGGCCTCTCCATTTTCGGATTTCTTCGGCACGATGACCACTGGAGCTGACCATGGCGAATCGGAGTGTTCTATTACGCCTGCTTCGCGCATTTTCTTTAATTCTTTAGCCAACGGTTCCTGTTGGCTGTAGGGAACTCGGTACGGTGCTTTGGCTATAGGAGGCACATCTTCCGTAATAATTCTATGTTTTACTCTATGTGTGCACCCTAGTTTACTATCCTCCCATTGAAAGATGTCTTCATACTTCCTCAGTAAATTTAGTAATTTACTTTTTACCTCTTCCGCCAAATAGTCCAAGTTGAATTGTTCCTCAATTCTTCCTTTTCCTTGAACTTCCACAGCGCACACTGCATGCTGCTCTTTGTTTACAGCTGGCGTGGCCTGTTGACTCTTCTCCGTGGACTTGGCTTGTCCTCGTTTCTTCTTTGTGTTTCCAGCTACCTTGACTTGTTGCCCTCTTCTTGGCTTTGTCGATGGTTGCTGCCCTTTAGTGTTCTGAGCTCGATAATTCTTCATTTCTTCGATTACAGCTGTCTCGACAGGTCCTTTTACCATGATCGACGAATGCTGCTTATCTTGAGCTTGTATCTTCTCAGCGCCCTTCGCGTGAGAATTCTTCTCCTCTCTGCTGACAGCTGTCCCGACTTGTTCTTTTAACGTGGTCGATGAATGCTGTACTTCTGAAGTCTGTATATCCCCAGCGCTCCTCTTCTCAAGTATGGCCGACGTGCCAATTAACATGTTTTTTCCTAATGAAAGCTCTTGATTTGTGAAGTTCATCAACTTCACCGGTACCTCTTTTTCAGCTTTTGTTATGACTCTTGCAGCCATAACCCCATGGGTCCTCAGCTCTACGGGTTCCACCACAATATCTTGCCCTGGATTGATCAGATCCTGGACTGCAATACACACGAATTCAGAATTTGGAGGAATCTTCACGGCGCTCTTCAATTTAACCAATCCACTGGTTTGTGAGACCGATTTTTCTTGATGAAGGGAGCCATTTTCCATATTTTGAATTCCCGCGTCCTTATCTCGACTTGTGATGGCTGCCCGCTGAGTACGTGCCTGAGTATTGTTTTGGTTATCAGACACTCTTGCTCGCTGCTCCGCCTTATCGCTGACGTCATCCGCTTGGGTTGCAACATCACATCCAATGACATCGACTGGTGCTGCCGCGGCCATTTTTTCTAGGTCAGTGTTGCTCAGAAGTTTTAAACTAACGTTTTGAAATTTTACTTCCTCTCTTGACACGAGCACGTCAAATTTACGAATGAAGTCTCTACCTAACAGGCCATCGGCATCTAAATCTAAATCATCTGAGCAGACTACCATTTTTTGTCGGAAACTAGAATTTTGGCAATCGAATTTAATTTTGCTTGTGCCGTAATACGACACTGTTGCACCTGTTATTGCTTTTAAACGCCCAATGTCCCCTCTTTGTATTCTATGCCCTTTTACAAATTTTTTCTTAAGAATTGAAACTCTTGACCCTGAGTCTATTAATAACTTTACCGGTGTGCCTTCGATTTGAACTAAAATAAAATTTGGATCATCTGTATATAATTCTAAAACTGAGCGTATATGATTAATTTTGAAAGTTTTTACTGAGACCTCCCGTGCTGGGTCGCGCGCGAGAGGTGATGTCCGTTTAAATTCTGAGTTCGGCGTTCTCCTTGTGGTTTGTACGTGCCTCTGCTGTTTCCTTGACTGCCTCTCGATGGTCCTTTGTACCTGCTAGAATTATAGCTCCTATTTTGATTAAAATTTGCCCTACAGTCTTTTGCACAGTGCCCTAGTTTTCCACAGCGTGCACAGGAATATCCCCTCCTGCAATCCCGTCGCATATGACCTATCTTTCCGCAATTATAACATTTTATACCCTGCTGCGGTGTATGTGATACTTTATTTACTGCCCCTACTTCTAGACAACCCCTTTTATTTGAGACTAGTTCTAATTCTTCTTGCTCTGCCAGTTCCACAGCTTCTTCAAATGTTAGATCAGTTTTAAATTTCATAAATGGCATGAGAACTTTTTTAATATCAGGTCTTAGTTCATCTTTAAAGCACGATAACATTTGTTTATCTACATATTCTTCATTTCCATCTTGTGATTTTATTAAATCTAATTTTAAATTTCTTAATCGTTCTGCAAATTTTTGTACTGATTCCCCTACATTTTGGGTGCATTTTCTGAACTCTCTGTTTATTTGGTCTGCATTTCTACGTTTCGCGAATCTTTTTATAAATTTTTTTCTAAATTCTGCAAATGTTATCGTTGAAAGATGTAACTCTATATTTGTACAATAAAATTTTAAAGCATCCCCATTTAATTTTGTACGAATTAGGTCTACTATATCTCTATCACTGAATTTTCTAACACTCGTTGCTACCAGTACTTTTCTAAAATAATCTTCTACATTTTCCCCATAAAATTCTGGTAATTGAGCTATTATAGTATTTCTTAATGATAACATTTCTGATTCTGTTTTAACTGTTAATTTATAAGAACTAGCCGCAGCATTACCACCCGGAGTGCTGTCTCCTGGCATGGTTTTTTAATATATGTGAACAAAATATTTTGAAACAAATCGTATTCCGCGGGTGATCCAGATATACTAGTCACCCTGGTCTGGCAAAATTTCCCAAAACCGCTGCCACCAATTTGTAACCCGCCTTTATGAGGCGAATTAACAAATAATAATTATAAAGTGTTCTTGCCAAACTGGAGATACGAATTGTATCCAAACTAAATTGTTTGCAATAAAAATGATGTAGTGTACTTACAGTTGGTTCTGCCGTGGCGGTTTTCTCGTGCTGACGACTGTTGTACACTTTGGGGAGAAGAGGGTGATTAAGGAGGTTCGGGTAGATTGATAGACTTTGGTTATCAAAATATAAAAAGGATTTAATTTAAGATGATGTTGATAACTTACAGGAGTGGACGACTGTTTGGTAGGGTATACCTTCACTAAGGTAAGACTTCACTGCCGACCTACCATACCGTCGTCGTATATATATCAAACGTAAAGCTAAGTCAGCAAAGAAATCTAGGTCCGCTCTACTTATTAAATAATAATAAATACTTGTTCCGCAATTGTGTACTTGTTAATAATTTGGAAATATGCGTGACCTTATTAATGTGCTGACTTGGGTTTACACTGCAAACACCCTAAAAACACGTACTTCGCTTAGAAAACGCGTTTTCAAGTGATTTGGACACATGTTCTGAGAAACAGTTTTTACATCATATTTGAGCGTTTCACGGCCTGAAACGACCGATTTGTGTGTAGCATTTGGACATATATTCTACCTGCAATTTCGATGGCACTTGGTTGTTTAGGCTACAATAAGACAAAATACACTGATTTTTAGTGAATACAATTTTTGGGGGTATTCCGTGGTGCACTCGCCAGCGCAGCTAAAGTGCCGGTATGAACTATAGAAGTTACTGCAAAACACTCTAAAAACACGTATTTCGCTTAGAAAACGCGTTTTCAAGTGATTTGGTGACATGTTTTGAGAAACAGATTTTACATCAGTTTTGAACGTTTCACGGTCTGAAACGACGATTTTGTATGTATACTTTGGAAACATATTCTACCTCTAGTTTCGTTGGCATTTAGTTATTTAGGCTACAATAAGACAAAATACACTGATTTTTACTGAATACAAGCTTTTGGAGGCACTCCGTGGTGCACTCGCCAGCGCAGCTAGAAAGCCAATTTGAACTATAGAAGTTACTGCAAAACACCCTAAAAACACGTAATTCGCTTAGAAAACACATTTTCAAGTGATTTGGACCCATGTTCTGAGAAACAGTTTTTACATCATATTTGAGCGTTTCACGGTCTGAAACGAACGATTTGTGTGTAGCATTTGGACACATGTTCTACCTGCAGTTTCGATATCACTTGGTTATTTAGGCTACAATAGGACAAAATACACTGATTTTTAGTGCATACAAGCTTTTGGAGGCACTCCGTGTTGCACTCGCCAGCGCAGCTATAGTGCCGATTTGAACTATAGAAGTTACTGCAAAACACCCTAAAAACACGTAATTCGCTTAGAAAACGCATTTTCAAGTGATTTGAAGACATGTTCTGCGAAACAGGTTTTAAATCATATTTGAGCGTTTCACGGTCTGAAACGAACGATTTGTGTGTAGCATTTGGACACATATTCTATCTGCAGTTTCGATGGCACTTGGTTATTTAGGCTACAATAAGACAAAATACACTGATTTTTAGTGAATACAAGCTTTTGGAGGCACTCCGTGGTGCACTCGCCAGCGCAGCTAAAATGCCGATTTTAACTATAGAAGTTACTGCAAAACACCTTAAAAACAAGTAATTCGCTTAGAAAACGCATTTTCAAGTGATTTGGACCCATGTTCTGAGAAACAGTTTTTACATAATATTTGAGCGTTTCACGGTCTGAAACGAATGATGTGTGTGTAGCATTTGGACACATATTCTACCTGCAGTTTCTATGGCACTTGGTTATTTAGGCTACAATAGGACAAAATACACTGATTTTTAGTGCATACAAGCTTTTGGAGGCACTCCGTATTGCACTCGCCAGCGCAGCTATAGTGCCGATTTGAACTATAGAAGTTACTGCAAAATACCCTAAAAACACGTAATTCGCTTAGAAAACGCATTTTCAAGTGATTTGGAGACATGTTTTAAATAACAGTTTTTACATCAGATTTAAACGTTTCACGGTCTGAAACGACATTTTTGTATGTAGACTTTGGAAACATATTCTACCTGTAGTTTCGAAGGCCCTTGGTTATTTTGGGCTACAATAAGACAAAATATAGTGATTTTTAGTGAATACAATCTTATGGAGGTACTCCGTGGTGCACTCGCCAGCGCAGCTAGCGTGCCGATTTGAACTATAGAAGTTACTGCAAAACACTCTAAAAATACGTATTTCGCTTAGAAAACGCGTTTTCAAGAGATTTGGAGACATGTTTTAAGAAACAGTTTTTACATCAGATTTAAACGTTTCACGGTCTGAAAAGACGATTTTGTGTGTATACTTTGGAAACATATTCTACCTGTAGTTTCGATGGCACTTGGTTATTTAAGCTACAATAAGACAAAATACACTGATTTTTAGTGAATACAAGCTTTTGGTGGCACTCCGTGGTGCACTCGCCAGCGCAGCTAGAGTGCAGATTTGAAATATAGAAGTAACTGTAAAACACCCTAAAAACACGTAATTCGCTTAGAAAACGCCTTTTCAAGTGATTTGGAGACATGCTCTGAGAAACAGTTTTTACATCATATTTGAGCGTTTCACGGTCTGAAACGATCGATTGTGTGTAGCATTTGGACACATATTCTACCTGCAGTTTCGATGGCACTTGTTTATTTAGGCAACAATAATACAAAATACATTGATTTTTAGTGAATACAATCATTTTAAAGTACTCCGCGGTGCACTCGCCAGCGCAGCTAAAGTGCCGATTTGAACTATAGAAGTTACTGCAAAACACTCTAAAAACACGTATTTCAATTAGAAAATGCGTTTTCAAGTGGTTTGGGGACATGTTTTGAGATACATTTTTTACATCAGATTTGAACGTTTCAAGGTCTGAAACGACGATTTTCTATGTTTACTTTGGACACATATTCTACCTGCAATTTCGATGGCACTTGGTTATTTAGGCTACATTAAGACAAAATACACTGATTTTTAGTGAATACGAAGCTTTTGGAGGCACTCCGTGGTGCACTCGCCAGCGCAGCTAAAGTGCCGCTTTGAACTATAGAAGTTACTGCAAAACACCCTAAAAACACGTATTTCAATTAGAAAATGCGTTTTCAAGTGGTTTGGGGACATGTTTTGAGATACATTTTTTACATCAGATTTGAACGTTTCAAGGTCTGAAACGACGATTTTGTATGTATACTTTGGACACATATTCTACCTACAGTTTCAATAGCACTTGGTTATTTTGACTACAATAGGACAAAATACACTGATTTTTAATGAATACTAGCTTTTGGAGGCACTACGTGGCGCACTCGCCAGCGCAGCCAGAGTGCCGATTTGAACAATAGAAGTTACTGCAAAACACCCTAAAAACACGTAATTCGCTTAGAAAACGCATTATCATGTGATTTGGAGACATGTTCTGAGAAACAGTTTTTACATCATATTTGAGCGTTTCACGGTCTGAAACGAACGATTTGTGTGTAGTATTTGGACACATATTGTACCTGCAGTTTCGATGGTACTTGGTTATTTAGGCTAAAAAAGACAAAATACACAGATTTGTAGTGAATATAATCTTTTGTAGGTATTCCGTGGTGCACTCGCCAGCGCAGCTAGAGTGCCGATTTGAACTTTAGAAGTTACTGCAAAACACACAAAAACACGTAATTCACTTAGAAAACGCATTTTCAAGTGATTTGGAGCCATGTTCTAAGAAACAGTTTTTACATCATATTTGAGCGTTTCACGGTCTGAAACGAACGATTTGTGTGTAGCATTTGGACACTTATTCTATCTGCAGTTTCGATGGCACTTGGTTATTTAGGCTACAATAAGACAAAATACACTGATTTTTAGTAAATACAAGCTTTTGGAGGCATTCAGTGGTGCACTCGCCAGCACAGCTAGAGTGCCGATTTGAACTATAGAAGTTGCTGCAAAACACCCAAAAACACGTAATTCATTTAGAAAACGCATTTTCAAGTGATTTGGAGCCATGTTCTAAGAAACTGTTTTTACATCATATTTAAGCGTTTCACGGTCTGAAACGAACGATTTGTGTGTAGCATTTGGACACATATTTTACCTGCAGTTTCGATGGCACTTGGTTATTTAGGCTACAATAGGACAAAATACACTGATTTTTAATGAATACAAGCTTTTGGAGGCACTCCGTGGTGCACTCGCCAGCGCAACTAGAGTACCCATTTAAAAAATAGGAGTTACTGCAAAACACCCTAAAAACACGTAATTCGCTTAGAAAACGCATTTTCAAGTGATTTGGGCACATGTTCTGAGACACAGTTTTTACATCATATTTGAGCGTTTCACGGTCTGAACTGAACGATTTGTGTGTAGCATTTGGACACATATTCTATATGCAGTTTCAATGGTACTTGGTTATTTAAGCTACAATAAGACAAAATACACTGATTTTTAGTGAATACAAGCATTTGGAGGCACTCCGTATTGCACTCGCCAGCGCAGCTAGAGTGCCGATTTGAACTATAGAAGTTACTGCAAAACACCCTAAAACCACGTAATTCACTTAGAAAACGCATTTTCAAGTGATTTGGAGACATGTTCTGAGAAACAGTTTTTACATCATATTTGAGCGTTTCACAGTCTGAAACGAACGATTTTGTATGTATACTTCGGAAACATATTCTACCTGTAGTTTCGATGGCACTTGGTTATTTAGGCTACAATAATACAAAATACACTGATTTTTAGTGAATACAATCTTTTGGAGGTACTTCGCGGTGCACTCGCCACCGCAGCTAAAGTGCCGATTTGAACTATAGAAGTTACTGCAAAACACCCTAAAAACACGTAATTTGCTTAGGAAACGCGTTTTCAAGTGATTTGGAGACATGTTCTGAGCAACAGTTTTTAAATCATATTTGAGCGTTTCACGGTCTGAAACGAACGATTCGTGTGTAGCATTTGGACACATATTTTACCTGCAGTTTCGATAGCACTTGGTTATTAAGGCTACAATAGGACAAAATACACTGATTTTTAATGAATACAAGCTTTTGGAGGCACTCCGTGCTGCACTCGCCAGCGCAACTAGAGTGCCGATTTAAAATATAGGAGTTACTGCAAAACACCCTAAAAACACGTAATTAACTTAGAAAACGCATTTTCAAGTGATTTGGGCACATGTTCTGTGAAACAGTTTTTACATAATATTTGAGCGTTTCACGGTATGAAACGAACGATTTGTGTGTAGCATTTGGACACATATTCTAACTGCAGTTTCGATGGCGCTTGGTTATTTAGGCAACAATAATACAAAATACACTGATTTTTAGTGAATACAAGCTTTTGGAGGCACTCCGTGCTGCACTCGCCAGCGCAGCTAGAGTGCCGATTTGAACTATAGAAGTTACTGCAAAACACCCTAAATTACGTAATTCGCTTAGAAAACGCATTTTCAAGTGATTTGGAGACATGTTCTGAGAAACAGTTTTTACAACATATTTGAGCGTTTCACGGTCTGAAACGAACGATTTTGTATGTATACTTCGGAAACATATTCTACCTGTAGTTTCGATGGCACTTGGTTATTTAGGCTACAATAATACAAAATACACTGATTTTTAGTGAATACAATCTCTTGGAGGTTCTCCGCGGTGCACTCGCCACCGCAGCTAAAGTGCCGATTTGAACCATAGAAGTTACTGCAAAACACCCTAAAAACACGTAATTCGCTTAGAAAACGCGTTTTCAAGTGATTTGGAGACATGTTCTGAGAAACAGTTTTTAAATCATATTTGAGCGTTTCACGGTCTGAAACGAACGATTTTGTATGTATACTTCGGAAACATATTCTACCTGCAGTTTCGATGGCACTTGGTTATTTAGGCTACAATAGGACAAAATACACTGATTTTTAATGAATACAAGCTTTTGGAGGCACTCCGTGGTGCACTCGCCAGCGCAACTAGAGTGCCGATTTGAAATATAGGAGTTACTGCAAAACACCCTAAAAACACGTAATTCGCTTAGAAAACGCATTTTCAAGTGATTTGGACACATGTTCTGAGAAACAGGTTTTACATAATATTTGAGCGTTTCACAGTCTGAAACGAACGATTTGTGTGTAGCATTTGGACACATATTCTAACCACAGTTTCGATGGCGCTTGGTTATTTAGGCAACAATAATACAAAATACACTGATTTTTAGTGAATACAAGCTTTTGGGGACACTCCGTGTTGCACTCGCCAGCGCAGCTAGAGTGCCGATTTGAACTATAGAAGTTACTGCAAAACACCCTAAAAACTCGTAATTCGCTTAGAAAACGCATTTTCAAGTGATTTGGAGACATGTTCTGAGAAACAGTTTTTACATCATATTTGAGCGTTTCACGGTCTGAAACGAACGATTTTGTATGTGTACTTCGGAAACATATTCTACCTGTAGTTTCGATGGCACTTGGTTATTTAGGCTACAATAATACAAAATACACTGATTTTAGTGAATACAATCTTTTGGAGGTACTCCACGGTGCACTCGCCAGCGCAGCTAAAGTGCCGATTTGAACTATAGAAGTTACTGCAAAACACCCTAAAAACACGTAATTCGCTTAGAAATCGCATTTTCAAGTGATTTGGAGACATGTTCTGAGAAACAGTTTTACATCATATTTGAGTGTTTCACGGTCTGAAACGAACGATTTGTGTTTAGCATTTCGACATACATTCTACCTGCAGTTTCGATGGCACTTGGTTATTTAGGCTACAATAGGACTAAATACACTGATTTTTAAAGAATACAAGCTTTTGGAGGCACTCCGTGGTGCACTCGCCAGCGCAACTAGAGTGCCGATTTGAACTATAGAAGTTACTGCAAAACATTCTAAAAACACGTATTTCGCTCGGAAAACGCATTTTCAAGTGATTTGGACACATGTTCTGAGAAACAGTTTTTACATAATATTTGAGCGTTTCACGGTCTGAAACGAACGATTTGTGTGTAGCATTTGGACACATATTCTACCTGCAGTTTCGATAACACTTAGTTATTTAGGCTACAATAGGACAAAATACACTGATTTTTAGTGAATACAAGCTTTTGGAGGCACTCCGTGTTGCACTCGCCAGCGCAGCTAGAGTGCCAATTTGAACTATAGAAGTTACTGCAGAACACCCTAAAAACACGTAATTCGCTTAGAAAACGCATTTTCAAGTGATTTGGAGACATGTTCTGAGAAACAGTTTTTACATCATATTTGAGCGTATAACGGTCTGAAACGAACGATTTTGTATGTATACTTCGAAAACATATTCTACCTGTAGTTTCGATGGCACTTGGTTATTTAGGCTACAATAATACAAAATACACTGATTTTTAGTGAATACAATCTTTTGGAGGTACTTCGCGGTGCATTCGCCACCGCAGCTAAAGTGCCGATTTGAACTATAGAAGTTACTGCAAAACACCCTAAAAACACGTAATTCGCTTAGAAAACGCGTTTTCAAGTGATTTGGAGACATGTTCTGAGAAACAGTTTTTAAATCATATTTGAGCGTTTCACGGTCTGAAACGAACGATTTGTGTGTAGCATTTGGACACATATTCTACCTGCAGTTTCGATGGCACTTGGTTGCTTAGGCTACAATAGGACAAAATACACTGATTTTTAATGAATACAAGCTTTTGGAGGCACTCCGTGGTGCACTCGCCAGCGCAACTAGAGTGCCGATTTAAAATATAGGAGTTACTGCAAAACACTTTAAAAACACGTAATTAGCTTAGAAAACGCATTTTTAGTGATTGGGACACATGTTCTGAGAAACAGTTTTTACATAATATTTGAGCGTTTCACGGTCTGAAACGAACGATTTGTGTGTAGCATTTGGACACATATTCTAACTGCAGTTTCGATGGCGCTTGGTTATTTAGGCAACAATAATACCAAATACACTGATTTTTAGTGAATACAAGCTTTTGGAGGCACTCCGTGCTGCACTCGCCAGCGCAGCTAGAGTGCCGATTTGAACTATAGAATTTACTGCAAAACACCCTAAAAACACGTAATTCGCTTAGAAAACGCATTTTCAAGTGATTTGGAGACATGTTCTGAGAAACAGTTTTTACATCATATTTGAGCGTTTCACGGTCTGAAACGAACGATTTTGTATGTATACTTCGGAAACATATTCTACATGTAGTTTCGATGGCACTTGGTTATTTAGGCTACAATAATACAAAATACACTGATTTTTAGTGAATACAATCTTTTGGAGGTACTCCGCGGTGCACTCGCCACCGCAGCTAAAGTGCCGATTTAAACCATAGAAGTTACTGCAAAACACCCTAAAAACATGTAATTCGCTTAGAAAACGCGTTTTCAAGTGATTTGGAGACATGTTCTGAGAAACAGTTTTTAAATCATATTTGAGCGTTTCACGGTCTGAAACGAACGATTTGTGTGTGGCATTTGGACACATATTCTACCTGCAGTTTCGATGGCACTTGGTTATTTAGGCTACAATAGGACAAAATACACTGATTTTTAATGAATACAAGCTTTTGGAGGCACTCCGTGGTGCACTCGCCAGCGCAACTAGAGTGCCGATTTAAAATATAGGAGTTACTCCAAAACACTTTAAAAACACGTAATTAGCTTAGAAAACGCATTTTTAGTGATTTGGACACATGTTCTGAGAAACAGTTTTTACATAATATTTGAGCGTTTCACGGTCTGAAACGAACGATTTGTGTGTAGCATTTGGACACATATTCTAACTGCAGTTTCGATGGCGCTTGGTTATTTAGGCAACAATAATACCAAATACACTGATTTTTAGTGAATACAAGCTTTTGGAGGCACTCCGTGCTGCACTCGCCAGCGCAGCTAGAGTGCCAATTTGAACTATAGAATTTACTGCAAAACACCCTAAAAACACGTAATTCGCTTAGAAAACGCATTTTCAAGTGATTTGGAGACATGTTCTGAGAAACAGTTTTTACATCATATTTGAGCGTTTCACGGTCTGAAACGAACGATTTTGTATGTGTACTTCGGAAACATATTCTACCTGTAGTTTCGATGGCACTTGGTTATTTAGGCTACAATAATACAAAATACACTGATTTTAGTGAATACAATCTTTTGGAGGTACTCCACGGTGCACTCGCCAGCGCAGCTAAAGTGCCGATTTGAACTATAGAAGTTACTGCAAAACACCCTAAAAACACGTAATTCGCTTAGAAATCTCATTTTCAAGTGATTTGGAGACACGTTCTGAGAAACAGTTTTACATCATATTTGAGTGTTTCACGGTCTGAAACGAACGATTTGTGTTTAGCATTTCGACATACATTCTTCCTGCAGTTTCGATGGCACTTGGTTATTTAGGCTACAATAGGACAAAATACACTGATTTTTAAAGAATACAAGCTTTTGGAGGCACTCCGTGGTGCACTCGCCAGCGCAACTAGAGTGCCGATTTGAACTATAGAAGTTACTGCAAAACATTCTAAAAACACGTAATTCGCTCGGAAAACGCATTTTCAAGTGATTTGGACACATGTTCTGAGAAACAGTTTTTACATAATATTTGAGCGTTTCACGGTCTGAAACGAACGATTTGTGTGTAGCATTTGGACACATATTCTACCTGCAGTTTCGATAACACTTGGTTATTTAGGCTACAATAGGACAAAATACACTGATTTTTAGTGAATACAAGCTTTTGGAGGCACTCCGTGTTGCACTCGCCAGCGCAGCTAGAGTGCCAATTTGAACTATAGAAGTTACTGCAGAACACCCTAAAAACACGTAATTCGCTTAGAAAACGCATTTTCAAGTGATTTGGAGACATGTTCTGAGAAACAGTTTTTACATCATATTTGAGCGTATAACGGTCTGAAACGAACGATTTTGTATGTATACTTCGAAAACATATTCTACCTGTAGTTTTGATGGCACTTGGTTATTTAGGCTACAATAATACAAAATACACTGATTTTTAGTGAATACAATCTTTTGGAGGTACTTCGCGGTGCATTCGCCACCGCAGCTAAAGTGCCGATTTGAACTATAGAAGTTACTGCAAAACACCCTAAAAACACGTAATTCGCTTAGAAAACGCGTTTTCAAGTGATTTGGAGACATGTTCTGAGAAACAGTTTTTAAATCATATTTGAGCGTTTCACGGTCTGAAACGAACGATTTGTGTGTAGCATTTGGACACATATTCTACCTGCAGTTTCGATGGCACTTGGTTGTTTAGGCTACAATAGGACAAAATACACTGATTTTTAATGAATACAAGCTTTTGGAGGCACTCCGTGGTGCACTCGCCAGCGCAACTAGAGTGCCGATTTAAAATATAGGAGTTACTGCAAAACACTTTAAAAACACGTAATTAGCTTAGAAAACGCATTTTTAGTGATTTGGACACATGTTCTGAGAAACAGTTTTTACATAATATTTGAGCGTTTCACGGTCTGAAACGAACGATTTGTGTGTAGCATTTGGACACATATTCTAACTGCAGTTTCGATGGCGCTTGGTTATTTAGGCAACAATAATACCAAATACACTGATTTTTAGTGAATACAAGCTTTTGGAGGCACTCCGTGCTGCGCTCGCCAGCGCAGCTAGAGTGCCAATTTGAACTATAGAATTTACTGCAAAACACCCTAAAAACACGTAATTCGCTTAGAAAACGCATTTTCAAGTGATTTGGAGACATGTTCTGAGAAACAGTTTTTACATCATATTTGAGCGTTTCACGGTCTGAAACGAACGATTTTGTATGTGTACTTCGGAAACATATTCTACCTGTAGTTTCGATGGCACTTGGTTATTTAGGCTACAATAATACAAAATACACTGATTTTAGTGAATACAATCTTTTGGAGGTACTCCACGGTGCACTCGCCAGCGCAGCTAAAGTGCCGATTTGAACTATAGAAGTTACTGCAAAACACCCTAAAAACACGTAATTCGCTTAGAAATCTCATTTTCAAGTGATTTGGAGACACGTTCTGAGAAACAGTTTTACATCATATTTGAGTGTTTCACGGTCTGAAACGAACGATTTGTGTTTAGCATTTCGACATACATTCTACCTGCAGTTTCGATGGCACTTGGTTATTTAGGCTACAATAGGACAAAATACACTGATTTTTAAAGAATACAAGCTTTTGGAGGCACTCCGTGGTGCACTCGCCAGCGCAACTAGAGTGCCGATTTGAACTATAGAAGTTACTGCAAAACATTCTAAAAACACGTAATTCGCTCGGAAAACGCATTTTCAAGTGATTTGGACACATGTTCTGAGAAACAGTTTTTACATAATATTTGAGCGTTTCACGGTCTGAAACGAACGATTTGTGTGTAGCATTTGGACACATATTCTACCTGCAGTTTCGATAACACTTGGTTATTTAGGCTACAATAGGACAAAATACACTGATTTTTAGTGAATACAAGCTTTTGGAGGCACTCCGTGTTGCACTCGCCAGCGCAGCTAGAGTGCCAATTTGAACTATAGAAGTTACTGCAGAACACCCTAAAAACACGTAATTCGCTTAGAAAACGCATTTTCAAGTGATTTGGAGACATGTTCTGAGAAACAGTTTTTACATCATATTTGAGCGTATAACGGTCTGAAACGAACGATTTTGTATGTATACTTCGAAAACATATTCTACCTGTAGTTTTGATGGCACTTGGTTATTTAGGCTACAATAATACAAAATACACTGATTTTTAGTGAATACAATCTTTTGGAGGTACTTCGCGGTGCATTCGCCACCGCAGCTAAAGTGCCGATTTGAACTATAGAAGTTACTGCAAAACACCTTAAAAACACGTAATTCGCTTAGAAAACGCGTTTTCAAGTGATTTGGAGACATGTTCTGAGAAACAGTTTTTAAATCATATTTGAGCGTTTCACGGTCTGAAACGAACGATTTGTGTGTAGCATTTGGACACATATTCTACCTGCAGTTTCGATGGCACTTGGTTGTTTAGGCTACAATAGGACAAAATACACTGATTTTTAATGAATACAAGCTTTTGGAGGCACTCCGTGGTGCACTCGCCAGCGCAACTAGAGTGCCGATTTAAAATATAGGAGTTACTGCAAAACACTTTAAAAACACGTAATTAGCTTAGAAAACGCATTTTTAGTGATTTGGACACATGTTCTGAGAAACAGTTTTTACATAATATTTGAGCGTTTCACGGTCTGAAACGAACGATTTGTGTGTAGCATTTGGACACATATTCTAACTGCAGTTTCGATGGCGCTTGGTTATTTAGGCAACAATAATACCAAATACACTGATTTTTAGTGAATACAAGCTTTTGGAGGCACTCCGTGCTGCACTCGCCAGCGCAGCTAGAGTGCCGATTTGAACTATAGAATTTACTGCAAAACACCCTAAAAACACGTAATTCGTTTAGAAAACGCATTTTCAAGTGATTTGGAGACATGTTCTGAGAAACAGTTTTTACATCATATTTGAGCGTTTCACGGTCTGAAACGAACGATTTTGTATGTATACTTCGGAAACATATTCTACATGTAGTTTCGATGGCACTTGGTTATTTAGGCTACAATAATACAAAATACACTGATTTTTAGTGAATACAATCTTTTGGAGGTACTCCGCGGTGCACTCGCCACCGCAGCTAAAGTGCCGATTTAAACCATAGAAGTTACTGCAAAACACCCTAAAAACAAGTAATTCGCTTAGAAAACGCGTTTTCAAGTGATTTGGAGACATGTTCTGAGAAACAGTTTTTAAATCATATTTGAGCGTTTCACGGTCTGAAACGAACGATTTGTGTGTAGCATTTGGACAGATATTCTACCTGCAGTTTCGATGGCACTTGGTTATTTAGGCTACAATAGGACATAATACACTGATTTTTAATGAATACAAGCTTTTGGAGGCACTCCGTGGTGCACTCGCCAGCGCAACTAGAGTGCCGATTTGAAATATAGGAGTTACTGCAAAACACCCTAAAAACACGTAATTCGCTTAGAAAACGCGTTTTCAAGTGATTTGGAGACATGTTCTGAGAAACAGTTTTTAAATCATATTTGAGCGTTTCACGGTCTGAAACGAACGATTTGTGTGTAGCATTTGGACACATATTCTACCTGCAGTTTCGATAACACTTGGTTATTTAGGCTACAATAGGACAAAATACACTGATTTTTAATGAATACAAGCTTTTGGAGGCACTCCGTGGTGCACTCGCCAGCGCAGCTAGAGTGCCGATTTGAACTGTAGAAGTTACTGCAGAGTACCCTAAAAACACGTAATTCGCTTAGAAAACGCATTTTCAAGTGATTTGGAGACATGTTCTGAGAAACAGTTTTTACATCATATTTGAGCGTTTCACGGTCTGAAACGAACGATCTGTTTGTAGCATATGGACACATATTCTACCTGCGGTTTCTATGGCACTTGTTTATTTAGGCTACAAATAAAATAAATAAATAAATATATCATCACGGCTTATATACCCATTGCTGGATGTGCCAATCTATTTTGTACACAGATATCGGTAATGATGAAATATTTGCACCGTGCGGGCGCTTACCAGGCGTCACCTCACGGGCACTCTTTGCTGGCGTGGATAGTGCACCACAGGGGTCAATTTTGTGCCATTTAAAATTCGAAAATATTTGGTGTCGGTCGGGATCAAACCCGGTTCCCCAGATTCGCGACCTGACACTCAGGCACACGGCCACGAGACCCCATAAGGAAGAATGTTGTTAAGAGAGTAGGAATGTGCCAGTTGAGATGGTTTGGTCATGTGGAGAGAATGAAGAGTGAACGGCTTGTTAAGCGTATATATCTTGGTGAAATTGAGGGTGTTCGATTGCGTGGCCGTCCAGTGTGTAATTGGATGGATGTGATTGATAAGGTACTAAAAGAGAGAAAGTTTCCGAGTGGGAAGGGAAGGAGAGCGTGTATGAATGCGATTATGAATGTGGCCGAGGCGAAAGAAGTGTGCTTAGACAGGAATGTGTGGCGAAGGTTGATTGTTTCGTAACAATTATTGTGGTCCGGATGCGGTATTTCGCTACCGAAAATCGGTCACTTTAATATGTTAAGAGTGAGGAATATATGTTGTACCTATGATGTCAGGTTAGTAAGAATGTTGTTGAAAGAGAGACTGATTATTTTTTTGGATGATGTTATTGTTATTCTTTCGGGTTTGTGCTAACCCACTAAGTGGGAAATGCGTGATTATATGTATGTATGTATGTATTTAAATCGATTTAAGTACACACCTTTTTCAACAAATATTGTATATCTAAGAGATTTGTAAAGCTGCTTTTAATTAATTTCTTAGATCGACATCCTACAAAATGACGTTTCATAAATGCCATTAATTTTTTATACAGGTATGCTTTACAACTTCGGGTACAAAATTTTAAGGCATATTGACCAAAGTGAGTAAAAAAAGCTTAATCAACATGGGTACGATCTTCAATAGTTATTGAGACATAAGGCGGTGAAAAATGAGTATTTACGGGGTTCACTTGTATTTTCTCGAAAATATAATAGTTACGACTTTGATTAAGGTCTGGTTTCCCATCTCTGTATGAAGTGTCAGTTAGTGTTTTTTAAAAAATCAAGTAATTGTACCAAGTTAAATGTTGAGGCGACCTTGATCAATATTTAATTTCAAAAAGTTTTTAACTATTAAAAATTGAGAAAAAGTTTCAAATCAAATTGTATCGTATAGTTTTTTACTGGCGTAGATAAAATTTTGTTCACTATCTTTGTTAGTTTTTCTTCAATTCTATTACAATATGTTCACTTTTTCGGAAACAGGTGAAAATCAGATCCATGTTGGTTAAGGTTTTTTTTACTCATTTTCGTCAATACTACATATATGCCCTTAAAGTTTGTACACACAGTTGTGACACAGCCTGTATGATTTCTTTAATTGTTCTCTCCTCACGTACCGTTTCATCCAGTTGATTATGATTGTATTGCATAATATTGGGCGCCTTTGTAGCAGTCTCACCTATAATCTAGTCTACTGCTACATGGCCCTTCCGACCAGGAAAACTAATAGAGTTACGATAACGATAATTTGTTTTGTAGTTCAGTTGTTAAAGTTTCTAAACAATAAACTTGACGTTTAAATATTTTGTGTTTTTTATATTTTACAATTTAAGAGTTTCTTGTTCTATTTTTGCAAAGCGTGGCGGCAGAGTGGACCGCCACGCTGGAGGTAGTAGAAACAATAATTTTTATATTTTTGCGTTAGCTACTATACCTTCTTCTACATAACATCTTATAACTTTTTACTGTTCGTAATAATCATACTTTCCCTAAAATATGTAATGTTTTAAATGTTAAATATTTATGAATAATAATATTGTTTCAAATTAATGATTTACCATCAAAAAAGTAATGAAATTCATATCATAGGTTCTTATTTTATGTGTTATATTGATTGTTGAAGAGATATATGACTAGTTTTGAAAAGTAATTCTCCTTTGTACTATGCATTTACTAGTATAATAAAAAATACTTAATTGATACTTAAAACTTATTATGCACATTCAAATAAAATATTAAAATTAATTCATATTTTTTTATTTGAGTCTGTAATATATAAAACCAATACTATTATTAAATTTATTTTTTTGTAACTTACATAATTTTTTACTTACATGCCTTATATGTTCCCAATAACTATCAACCTATTTGAGATACAATAAGTTATTTTTGTTTGGAATTTATACTGTGAAATGTGCTTTTTAAATTGGGAGTGCGTGAAGTGTAACTGCGACAATTTCATGGCAAGATTTGTCAATCCATGTACAAATGTACATTATAGCGCTGCCAGTGTTCATATTATAGTATTCCTAAATGTAACAGATGGCACTGCCTGAAAGGTAACATATATTTCAAAGTTGACGGAACACTCAAATTATAATTATTAGTTCGTTTACAGAGTATTAAATTTATTCAGTAATGAATAAACTATGATATTTAAATAATATTTAATTTTACATATGTACAAAATTATATTCACGTGTCTCATTACTGAGCTTAAAGTTTTAAAGAATTAAATCTATAAATTACATATTTTAAACTTTATTTCTTTGATTATATTCAAGAAAATTTAAATAATTAACTTTCGTATACGATGATCTTTCTCCTATAATGAACAATTTTTATGCTCTGGTTACTTGTGAATTATGTTAATTAAAGCATCAGTTGCTGTAATATATTTATTATGTCTGTATATCCACGAATGGTAGCCCAGTTCAATGATGTACGGTCTTCTTTGTCTAGAATATGCACATCTGCTCCTTTCTCCAGCAGGATTCGCACTGTGCCTATATACCCTTCAAAGGAGGCAACGGTCAATGGTGTTTGGCCTTCGCTGTCTTGAACATTCACATTTGCATCTATCTCCAGCAGCATTTGCACCATATGTA
This sequence comes from Harpalus rubripes, assembly GCA_963082715.1. Taxonomy (NCBI): domain Eukaryota; kingdom Metazoa; phylum Arthropoda; class Insecta; order Coleoptera; family Carabidae; genus Harpalus; species Harpalus rubripes. The sequence continues at coordinate 40,148,793 of OY720453.1, forward strand.
TATTCCCTATCCGAGATGCCCAGTGCAGTGGTGTGCTACCTTCGTTGTCTCGATCATCCACATGTGCTCCTTTTTCCAGCAGCATTCGCACTATATCTACATTCCACCGTTTGCATGCTAAGTGCATTGGTCTAATGCCTTTGTTGTTTTGAACTAGCACATCTGCTCCTGCATTCAGCAGTATTCGCACTATGTCGGCATTCCCATTCCTAAATGCCAAGTCCACTGGTGCTTTGCCTTTGGTGTCTTGATTATACAAATATACTCTTTTCTTCCTCGGCATTGGCGCTAGGTCTTCATTCTTCTGCAGGCATGCAAAGTGCAAAGGCGCTGTGCCTTCATTGTCTTGCACATACACATCTGCTCCTTTCTCCAGCAACATTCGTACTACTTCTACATCCCATCTCACGGTTGCACCGTGCAGTGGTGTTTTACCTTCGCAGTCTTGAGCATGCACATCTGCTCCTTTGTTCAGTAGCATTCGCAATTATTCTATATCCCATATCCAATATGGCCAGTGCAGTAGTGTTTTGCCTTTGCTGTCTCGAACATGCACATCTACTTCTTGCTTTAACATCATTCGCACTATTTCTTTATTCCCTTTCTTGAATGATCCGTACAGTGGTGTGTTGTTTTTATTGTCCAGAACATGTACATCTGCTCCTTTCTCCAACAGCTTTCGCATTATGTCCATATTATTTTCCCAGGATGCCCAGTGCAAAGGTGTTATGCCCTCGTTGTTTTGGGCATGCACATCTGCTCCTTTTTCCAGTAGCATTCGCACTACGTCCACATTCGATTTCTTGGATGCATCGTGCAGTGGTGTTTTGCCTTCGTTGTCTCGAGCATGCATATCTACTCCTTTCTCCAACAGCATTAGCACTGTATCTACATTCCCTTTGTCGGATGCAAGGTGTAGTAGCGTTATGCCTTCGCTATCTTGAACATGCACATCTGCTCCTTTCTCCAGCAGAACTCGTACTACGTCTACATTCCCTTCCTTGCATGCCCAGTGCAGTGGTGTTATGCCTTTGATGGTTTGAACATGCACATCTGCTCCTTTCTCTAACAGCATTCGCACTATGTTTACTTTCAACTGCCAGCATGCAGAGTGCAGCGGTGTTACGCCTTTGTTGTCTTGAACATGCACATCTGCTCCTTCCTGTAGCAGAGTTCGCACAATGAGTACATTACCTGCCCAGGATACCCAGTGCAGTGGCGTCTCGCCTTCGCTGTCTTGAACATGCAAATCTGCTCCTTTCTCTAGCAGCATTCGCACTACGTTTACATTCCAGTGCAGGCATCCAGAGTGTAGTGGTGTTGCGCCATTGCCTTCTTCGGATGCCCGGTGCAGTGGTGTTACGCCTTTGCTGTCTTGAACATTCATATCTGCTCCTTTCTCTAGCAGCATTCGCACTACGTTTGCATTCCATTGCAAGCATGCAGAGTGTAGTGGTGTTACGCCTTTGCTGTCTTTAACGTGCACATCTGCTTCTTTCTCCAGCAACATTCGCACTATGTCTACAGTCCCTTTCTCAGATGCTGTATGCAGTAGTGTTCTGCCTTGACTGTCTCGAATGTTTAAATCACTGCATTTTAAAAACACCTTCAATACATCTGCTTGATTCTCTTGAATAGCAACATGCATAAGTTTAATATTTTCCACGAGTTGCTTTCTTTTTTCAAAACTTATATTATTGAAAATTAATTCACAACTTTTACGACAATCGTACTTTACAAGAAGTGTAAAAAACATTTCTATGTACAAAGAACTATTATTAGTAACATTTTGTTGATATACTTTTAATATAATTTCTTTCTTGTTATCTGCTTCCATAAAAATTGTTACACCATGCGTATGAAGGAATACGTCTTTTCGGAGTAGCCAACGCCCACATATACTATAATAATCTTTACTAATTTCATCAAAATAGAGTATCAAAATTCTCTGACACAATCTATGAATTTTAATGACACCGTCACAATATTCAATGAATGAAAGGTTTTCCGACAAAAACACGCACTCATCCAATGTATTTTCTTCTGAACATTCCATTATTTCTTTAATATGTTTAATAAATATGCAAGCTGGATTTAGGTACGCACATATACCTAATAATTTCTGTGTCTGCTCCGATTCTGCAAAATCTTGTACAAAAATCTTATCTAGAGCAATACGCATGGCTACATATATCGATTTTTCATACGCACTCTGACAATGGTGAATTTTTGTGTTTAACATTTTTGAAATTTCTTCTTAAAAGTGATTAGAATCAAATTTTCCTTGTTTGCATGCATCTATTTTAAATCTTAAATGTCCCGCTATAACTATTAGGCCTAGTGGCGCATTGCTTACAAATGTTATCATTTGTTTATATATATTTTCTTCAGCTGTTTTGTATCTACTATCACCCAAAATTGTGATAAAAACATCTAATGATGCTTTCATGTTCAATGGTTTCAGTGGCATTTGGTATACGTCATCATCCCAATCAGCTAAATGACTTGTTATCAATAAATAAAAGTTTTCAACATCTGGTGGTTCATATTGCCTTAAACTTGATCTTGAAACTCCGTTGTCGAAAATAAACAAACAACGTTTATTTTGAAAATTTTTGTAAACTTTCTTCAGGGTTTTGTGAACACTTTTTAGATTCTCGGAAGTTTCAGCATTAATCCAGAAAGCTTTGTCAATATTTGTTGAATCTTTACAATGCTTCGCAAATCGTACAGTTAATTCTGTTTTCCCGAAACCTGGCAAGCCGTGGTTGACAACTTTTCTCTTTACATCTCCGAAAAATAGAGCGTCCAATTTGACTATATCCTCTTCCCTGCCCTTAAACACTTTGGACTCTCGCGGTGGGTCAAGTTCTTCAAATGATTCTTCTGAGGATGAACCTACCACTAAATCTCTGCTGATATTAACATCTCTAACGCTGGCAAATCCAACGGTGCCCTGACTAACGTTGAGTTGAGATGTCATCGTTATTTGGACCTTAAATATTATAAAATAGGTATATAAATAACAATAATTGACGCATAAAAGTGACTTTAAGCATTTAACGTTCATACACCGAACATAGGAATCACTCTTTTTGTTTTCGTTTTATTGATATTTTATTTATAAAGATAACTTTGTCAAATCAGATCATTACTCATTTCATAATTGAGGAGCTTTTGGCAAAAATAATCTGTGTATTTTTTCGAATTTGAAATAATCATAAAAATACTTTCTAGTTTCTAGCATCTTTAAAGCTTGGTTTCGCTGCGGCTTCTATTAGTCGCTGCCAACGTTCGCCGTTGTACGCGCTTCTCTGCTCCTATGAGTAGTGTGAACATTGTAAAACAATTATTTTAAAAATTATTTAATTTCTATGAAACGATTTTTACAAAACTAATTCTTTTATTTATCAACAGTTAATCCTAAGATAGCTGCCTTTCAATTTCAATGTATTAAACTGTTTAAAAACAATAAAATTTGTAGTTACATATTTTTTACGATTGCACAAAACATATTGTGTACCGCTTGTCCGCGAAATCTTTTAGTACCCTCCAGATTTGTCTTGTCTTGACCATAAGCGGCCTCGGCGACAATTCTTCACTTGTGGCCTTGATCTTCATATACAAATAACTATACTGACGAGCAAAAAATTCATGTCAATTTGAACTACAACATAATTTCAAATTGGCCTCAACTTTTCGCTCGTCAGTATATAATAATGAAATGTTAAATTTGTTAAATTAAATAATAGTATGTTTTATAAACTGCACGTTTCATTATTAAATACTGACGAGCGAAAAATTGAGAAAAATTTTAAATTTTGATGTATTTCAAATTGACCTTAATTTTTTGCATGTCAGTATATTTTTTAATCCATTTACATTATAGACATTTTAATTTTAAACAAACTTTGTTTGAATTTTTTTCCATAAAAACAGGCTTTAGATTTTGGTGTTAGTGGGATATGATTTTTAAATCCATATAAATTATACGGGTTAAAAATAATATACAGCAATTTTTTTAAAGAAGTCCGATTAAGATCTTTTAGAATAGTATGAATTAAATTTTTAGCTCCGCCAATTCTTTCAAATTCAATAGTGTCGTTTACTTACTTTTTAAGAGGGTACATAAGATACTACTGTTATTTTATTATCATAAAAATATATGTTACAGTATTAGCATCCAAAATCAAATCTAAGTCAACTGGTAAGTTTATTAGCAAATGTAATATATTAATAATATTTGTAAAGAGGAGGCACGTCATCAAAGTTTGTAACTAGATAATGACGTCACTAAATTAGTACTTTTACATGGTATACTAATTTACTTTTTTAAAATGTAATGTATGTTGCATAATTGTATTTACTTACGATGCTAAGTTAATTGATATATTAGATGAATTATATTTTTTAATATCATTGTAAAACTTAAAATATTGTCACTGACTCCCGCGTCTTGCTGTTCCGTTTGTGAATGTTTAGGTTAGGTTTTGTACACAAAATAAACACATTTACGTTTTACAGATCATTAATTGGAAGACAACAATAAAAAAAATCCGTACTAAACAAATAATATTACCTTTAGTTGTTAACAATGACACATAACCTCTGTTCTATTTATTTATATGTATATTACTTGACAGTTATTTGCTACTGAGCGTTCTATTGCTTTGAGAATATTCTTATTGAAGTAGGAATATTCTTGATATCGATAGAACGTATCTATTATCATAAATAGCAAAGTTACAAGTAGCTAAAAAAGATAAGTGCAGCATTTTTCACAAATATCCTGAAATAAAGGAGGTAATTGAAGCAAATGCCACTTTTGTCCACTTCTGCTTACAGTTACCCAGTTAATCTATTAAAATCAGTAATATTTGTTGTACTTATTGTCTCTTTTATCCATGAATAGCAGTCACGATTTTTGTTTCAAACAAACCTAACCTATAAGATTAAGTGTCATATCATGTCATACGAATGACAGAACAGCCCAAAGGCGATCGACAATATGCTTGTCATGTAAAGGTATAAATTTTCAAACCCAGTAATACCAACCATTGGTGAAAAAATGAACTACAATCATTATAAATAAACTAAAAATGTTAAAAAAATTATGTTCGACCCCAAAATAGTTTTAAATTTAATTAAAATGTACCTTTCTTATAGTATGCAAAAATAGTATTTATTTTCTTCGTTTTTGTAAATATAAATATCACTCGGGCATTACTACAGTAGTATTTCATTTTGTAATGTTTTGATGACGTGCCTCCTCTGCAAAAATATATTTACTATACCAAATATGTAACAAATAAGAAGTAGTGTGTGGGCCCACTCCTTGCAAGTCGCCTCATGCGGGTCGGCGTACATCAATTGATAAAAGGGTAATAAATTATGTTAATTGCTTTGTACACCTGCAGAAATTTTAGAGGCATCGGTGATTACTTTTAATGATATCTGAACCCTGTAGGGTTGGGAAAGAATAAATTATGTTAATTGAATTGCTTTTTTTATATCTATAGAAATTTTTGGGAAAAGGTGATATTTGAAAATATGTGAATAGTTTTAGTGTTTAATAAATTATGTTAATTGCTTTGTACACCTGCAGAAATTGTAGGAGCATCGGTGATTTCTTTTAATGATATCTGAACCCGGTGAATTCCTTTAAAAACAAAATTTATTGACTGAATTTTAAAATATCTCTTCACAGGTAGTTGTCCGTTCCTATATTCCCCAGGTAGTTCTTTCATACGATCCGCAGAGGGTAGGATTTTTTTGTTGATTAATGATATCTGAACCTTGTAGGGTCGACAAAAATAAATTATGTTAATTGAATTGCTTTTTTATACCGATAGAAATTTTAGTGAATAGGTGATATTTGAAAATATGTGAATAGTTTTAGTATTATGTTTTTTTAAGAGATATACAAATTCTTTTCTTTCGAAGGGAATTTTAAAAGATAAAACCTCAGGACAGAAATAATAAATTGAATTTCTTTTAAAAACAAAATTTATTGACTGTATTTTAAAATATCTCTAATTTTACTTCCAAGAATCAGTTTTAAAACCGGGCGTGTATTTTGAAAATGATCTTGGGGGATAGTTACTGAAAATGAATAGATACTAAGAGCCATTAGAAAGAAATGAATGCAAGATATTTGTGGTATATATAGGAGAGTTCAAAAATTATTTATTCAGTATACAGTTTTGTATTTCTACAGTTAATGCTATTCGTCATGTCTGCATTCAACGTAAACACTTTACAACCTGGGGTATCCTCACCACCGCCTCGGCATATTTTTGCTAATGTGATAGTTTATATGTGTTGCACACAGTGCCAAATCCTTCGATTGTCAGTTTATTTTAAAATATTTAGTAGAGGAACAAAAAATTAAATCTAAATTAATTTTGAACGGTTCGAAAATAATGATGATTCAATTTAATCACATAAAATTTTCAGATTCAATTAATTATCTACCTATGCCCTTATCTGCTTTACCCAAAGTTATGGATTTACCGGCATCATTAAAAAAGGTTACTTTCCTCATTTTCATAATAAATTAGAAAATAAAAATTACATTGGTCCACTAGCTTCTACTGAATATTTTGGAGGCAGACTATATGTCTTCTTCTGAACGACAATTATTTTTAAAATGGTATAATAAACAAAAAGAGGAGAATGTCACATTTAATATGGAGAAAGAGATCATTGAGTATTGTGTGTCTGATGTGAGTATTTTGCGTCAGGTGTGCGATAAGTTTCGTACAACTTTCATGCAAGATTGTAAAGTTTGCCCTTTCACGGAATGTATTACCATCGCATCTAGTTGTAATCGTGTTTTTCGTCGATTGTTTTTAAAACCTAATTCAATTGGTATTATTCCGCAAAAAGGCTATCGGTTGAAAGATAATCAATCAAAAATTGCCTTGAAGTGGTTAATATACCAAGAAAACATACGAGGAATACGAATTCAATATGCAGGGAATGGTACTGAAGCTGTAATTGGTAATATATTTAAAGTTGATGGTTATTATGCAGATGGTAAACTAGTATTCGAATTTTTGGGTTGTTTTTGGCGTGAGTGTATATTACGTTATAAAACAAATAGAAATGAACCAGTTATTAATACAACAAAAGAAACATTGGAAAATAGATACCAAAGAATAAATGAAAAATTAGAAAAATTTAAAATTTAAGGTATACCGTAATTAAAATTTGGGAATGTGAATTTCAGAAACAATTAAAACAAGATGAAGATTTAGAAAAAATGCTTAGTGACCATGAAATTTTAAACAATTTACCTCTGCAACCTCGCGATGCATTATTCGGCGGACGGACCGGTAATACAGTCATATAAAAAAGCTGAAATTATTGAAAAAATTAAATATATAGATATTTGCTCTCTTTACCCGTATGTTTGTAGATATGGTAAATATCCGGTAGGCCATCCAAAAAATTTTGTACGGTCTGAATGTGACATAATATGTCTTAACAATAATATTGATCAAGTTGAAGGCTTATTTAAATGTACTGTTTTACCACTTTATAATATTTTTCATCCTGTACTACCGCGAAAGGCTCATGGTAAACTCATGTTTGTTTTATGTCGGACATGTTGCGATGAGTTACAGCAAACTGATTGTAGCCATAGTGATACGGAGAGACAATATGGAGGGACTTGGGTTGTTGATGAAGTGCGTCGCGCAGTTTCAGTCGGATATAAAATTTTAAAAATTTACGAGGTATGGCAATACAAAGTGACCGTTTATAATGGAGACACTAAAACAGGTGGTTTATTTGTGGACTACATAAATACTTTTTACCTTCCGTCACCTTTAGGTAAGGAAGGTATTGTCTGGTCAAAAAATTCGGTGGTGAGTTTTTGATGAATAAGCACGTTTTAGGGTCCCTAGAATACGATTTTACTATTTTTACGATGATGTCTGTATGTGTGTGTGTGTATGTGTATGTGTGTGTGTGTGTGTGTGTGTGTGTGTGTGTGTGTGGCAAAATTTTCTAATGCGATAACTCTAATACTACAATTCCAAAAATTATAATTCTTTCGTATTCCTCTTCGTTACAGCCATGTGAAGAGCTGATTAGATTTTGGTTATAATTGGTCAACCGGAAGTACCCTCATTTGAAGATTTTAACAGTTTTTCTTGAAAAAACGATGTTAAATATCATTTTTTCACATTAAATGTTATTATAAATATTAAAGAATTATTTATTCTCTATACAATTTGAATGCATTTTATACTTCATATTAAATTGACATAGAGTTAAAAAATTATAAAGACATTAAATATCATGTATATTAGTCAGCTTTGCTATAACTCTGGAAACAGCTGCTACATTAAGAAAATAGAAAATTCTGATTGAAAGGTGTCAGTGTGAAGCGCAGTTGACAGTATGTTTATGTTATAATTTTACTGCAAATATAGGATTTTTTGTTAGACACTTTCTGTTTGGAATTTGTTTAAAATACATACAACTGCCTTAAGGTAATGTACAAGAAATATAATCTTTTTCAAGGAACTTTCTGTATGACATTTATACAAAATACATAGAACTGACAGAAGGTAATGTGCTGGCCACATCAAATTTTTTTTAAATGAAGCAAGAAGCTAGTGTTATCCCGCAGACTGCACTGACGACGTAGCTAAAGCAGAATAAATTCGGTTGTACGAGGTAAACAAGGGTGTTCAGCTGGATCCAACACAGATAAAGAAGAATGCAGAAGAATGCAGGCAGACGCTCAAATGCGAAGCTCATGCCCAACTCATTTTGGGGTACGCTAAAGTATAAGTTTTGTTTTATAGAGAACATTAATTTTTATTTTGCATGCAGGTAAATTCGCACAGGCCGAGAACAGGTCGCGTACATCAACTGTTTCTTCCGCCGCAGAACTGTACGAACTGCTAGCAAATCCAGCAGTTCAAGTCAATAGGATTATACCAGCGGGAGATGAAATGATGTACGTAAACTGGGTGCACCAAGAAGAGGCGACGGACCAGCTGGAAACTGTAAATGTTGTAATAGCGGCGTATACAACGGCTCAAGCTCGTTTACGTTTGCATGAATTTTTGGAACCCCTGGATCGTAGAGTTCTCTATTACGACACAGATTCAATTTTATACTCTCATTCACCTGGCGAGTATAAACCACCTACGGGAAATTACCTAGGTGATCTCACAGATGAATTAGAGTGTTATGGTCCAAACATTTTTAAAACAGAATTTGTCTGCGGGGGTCCAAAAAATTATGCGTACAAAGTCTTTTCACCGGTAACAGGAGAAGTAAACGAGGTTTGTAAAGTAAAATGTTTTACTTTAAATTATCAAAATTCAAAAATAATAAATTTTAATTGTTTAAAAAATTTAATATTGAATAATAAATAACAACATGCCGTACTACAATTTAATAGTATAAAATGTACCCCCAAACATAGTGTTATAACAAAAAAAGAAAAACAGACATTTAGTATTAAGTTCATGAAACGTAGATTAATAGATGATATAAATAGTGTACCTTGCGGAATAAAAAAGGTTAAATTAGATTAGTTTATGTATTTATGTAGGTATTTGATTATTTATTTGTTTAATTTCTTAATTGTAGCATAATGGTATCTTTTAGTAATATTATTTTATTGTTTAAATAAATACATGTTATTATTAGATCATTTAATTCCTTTATTTATTTAGGTAAGTGATGACGGCATTTCGGCACCTTATTTCTTAATTATAGCATAATGTATGTTTCTTTAGTTTATATATTTTATTATTTAAATAAATAAATACATGTTATAAAATGATTTTATTTTGTTTAAATAATCATTTTCCCCTCTATTTACAAATATTTCAGGTTTTAATCTAAATGGAAAGAAGGTTAAGTAATCATTAAAATCACAGTGTATTAATAAGTTTCTAAGCTGCTATAAGATTTGTGGATCCTGTTCTGACGAAACAAATTCTGTATTTGTGGTAAATTCTGTCCGGAGTTCGCTGAAATAAACCGATAATTTATTATTCCCAAAATATCAATTTTACAAACCATAAACCCCATTATTTAGGGCCTTTGGCGAATGAACGGCGGTCGCTTGAAAATATGTACAAACATTGTATTCAGTTCATTTCGATATATGCGTGGGAAGTTTTTAATTTACCTAAAGTTTTGAAATTATTTTCTGGATTAAATATTTTGAAATATAGTTACAGTCAAGTATTACTGTTAAGTATGACTGTTGAATTTTCTGGATGTTTGTGGTAATTCTATTGGCTTTAATAAATTATCGGCTTATTGCAACAATCTCCAGACAAATTATATCGATAAGTGCGCTATGTACAAAGTATATAATTAATGGACAAACAATTTTTATTTTTTCTGTTTTTTCTTGTTTTTATTATAACCTTAACTTATAAGTATGTGAGTGCGCGCGCGCGCGCGTGTGCGTGTTTGCAGAATATATAGGGTCCGATAAAATCTTTCTTCGGTATAGCGTTTCTTGCTATTTTATTCACAGCGGCCATGGCTTCATTTAACCCCAACTTCAACACCTTTTCACAGGGAGTATATTCACCAGTGACAGTCCCGAAGAAGGAGCAAAAAGAATTGTCGTCTAACAACCGACAATCCACCATGTTGCATCCAGTACAGCATTATTATGTGGAAACAGCGGAAAAATGGGACTCGTGTGATGATCCAACAGACAACCCTACTTATGATATTCAGCAAGTGTTGAACCCAGTGCAGCCGTATCAGGTGGAAACAGGGGATAATTGGGACTCATGCGACAATCCAACATACAACCCTACACTGGATATTCAGCAACAGCTCGTGCTAGTTCCTCCACCAATTAATGCAAGCAGATCAGTTGAAAAAGCATTCTATGCTCAAGAAAGAAAAATATGGAGCCAATTGAAAAATAAAACAAAATAAATAGTTATATTATAAACATTTCTTTTGTAAGATATTCAACATGTTATGATTTTATTGCAGCCCGTACAGTCGTATCATGTGTAAACAGAGGAAAATTAGGGACTCATACGACGATCCACCATACAACCCTGCACTCGATATTCTGCAAATCTCGTGCTAATTCCTCCACCAATTAATGCAAGCGGAACAGCTAAGAAGGCATTCTATGGTCAAAAAAGAAAAAGATGGAGTCAATTGAAAATAAAACAAAATAGATAATTATATTATAAACATTTATTTTGCAAGATATTGAACATGTCATTATTTATAAAATAAAATAATTCATATAAATTATTGAGTATTATTGAAATACCGACAAAACATATAATAAACTGATCATTTTCATATTTGTTATTTATACTAATCAATTTTATAAAATCATTATTAGTGTAATAATTAATTCTAAACAATAAATATACTAAACAATAATAACCACACACTGATAATGTATAATCCTGTAATCCTGTAGTGTTAAAAGTCCATTTTTTGTATTTCTTCTTAGGAAATTTAAATGTGTTTTCACAAGTGGTGGACGGCCATAACTATCAAAATATGTTCCATTGCCTTCGCAGTCTACAAAAATTGCCACCCAGTGGGTTCCAGGTAAGGTATCTGGATCCGTGTTTACAATAAGAGTACATGGAAAATTAACATGACTGGGTAACGTATTTGCAGCATAGACTTCATAAAGACATGAACTTTTAAAGTACTTTCTAAATATATTTTGTATAAATGCAGCATTCATTTCTATTGAACTGTATGAGCGCTGTTGTCTTACTAATTTTGTTTTTCAACTAGGAACTTATAAGGAATTATTGAAATGAAACAATGTATTAACATTTAAATTAAGTTTATTAAAGAATCATAAATACAAATATATTTAACTACCATAATCTACAATTACATTTCTATTTTTATCAATTTCAATAATATTATCAAACTCGGCGTAGATAACACAATTTACTGTCTCTGTTAAAGAAGATTCAAAACCTACTTCGAGTTAGATCAAAAGCTGCTAGACAGTAACCATTTGCATAACCACTTCGGTCTATTTTATTACCGGCATTTCCAAAATGTATGCCTGTTCCGGAGAATAATGTATTGTACATTTGAATGTACGATTTTCTATCGTTAAATGAAGGCTGCAGCGGTTTAGAAGGGAACTGTTGTCCATTTACACATAGTGACAGGTAATTCAATTTAAAATTTAAGTTAAAAGGATTAACTTTGTAATCTCCATTGAATGCCTTATTGGATACTAAGCCAATTATGCATCTTTTAGGAAGTTGGCCTGAGAAAATATTATCCATAGATTTTCCTTGAACACCTACAGGTATGGTAACTGCTTTTACTTCAGCTCTGGTAATTGGGTACTTAGCAGTAGACATTTCCAAAGCTTTATTACGGACCAGTAAAATACTTGGATTTAATTTCACACGGCGGACAAGCAGAGTAGCTTCATTAATTTGTACTTTGTAGTTTGAGTCATTTGCCACCAAATTAAAACTATCTCTTGATCGAACTAGTCGTACTCTCATTTCAACGCCATTAAGCAAAAAATTTTCTTGGTTGAATATATCAGCATGAAGATGTCCAATCATATCAACATTTTTACTCTTCTCAGTAAATTTTTGTCGCCTATTATAGCCAGTATTGGCAGCTACATCTGTATAATTAATTTTTCCAGCATCATCAGCATACCATAAACTTGAGGTACGGTGAGATTTTTTAGCATCTTTCCTATAACTTAATAAAATTTCAAGATATGCTCTATAGGCGTACGTGTTGTTAGGAGGAGAAACAAGTTTTTGATTTAAATATATGTCAACTTGACTAAAAATTTAATGAAGCCAATTATTAACAGGTGTTAAATTATTGGCGTCACCCAAAGCAGAATTATCCAATTTAACAATTTTTGCATTTATATAAATCATGGTTTGAGATAAATCAAAATAATCTTCCCCATGACTAGGTATTACAAATTCAAGAGGTCCGTCTTCAGTAATGGAGGATAAGGGTTTATAATTTGCCCATTGGCCGCTTTCAATACTAGTCTGTGTAGGAGGTAAACTAAATAAATCTAATTCCGTTTTCACACATTCGCAAGACTGAGCATGTAGGAATGCCATTTTTTTAATCAAAAATGTCAGTGTTTAGAACGTTTTTTTTTGTTCTTTACAGTAGCACGTAAAGTTTTAAAATGAGTAGGTTTCTTAATCATACGCTTCTTTTTATAGCAACCAGATCCCTTCATAATTGTTTCAATTTTATCTTCGGCTTTACGTTTTAAATTAACTCCCGCTTGAGCGAGTCGTTTCTTGAATGATTCTTGAACAGGTTGCTTTGCATTCAGGTCACAAAGAAAATTAATTCCCGTGGTAAGTGCATCTTTACCAATTGTCCCTACACCTTTCTTTATTAATGGTAAAATATTTCTAAACAAACCGCTAAAGAAACTTCCTATACCGTGTCCTCTCTGAAACTGGTTACCCCTATAAACTCTTCCAATTCCACTTCCAGCCTGTAAATTGTAGTATTCTTGATATGGACAAGCTTTCATGATGACTTTCGTCGGAAATGAAGTTTAACACACAGCGTTCCAAATTGAAATGGGGTTAGATGACCATCATTAGTCCTTATATCTATTTCTATATTTGAAAATTCTCTTCTCAAAACAGGAACGTAATGTGGTTGAGTGTATGATATTATTTCATTAGATCCAAAAATATATTTTTCAGTTTTAATGTGTACAATTTTTAGCAATTGACTGACAACATCACCAACTATCTGAGGCTCAATGATGTCACAATATATATATATATATATATATATATATATATATATATATATATATATATATATATATACAGGGTGTTCCACGACTCGACCGACAAACTTTTACCATATATTCCAGGGGTCATTACGATCAAAAAATGTTATATGACCTATAGTTGAATTCCTCTTTGTTTCGGAGATATCGAAGAAATTAAGAAACAAAATGATAAAAGAAAATTTATTCATCAATGGATAGCTAGTTAACACAAAATTACAACAACTGTTCAAAATGAGAACCGCCATTTTCTAAACATTCTGCTATCCTTCGAGTCATAGAATGTTGCCAGTTAATTACTGCCAATTCATTCTTTAGAGAATTAGTAGCTTCAACTATACGGTCAGTCAACTCTTGGCGTGTATCTGGTTTACCATTATTATACACACGAGATTTGAGGCAACCCCACAGAAAAAAATCTAAAGGCGACAAGTCAGGTGACCGAGCTGGCCAATGTACAGGACCACCTCGTCCTATCCATCTTTCCGGAAAATTTTCATTAAGAAACACCGTCACTTGTCTCCCAAAATGTGGTGGTGCCCCATCTTGCTGGAACCACATGCCACGACGAGTTTCCAGAGGAATATCTTCCATGTAATTCGGCAATTCTTCTTCCAAAAAGTGAAGGTAAGTTTCTGCACTAAGAGATCCTTCAAAAAAATGAGGCCCAATAAGATTATTATTTAACAAGCCGCACCACACGTTGACGGAAAAACGATGTTGATGGTTAACCACGATTGTTTCGTGTGGGTTTTGATCCGCCCAGATGTGAGAATTACGTGTGTTGTTAATACCATTCCTTGTAAATTGGGCCTCATCCGTAAAAAGTATGTGTGGAATAACCTCCAAACTATTTTGTAACCACTGGCAATACCGTACTCGATTTTCTAAATCGTCAGGAAGTAAATGCTGGACCTTTTGTAAATGATAGGGATAAAGTCCATCATGGTGCAGAATTCTCCATACGTTGGTTTGAGGAATTCCCGTTGTATGAGATATTCTACGAATACTGGTAGAAGGACTTCGTTCAACTGCATTTAAAACTTCTTCTTCAGCGTGCCCATCTCCATCTCTTTCTACACGACGACGTGGAAAAAATCCTGTCTCTCTCAAGCAACGAAAAACGTTTGAAAAAGTTGTATGGTGAGGAACAATGCGATCTGGGTATCGCCTAAGGTACTCCGCAGCTGCAGCACGTCCACTTCCATTGCAAAAACCATACACGAAAACCATATCGGCATATTCTGTATTAGTAAAATGCGGCATAATGGCTTAAATTAATAACTACGATTGTAAACACGTCATTAAACTGTTTTTTTTTGTTAAACAAATCCGTCAAGGCTAACTCAATTATAATTTTTTTTTTAATTTCTTCGATATCTCCGAAACAAAGAGGAATTCAACTATAGGTCATATAACATTTTTTGATCGTAATGACCTCTGGAATATATGGTAAAAGTTTGTCGGTCGAGTCGTGGAACACCCTGTATATATAATTGGGGTGGAACACCTAATATTAAATTAGGCAAATTAATTGCAGTTGTCTGTTTATATATATATATATATATATATATATATATATATGTAGAGTAGGAGATATACGTTGTATTATAAACTACTCTACATGTGTAAAAATATAACTAAGAACGTTAAACTAGTATAACATGTAAAGCAAAATAATAAACACAAATGAATTTGGATCAGAGCGAAAACGGGAAAACACTTTTATTTATTTCGTATCTAACAACATTAAAACCTTTCATAGGTGTCTTGATCGAACTGTGTGATCGACACATGGTTGCTAGATGTAACTGTAACATATCTCCCTCCTTATAGAGAAGAAAACAATGACAGGTAATGAAAGGGAAGTCATTACTTGTCATTTTACAAAGAAATGACATAAATTGAATGACTTTATTTGTGGGACTTGGGAAGAGGAATGAGTGTTATCAAAATTGTGCGGCTATTGTAAGTAAGCAGGTTTTAGTCTGTCTATTGATACGGTGTCCAATTTATCTTTAATTAAAATTTTGAAAAACTTTTCGTATCGTTTGATTACTTTGTAAGGCCCATCGTAAGGTTGTTGTAGGGTGGGGCTTATTGCATTATGCTTTATGAAGACATGTGATGTGCGAAATAGATCGGGGTTTACAAAATATGGTTTGTTTTTTAAGATTGGGGCTGTATACTTTAATTTGCTGATTATTTGTTTTAACTGTTAGAGATAGTGGGGCATGTTAGGGTCTGGAACTATTGGTGATTGTGTGAAGAATTCGCCTGGAATGTGTAATGTGGTGCCGTAGACAAGTTCTGCCGGGCTGCAATTAATAGGTTCTTTGCACGTTGTGCGAAGACTTAATAAGACGATTGGTAGGTTAGTTACCCAGTTTATAGGGTCATTATATGTTTTAAGGGAAGTTTTTAACTGCCTATGGAACCTCTCAATCATGCCATTTGATTGTGGATGGTATGCCGTGGTTTTTATGTGGTGTGTGCCCAACATTTTAAGTAAATTTTTGAATAATGACGATTCGAATTGTTTTCCCCTGTCTGTTGTAATAACAGAAGGAACTCCAAATCTAGATATCCAATTGTTTACTAATGCTTCAGCTATAGTTTGTGTGTTACAATCTTTGATTGGAATTGCTTCTGGCCATCGTGTGACCCGATCTATGCACGTGAGTACATGAGAAAATCCTTGGGAATTGGGTAAATGGATTAAGTCGATATGAATGTTGTCGAAGCGACTGTTTGGTTCGGAAAATGGTTTGAGTGGAGCTTGGGTGTTTTTTGTTATTTTTGAACGTTGGCAGTGTACGCATTGTTTGGTCCAGGACTGTATGTCTTTGTTCATTTTATACCAAACAAATTTAGAGTTTATTAATTTTGTTGTTGTTTTTATTCCTGGATGGGATAGCGAGTGAAAATGGTCGAAAATGTTAATTCGGAATTCTTTTGGTATATATGGTCGGTATTTACCAGTGGATATGTCGCAAACTAAGGTACAGGTAGAATTTGGAAGCTTAATGTTTTTGAATTGTAAATTGTTTGTTTTATTTGTCTGCAGTGTCTGTAGTTCTTTATCGGTTTTTTGAGCTGCTGCGATTTTGACGTAGTCGATGGTTTTGTTTGTGAGGATGGAGTTTATTTGGATTCTGGACAGCGCGTCGGCTACGGCGTTGTTTTTGCCCGATACGTGTCTGATGTCGCTTGTTAGTTGTAAAATGAAGTCCATGTGTCTTATTTCTCTGGAGGTGTAGTTGTGGGAAATTTTGTTAGCCATGAAAGTCAGAGGTTTATGATCTGTTAGAATGGAAAAATTTCTTCCTTCTATGAAATATCTAAATTTCTTTACTGCTAGGTACATAGCTAGTAATTCACGGCCAAATGTGCTATAACGTTTTTGTGTAGGTGTGAATGTGGCGGAAAAGAAGGCTATAGGTTTCCAGTCTTCTTTTATCTGTTGTTGCAGAACTGCACCTACTCCCGTGTCTGAAGCATCTACCATGATAGATATAGGGGCATTGTGTGCGGGAAATGTGAGTGTTGTTAAATATGTTAATTGTTTTTTAATGTCTTTGAAAGCTTTGTTTGCTTCCGGAGACCATGCAATCTCTTTTGAGCTGTTTGGTTTATTTGTTATGAGACAATTAATGGGTTTTAACGTTGTTGCACAGTTAGGGATAAAACGATGGTAAAAGTTTATGAGGCCAAGGAATTCTCTTAGTTTTTGTTGAGTTGTAGGTAAGGGAAATTTGTTGATTGTGTCAATTTTAGATTTTACCGGTTGAATGCCATTTGTTGAAATACTGTGTCCTAAGAATTCGATCTTCTGGACTCCGAATTGGCATTTGTTTTGATTGATAAGTATACCATGTTTTTCAAGTCTTTGGAAAACTAATTCTGAGTGCTTTAAATGTTGTTCGAAAGAACTACTAGCAATAAGGAGGTCGTCAATATATGCGAAGCAAAAATCTAAACCTCTGACAACATTGTCAATGAACCGTTGAAAAGTTTGGGCGCTATTCCTCAATCCAAATGGCATGACCAAGTATTCGAAAAGACCAAAAGGTGTGGTTATTGCTGTTTTGGAAATGGATTCTTCGTCCATTGGTATTTGGTGGTAGGCTTTAACGAGGTCTAATTTTGAAAATATTTTCGAATTGTATAAATTAGTTGTAAAATCTTGAATATGGGGAATTGGATAACGGTCAGGGACGGTGATGGCATTGAGAGCCCTATAGTCCCCGCAAGGTCGCCATTCGCCAATCTCTTTCTTTTTAACCATATGCAATGGAGAAGCCCAGTTGCTAGAAGATGGACGAATGATCCCCATTTTCAACATTTTATCGAATTCGTTTTTAGCGGTGGATAATTTATCCGGAGCTAGACGGCGCGGCCGTGCAAAAACAGGTGAATTGTTAGTGATGACACAGTGTTTGACATTGTGCATAATTTGACGTTTGGGAGTAAAAGGTGAATTTAGAGAAGGAAATTTTGACAAGAGTTGGGTAAAGCATGTGGAATGTTGAGTAGTAATACTAGATATTCGATTTGAATTGTTTTGTATGTTTCGGTTTGCTTGTAACAAGCGCTGTGAAGGTAAGTCAATCAGCAAGTTAAAGTATGTAAGAAAATCTGCGCCGATAATTGAATGCTTAACGTTCGCGATAATAAACCTCCATGTAAATTGCATTGTTAATCCGAGGTCTATTTCTAATGTTTTAGTACCGAAAGTTTTGATGGTTAAATTATTGACAGCTTGTAGTGTAAGAGGATTTTGTCGTCGTTTCTCGCACAATGAATTTTTGATAACACTCACCTCGGCTCCAGAGTCTATCAGAAAGCGGTGGCCAGAGAGCCTATCAGTCAGATAAAGGAGTTTTGTTGTCGTTGGATGAGTATTAGTGCTAGAAATAGATGGTAAAGTGAGTTTATCTATTAAGTTTCTGTTTTGATGTAACAAAACCCCTGATTTGTTTGTAGAAGAACTTTGTTGACATGGTGGAATACATTTCCTCGCCTTGCCGCCGAAGTTGAGGTGATACCAGCATAAATTCGAGTTCGGAGGAACCGTAGGGAAAGGAAGGTTTTTCTTTCTTGACTGACTTAACACCAACTTCTTTAACTCTGAGACCTCTTGTTTTAGCTACTCGATTTGCTGTGCGTCTTTGCTCACGGAACATCGCGTTGGTTGTGTGACGTTTAGAATCCTATCCGCGATTTCGGCTTTATCTGCTAATGAAATATTATTATTTGAAGCAAGGATAAGTTGAATATTTGAAGGAAGTTTTTGCAAGAATATTTCTTCAAGGATTGAGTCGTCTAGATGCATAGAGCCAACCAACTGTTGGAGCTGACGTAAAAGTTGTGATGGTTTTTTATCGCCTGAGTCTGTGATGTTGAATAATTGTTGAATTCTTTCTTGTTTCGATAGCGAAGTTCGGTGGATTAACGTTTCTTTTAACTTGGTATATGGAAACACTGTTGGAGGATTCTCAATAAGGTCTCTGACTTCTGCTGCATACTGAGGATTGAGTAATGAAATTAATTTGTAGAACTTAGTTGTTTCAGATGTAATACGGTGTGACATAAATGTCGCTTCTACTTGAGAGAACCATAATGTCGGGTCCGCAGGCCAAAATTCAGGGATCTTGAAGGAATTTGTTAATGAAGATATTTCAGGAAGCGGAAGGTCAGCAGGTTGGGTATCGGAAACAGGAACAGGAACAGGTATGTCGTCCATCCTGTTTGACAATCGGGGTCACCAAATATGTAGAGTAGGAGATATACGTTGTATTATAAACTACTCTACATGTGTAAAAATATAACTAAGAACGTTAAACTAGTATAACATGTAAAGCAAAATAATAAACACAAATGAATTTGGATCAGAGCGAAAACGGGAAAACACTTTTATTTATTTCGTATCTAACAACATTAAAACCTTTCATAGGTGTCTTGATCGAACTGTGTGATCGACACATGGTTGCTAGATGTAACTATATATATATATATATATATATATATATATATATATATATATATATATATATATATATATCAGTGAAAGGATGGTAACCAAGTTGTAGTGCTAGTCAAGGAGATAATTTTAGAGAACAGACATCTTCATGATTGAATTCTGCTTCAACACGTTTTTCTATTGTATCATAAGAAAATGTCACATATTTACAAATATCTTCATTCTTACGCATTTCATCTAATACGCTTCCAACAGTTTCATAATTTTTTGTAGGAATTTTGGCATGCACGACATTTACTATTACATCTGCCTCCTGTGTAGTTTCTAACATAATTTTGACTCTATTTTCTCTCTTATTGACATTGTAGATTGAACAGGGATAAATAATTTCTGATAATGCCACTTCCCAAGAGCCAGTTAATTTTATATTTTGAGGCAGTTGTGTTATTATCAGGAAAATACTGCATAGAATAATTACTAGGCAATGTTATAAAAAATTCTTTCTCATTCAGGCAATGATTGTGCAGAAATCCAGGAATTAAACTTGTCGCTGTAACCTTCCCACTTGACAAGTAATTTCTTTCTGCTGCCAGTGCCTTTGTAGCAACTATTTTATACAATGTATCAGATTCTATATATATATATATATATATATATATATATATATATATATATATATATATATACTCGTTGCAGCTCTGTTTTGTAAAAAGTGCCCTCTATAACCTCATTATTTAAATCATTTAATTTAGAAACTGTAGGAATTCTATTACTAATTGCATATATTTTAAATAATTCCTCACTCCAATTAGACTCGTATCCCTTTTCAAACAAATTTTTATATTTGGATATACGTACAATATCTCCAATTTAAATTTTTTTCTGATTATCTTTCATTTTTTGATTAATGTTATGTTGATTTCTCCAGATTTATAATATATTACAATCATTTACTTCGTAAGTGGCCATTTTTATTGATCGATGTTTTGTTTCATTGTAAGCAGTAACCAAATTCTGTAATACATCCACATATCTGTATGTATTTTTATAAGTAAAATAACGATATATTTTCGTTTTCAAAGTTCTGTTGAATCTTTCAACAAGACAAGCTTTTACATCGGGATTATTCGCCACGTAGAATTTAACATTATTTTCCTTTAAAAATGAGTGTACTGATTTTGCAATTAATTCTGAACCTTTTTTCGTCTGTAGGTAAATTGGTTTTCTCTCCTTAAATATACTTTCAAATGCCTGAACCACTGAACATGGTTTCTTATCTTTTAATGGAATAGCCCAAGCATACCTACTAAATACATCAATGACTGTTAAAAAGTAATTTTTAATTATCATTGTATCGGCTTAACTTGCGCATATCGTTTAAATCTGCTTGAAACAGATCGTTTGTATTTGAAACATTATATTTATTTCGTGCAAAATATTTTCGCACTGGTTTATGCAGTGTATATGCATCCTGTGAGCTAATCCATTTTTTAATATCTTTGGCTTCATATTTACCTTTCATAGAATTAATAAAATTATTTACCCTCGCAAAACCTGCCGGATGTGACACATCAAAATAAATTTTAGATAAACTGTTATCCATTTTACAACGTAAATCGTTTCCATTCAATTTTTTTAACTTTTGTTGTTTCAAACGAGTCGTTTTTTCGTTTTCTTTTATTTTTCGTGAGAGTTTGAATAACTCATATAGGTGTAAAAAGTTTTTTTCTTCGAGGATTATTAATTAATTCAGCTGGAATCTTTATTTCTTTTAGTGCATCTAAAAATTGTTCCCGACCCGAGGGATTACTACGTTTTCGAAGTCCAACGATATCCGCAACTAAATCTATTATATTTGAATTTGGAACTTGTTTTCCGTGTATTGAAACTAAACCACTATTATTCCATGTAACTGTACCGTCTAATGTTAATTTTTCAAGTATTACATGAGCTTTTTCTTGATGAGACTTTGGAATAAGATTTATTATTATTTTTTGGTATCGACTTTCTTTTCTTCAATTTCTTTAGAATCTGGCTCCATTATACCGGCTGCAGCAGCGTCTTTCTTCTCTAAAACTAATTTTGAATCTGAAGTAATTTCATGTTCGATGGGTAATTTTATAGGTTCTCTACTTTGCTTTTGAAAGTATAAATATCTCTGTAATATTTCTTGATACATTATCCATTTTTCATATTCTGATAATTGTAAACTTAAAATATTTTTCATGTCTTTGTCCATCTGACTAGTTACAGTTTCTTTTTCACTAATATTACTATGGAGGCGATTTAAATTTTCTGGTGATATTAAGACCATTTTTCTGGCATGTTCCATTTTAATTTTTAAATAAACTACTTAGAACACCGGTTAACAAAGGTGCTAATAAGAAAGGTAGGAATGCCCCCCCGGATTGTACTAACACTCGCTTTTTAGCTTTCCAACTGTCGCCACGTTTTGTAAGTTTACTTAAAATGTTTTTATGTCTTACAAGTGAAGCTTGCTGTTTTCGACTGAGAGGAACTGTACCGTGTAAAATATTATAAACACATTCACAATTACATTTAATAGGGTTACAATCAGCGTTTTTTAATAACGCTAATCTATCCTTTGATTTCAGTCTATGCAGTGCACGCAGATATTCTGCGTTGTTTATTACCGCTTTGCTCATTGCTGTGAAATAATTGTAGACATGTGTTTGCAGTTGTATTTATACTTATTTTTAGGTAAATATACGCATGTAAAACCGTCATGTGACGTACGAAAACGCAGCCAATCAGGTGTGTTTTGTTTAAGATCAAAAATTAAATAACCGTGTGGTTCCGAGGTTGCGTCACTGTAAGCTTCTTGTATAAATTTTACATTTTCTGGAAATATTTGTCGTGACAGATGTAATATTTGTGCTCTGTGCTTAACATAATTTTTTTTTCCTAAAAATTTCTGCATGTGTACAAAGCAATTAACATCATTATTACGCAGGTGTTAAAAGCAATTAACATAATTTATTACCCCATATTAATTGACTGGCGCCGCTATAGATCTTAGAGGTCGAAGAGGACAGTGCACCCATAAACTACTTAAGTTTTGGATAGAACCTATAACAGAAGTGAGTTGAGTCTTACACACGCTTTTAGTCCACGATAGCAAGAGTAATGCAGACGCGGATTTGTATGATTATTCTCTTACTTTACTGCGTTGTCCTTTATCCTAATCCTTGTTGATCAGTCGTACCCGGTAGAGCCTCCGGTATGTGATTAGAGAGCTATAAGGTTAACCAGGAATGCGATCCATGTGTCCACGATTGCTAGTCTCGTGAGTTCTCGCTGATTGACCGCGTGGTAAGGGCAGGGATGGTTTTATCCTGGTTTTGTAACTATGCCCCTAAGGCCGAAGTAAAGCCACTAGAGTTGATCAGTACCTGAGCGGAATTCGGGTTAGGGTTGATTTTGCAATTATATCTCGGTGCCAGTATAAACCACATCGCTCAGGGGTATTAATGGCAGGTACAGTAGAGTATGTGTACGCGTAAGTCCGGGGCCACACTGCTATTGAGGAGCAGGTATGCGTTTCGCATAGGGTACCTTATTCCACTTTCCCTGTTCTATTGGACTTTGTTGAATGCGTGTATGTGTGTGTAATGGCTCTTCACTAAGTGGTAAATACTTAGGTAGGTCTCTTTTATTACAGGAAGACTAGTTAGTTGAGGAGCGGTCTGGGATATCTAGCTTCTACCGTTGTTGGTTTTTTTTTTTTTGGGGGGAATATTGTAGATTTTTATTTGATTAATTAAAAGTCAGGGTACAGGTAATCATATTTATTTATTTCAGTCTTCTTACCAGTTAATGGAAGTATTCTCTCCTCGTTTACGAGACATTAATTTATACAGGTAAACACTTTTACTGGTAATATTCTGGATTTCTCCAATAATCAACAAAATACTGAGCGGAAGATCGTCAGCTTCATGTCTGCAGTTTCCAAGGAAATACTGAATTACCAAAAATTTAAAGTTCACACACGTAGCTGTTACACAAAAATAAGTAGTAAGCATAAGATATAAACCATACACAGTAAGCATAAAGTATACTACATTACAGTAATAAATACAGAATATCTTATTTATTGAAAAGAATTATGTTTACTAAACCTTGCAAATATTGAAAACAATATCACATTGCTTATTAAATATACATTATATATAAGGAAAACCAAAGTAGTAAATCACTCATTATTGAAAAAGCTTCGCATTCTTAGTGCCTAAATTGTGTAAGATTATTAAATTTTTCTTTTCTAAAATTTGTAAAAAGATAGTGTATGTGTTCCATTGTAATGATATTAGTATCAAATTGATTTACAAAATTTACTTCGAAAAGATGCATACATTGTGCAGTCCTTAAGGGTGCGGTCAAAAGCCTAACTTATAATAACAACCGTCGTACGCTCTTTGAAGGCGCTGCTAGTCTTTTCCTAGATTTTCCATGGAAATAAATCGTGTATCAAACCTTATTTCCTTTTGGGCGTAGCCAAAATTGAACTTGCAATATGACATTGAAAACATAACTAACATCCCTTGTAGCGTAAGATTTAACCTCGGACTCGGATTATACTGTTTTGAGATAGAGAGATGCGGCTTTTGGTTTTCCAATATCTGAATTTTATAATCCTAATCCTAGTAATAAGAGTATAGTACAATATGAACTTGATGGGAAAACATTAGTGTAATTAGTCGCAGATAACAGGTAAACGAGAAAAACGAATTATACAAATAAAAGAATTGTTTGTCCGGCAAGTTACCCCTGTGCTTTCCCTTTCAATTTCTTACCTCAATAATAACCAACAGATTATAAATTTCCAATGTTTGAAAGCTGCGCTTTGGAATATGCCGTCCTTATGAAACTTATTTAGATAAATTTATTTCAAATAAAATAGCAATAACATAAATAATATACTTACAATTTATAAAAAGTGCTATATTTATATCAATAACATTACATTTTTCTATATAATAATAATAATAATAATAATAATAATAATAATAAAAATAATAATAATAATAATAATAATAATAATAATAATGATAATGATAATAATAATAATAATAATAATAATAATAATAATGATAATAATGATAATAATAATAATAATAATAATGATAATAATAATAATGATAATAATAATAATAATAATAATAATAATAATAATAATGATAATAATAATAATAATGATAATAATAATAATAATGATAATAATAATAATGATAATAATAACAATAATAATAATAATAATAATAATAATAGTAATAAAAATAATAATAATAAATACCTTTATTGGCGAATACTCAGCAACAGCTGTTCTTCTATATTAACCTTACATAATAATTATAATAACATGAACATAAAATTGCAAATATAGCGAAGTGAACAGATAATAAGTGTAAATCAGGAACAAGAATTTAAATAAACAATCAATAATAAATAAGATATAATAGTGTGGTAATAAGTGCAAGGACTTCAAATGAGTGACACGTCATTTTGTAGTAACAATTTTTTTACATTCTGAACAAAAGTAGCAGGCTTGAGAGAAATAATTGTGGGTGAAATCGTATATAGGGAATTAAACATGATACTATTTTATTCGGTATATCAGATTTATGGACCCATGTACCAACGATGAGCCGTTGATAATATTTACTATGCATGAAAAATAATAATATACTTACAATTTATAAACAAGTACTCAAATTTAAATTAGTTACATTATATAAAAAAATGTTTATATTTCAAAACATGTTTATGAACATGATTTTTGCAACCTGTGCAAGTTGAAGAATCAACAGTGCCTGAGTCAAAAGTTACATTATGTTTAGTCAATTTTTTTATATAATGTAACTAATTTAAATTTGACTATATGTAATATTATATTTTTGAATTGAAATTGGCCATAACCATGTGTCGAAAATTCGCCTAATTGTATTTCCAACAATAAACAATTTAAACAACGTATGAAGCTTCTATCTAATAAAATTCCTATCAAATCAATGTATTATATTATAATATTATATAATGTACCTATATGAAAAACAAAATTTTATCAAATGAGATATGTCTGTTTTTTATACCACTACCAAAATTTCTGAAAAACCGATCGAAATAATAGTGTTATTTTTTGTTTTTTTAAAGAAAAATGTATAATAATGAGGCGGAAAAATATTTTTGACAAATATTTTTATTCACCTATCATTAAAATATATATTTATATACTACAGTTTTGTTAATGGAACAAACGGCGCCGCATATATAATTGTTGACATAAATGTAATAGATATTACAAACTGTAAATATGTCATATTTATTCTGAGTAAAATAAATTTTGTACTTCGTCATGTTTTCTTGATTTGCCGATATACCTGAAAAAATATGCTCCTGGCCTTATTTCAATCTCTCCAAAAAGGAAAATAGTTTTGAGAACACGTAAGCGCCACAGTTGTGAGCGGCAAATCGCTGAACTAAAATAGCATTGCAAACCTATGGATGACAAAATTTCCTTTAAATAAGAAAATCTGGGCCAAATTCACTTATAAATTTTACATAATACTAAAATATTCAAATATTTCCAGGACATTAAAGGTAAAATTCCAGTTTAAATTGCATTCTAAATAAGATGAAGTGGTCTTAAAAAATCTTGTTTTGAACAGTTCTATACTTTTCTTTAATTCACTAATAATTTAATAATTATATAAAAACTGAAACCTTTATACCAATCTCCATACGTTTAACTTTAAATTAATTTTTAACTTTGTAATAAATTATTGTTATATATTAAGAGTAGTAAGAAGTTATACAAAAGCAACATTTTATCGCGAATATGGAATATTAAATAAACAGTGAACTCAACAGGGTTTTTTAAAAAACACTAAACCACGTCGCTTTTAGTTTTTAAAATGCACATTAAAATGTACGATTCACATTTCGACTCTCATTTGTTTTCAAGTTATGACGTCATCACAAAAAAATTAAATGACAATATCGATTTTTAGTAGTGGAATCCGATAGTGATTTCTCGTCCCTTTATGATCATGTAAATAAATCATAAGGTTGCATAACAAAAATTCCGAGAAAATCGAACTGAAAATTTAATGATAATGAATAATCAAGTTACCTAAGTTTTATTTTTCAGTTTAGAATTCTTCGTTGATAAACTTTTAAAATCTTTAAACATTTAATCGTGGTATTATGGTACTTATAACTAGAGACCGGATTATATGCATTATAAAATAGCAAATATATGCACACAAAAATGGAATAGAAAGGTAAAAATGTGCATTTTAAACCAATAATAATTAGTATTTTTTTAAAATATTGCTATATTAAATATACATATGACAAAATTAACAATGAAATATTAAATTTTAGCAATATGTGTTGTTTTTATAACAATATACTATAATATATTGTTTCAAATTTTCCATTGTAAAATTGTGTCTTTTATCGTTCAAAATCAATCTATACACAGAAAAAGAGCGTTCCACGTCCACAGGTATTACTGAGCAGTATTTAAAGTTAGGTGCAATTGTAGGCACAATGCTTCATAGCCAGGGTTGTTCTTCAAAAATACGCGGGGATACATTGTAAAATAAAACTTTATTTCTTAGTCCATAAGTCACATGCGCTATTGCCAACATTTGCATCATTGAAACGTATCAAATATCTATAAACAATCATTTTTATACTAAATTTTTCAAAAATATACAGCTAGACTAGTTAAATGTGACAATACGAAAACTCGAAGATGTAGAGAAATGACAAGAGATTCCACAAGAAAACATACGAACCAGCTCTCGGAAATGACTACCCCAAATATGAAAACCATCGATAATTCCTAGTTAGCAAGGGTAAGTATTCAGACTATATTCACTTACAGTGTACTACTACTTGTGTATTCCTGTTCGTAACTACGAGTAGAAATGTAGGGTTGGAGCAGTGATCTTTATTACAGAATGTATAGGAAACAGAGCGTTTCATAAATTGCTAAAAATGTTCAGCAAATAAAACAGATTTTCGGAATGCGTCTAGCGATAGGTTAAAGCGTCACAATATAATAATACTCGCATAATATAAAATCATTGTACTTTATTTATGTTTATTTACATGTATCTTTAAGTTATAACTATCCTTGTAGAATTTAATGAATAAGAATAGAATTGTAGCTATGTAAAACAAACCATAGTAGATTAAAATGGGAAATTTAAAAAACTCTGAACATTTGTCTCTTGTAAATAATACTACTGGAAAATATACAAATCCGTATATGAACTGAATCTGAAACAGAAAATTACATATAGACACTGAAATTTGCACGGTTACCTTAATGATTTTTTATTTAAATCAGTTTTGTTGCGTCCCTCCGGTGCGAAGGACTAAGTAATAAGGACTTAGTGGCTCGAAGGACCAAATGTTTAATCCCTAAACCAGCGAATCCGGCCTAGAAGAACCAAAATGTTTGATCCTGCTCGCAAGCCCAAATGTGATGTCTCTAGATCAGCGAATCCGGCCTAGAAGCACCAACAATGTGTTTGATGTTAAATTCAATGAATAAAACAAAACTATATGTAAACCAAATTAATTACAACCTTCGATAGCTGGTTCACATCACTGGACTTGGCCAATACACGGGATAATATTAATTTGTGAAACGTACTAATTAACAACGAACGAAGGACCAGCTAGTTTTACGAACTAACAAACGTGCTAAGTATAACTGCAACAAAATAACAAAACACTGAAAAATAATTCTGAGAGATATGTGATAGCGTATTGAATATAAGTGACATAAACAATAATAAACCAAAGATAGAACAAATACGATATTTGTATAAATTAACTAAATCATTTAATAAGTGTATGCCCAAACAAATTTAGTTAAACAATATTAAGAACTCTAAATGAACTTAATAACAACCAACTAGAATGCAAAACTTGTTGCATTGACTGTACCTAAGCGACAATAACAGCAGGTGTGCTGTGGATGACGTCACTCGAACGAGAACGTGTGCAAACAGGTTTACAAAGAAATAATAATAATTTCACCCAAGGAAATATGAATCAAATCCCTAACAACACGAATTCCCGTGAGAAATCAAATTGTACAGTTCGATTTTACAATTGATTCCTGAGATGTGTCTGTTAGCTGCATAAATTGGCGCCGGAAAGTATTCACGGACTATAAAGTACCAAATTAAATGAAAACCGAACGATAACTCCTTGAATTAGTCGTGCTAGGCTAATCAAGTTACGCGAACGATAATTAAACAACAAATTCCTTTGCTGATCATATGAAAATCAGAAAGTTAATGCAAAATGGTGGAAAACCACTCTCGCGGACGGCGATGCGATACGTCTATCTCGTTTGCAAGCCAGACACACTCTGAGTCGGTCTATGCTGTAGCGGCACTACGCTTGGCGTGGGGGTGCGCGCGCACTCGCATGAAACTAGTCGCAGTAATAATAATATTAATAATTAGTTTAAGATACTACAGCTATTTCAAACAATTCTAAAATTAAACTTAAACACGTAGTAAATATATAACTAATTTTTCCAAGTACCTTAGGGTCTCCCTAAAGACAAACTTAGGCTGTTGGCAAAGGACACAGTTTTGCTATAGGGCGAGTGATTTCACCTTTAGCGGTTTTTGGGCGTATTCTAAATTAGCATGCTCCAGCCGGCCACCGACCCGAATTATACCTTCAGTATCAATAAACGGGACTAACGACTTAATTGGGGATCGACAAACTTTCCCTCGTTGTAGTTGTGATAATTCATCCTGTAGTCCTTCTGATTGGGCCAACAGGACGACTTTGGCTTGTGCTCGGACAAGCTCTTCTGGTGGAAACACATCAGCACCTTTTCGTTTGCCTGAAGAGATGTCTCTCCACCGTAAACAATAAGCCATAGTTCGCACCATCCGTTTATAGTTGGACATTGCATTGAAAAAACTGAACTGCTGTACTGTTTTCAATGTTAGGCTTTTGACAATCTCTGTCTGAGCAGAGTTGGTTTGATCATTGTCAAGTTGAACCACTTCACTTTGTGGCCAACACGAGTAAGGTTGTTGTAACCACTCTGGTCCATTTATCCAGAGAGTACATGTCTTGAAACTTAGAGGACTGAGACCTCTAGAACCTACGTCGGCCGCATTGTGTTCCGACGCTACATGACGCCAGTGTCCACTCGAAAAATTTGTCTGTATTTGAGCGACTCGATTACCCACAAATATTTTCAGGCTGTGTGGTTCCTTGCGCAACCAGGCAAAAACTATCATAGAAACCGAGAAGCAATGTACAGCCTCCGGTTGTTTTGGAATATTTTCGAGAATATTCTCGAGAAGTTTGGCGAGAAGATGCGCCGCACATAATTCCAAACGAGGTATAGTAATTTTTTTCAAATGCGCTACACGCGTCTTTGCACAAAGCAATCGAACCACTGGTTTATCGTTTAGATAACTTCTAACATAGACAACGGCACAGTAGCCTCGCTCGGAGGCATCCGCAAATCCGATAAGATCGAATTTAGAACCCAAACAAGCTAACCTTGGTATCGAATAGTTGGATATACAATCGATCTCGTTCAGAAACAAGTTCCACTCCGAGACAATATGAGCGGGAAGTTCTTCATCCCATTCTACCTTTGATTTCCAAAGCTCTTGCATGATGAATTTAAGAAACCAATGGGGACATAATACCTAATGGATCATAGATCCTTGCAATGCAGGACAAAATGTTTCTTTTGAGACCGTATACTCGTAGTAGTCGGACTTGCAAACCCATTTGACACCTAACAATAATTTCACTGATTCGTCGTCAGTGACGTGGACATCTTTCACTGCGCCTGCATTGTCTGGTAGTTCATCCAGTATTGTTTGAGAATTACTGGCCCATTTTCGGAGGGTGAATCCTCCCTTTTCGAATATATCCGTGAGTTCACGGCGCAGTGTCAGTGCTGACTGAATATCTTCAGCTCCAGTCACAACATCGTCCATATAGACATCATTTTGCAGGACTTTAGCTGCTAAGGGATATTGATTCCCTTCGTCTTAAGCCAACTGCTCAACTGTACGCAACGCCAAGAACGGCGAACAATTAAAACCAAAGCAGATAGTGTTGAATTGGTACACAATAGGATGAGTGGCATCCGCAGGTTTCCAAATGAACCTTAGAAAACGTTGATGCTCGCGTACAACTCTAATTTGTAAGAACATCTGTTTTAAGTCCCCCGTAATTAAAATAGGATAAAATCTATTTCGCAAATGAAGAGTAAAGATACTCTTCTGTAGTACCGGACCAGGATACAAGTAGTCATTAATCGACTTTCCATTAGACGATGGCTTTGAAGCATTGAACACAATGCGTACCGGTGTCGTCGCACTATCAGGTTTAACCACGGCATGGTGTGGAATATAGTACGAATCCTGATCATTCAAATTGGGTTGCACATCAAGTCTCGTGACGTAACCCTTTTGCAAATATTCTTCGAATATTGCATCATAAGCCTTGAGTAACTCTGGGTCTTTACTCAAGCAAGTCAGCTGTGCGTGACAAATGGACAAAGCTTTCTTGTAAGAATTGCCTAGTACTGGTGGGTACTGTTTAAAAGGTAAAGAAACCGTGTATTTTCCCTCGGAGTCTCTTTGGGTAGTATTGACAAAATGATCCTCCACAATTTTATCCTCGGGTTTAGTGACAACCGATGGAGTTGGAACGTTTTCCAATTCCTAAAATTTAGACAATAGTTCGTGGGTATCTTCTTGTGTGTATGTATGATAGGACACCACAGCATTGCTTGTTTGCTTGCTGGTATATTCTCCCATCACCACCCAACCAAAGATTGTTTTGATGGCGGTAAGTGTGCCATCGACTCCTTTCTTAACTCCGTTACGAATGACCTGACCACAAATGTCAGCTCCTAACAGCAAGTCTATTCGTTGAGATTTATACCATTCGGGATCCGAAAGTTGGATATTCCCAAATTGATTAAAGGTATCCCGAGATATTGGATAATCTGGGATTCTGCCTGTAATGTTGCCGATTACAATGCAATTCAAATCGAGAACTGGAGTTTCTCTACGACATAGTTTGATTTTGGTATGTATAATACCACTAGTGTCCTTGACGTGGGTGTCACTGATTGACATAATCTTTGTTTGACACGCTTCAATAGACAGATTCAAATTGTGGACACAACGACTTGTGATGTAGGATTTCTGCGATTCTGTATCCAATAAGGCACGTACAACATGTACCTTTCCAGCACTGTCAAATATATGCAGCTTTGCAGTGGGTATTAATACCGAAGTATGTTTTCTGTGTTGACTTAGTGAATAAGTCCTCGCAGACATTGACGTAGTAGTTTCAGAATTACTACTACTTGCTTGGGAGTTTGCATCACTCTTGGGTGATGACGGACGATTGGTTTGCTCAGATTTTTTATCACGCTTGGGTGATAACGACTTGTTCGACCTTTCACCAAAATGCAGCAGCGTATGGTGAGGTTTGTTGCACGTTCTGCATGTGGCTGTACTAGGACAGTTCGGGCGTATGTGTCCCATTCTAAGACAGTTGATGCACAACTTGTGTTTGATTGCAGCATCATGTCTTCCTTTAGGTTTAAGAGCTATAAACCCTTCACACTGACTGATGTAGTGAGACTTTCTGCAATACGGACAATTCGTATCAGTTGCCAATGTCATCGCTCGGGATGCTGGCTTGTGCCCTTTGAATTGTTTGATTGGCTCGTGAGTTTTGACAGGTTTGTCTGGCTCAACCGCTAAGCTTGAAACTTGCTTAGTCAAGAACGCAATTAACTCTACATGAGTGGCCTTGGAGTCAGAATCCAATGTTAGTTTCCACTGTCGTCTAGTAGCCGAATCTAGCTTACGACAAATCATGTTTTCCAAAATGACCCCACATGAGTCAACATCAACCTCTAAGTTTTTCAGAGCAGCGATGTTTTCGCGTGCTGTGTTCAACAATGATTTTAGTGCAGGAGCGTCTGCCTGCTTGACCTTTTGCATATCTTGTAGTGCATTCAGATGTACCGACCTCAACAACCTAGGACGATAATATTCATCTGTGATGGCGTTCCATGCAATATCAAAACTATCAGCTTTGACGGGGATATTTGTAATAAGCCTAGCGGCTTCACCTTTTAAAGATAACTTGAGATATTGAAGTCGTTCAATATCTGACAAACTGTCCCGATTTATCACCAACTGTGTGAATAAATCGTAAAAATTCATAAAAGTTGTTTTCTCCCCATCGAATGTTGGGAGATTCAATTTAGGCAAGCTGGGTTGCATATATCGCAAAGATTGTGCTGATTGAATCGAATGTGATTCTGATTTAGCTCTGTCGGACCCTGCCTGTGATCCGGTGTCTTTATTGGACCTAAGCTTGTAATTGACACGTATGTCGCAAATGAGTTCTTGTATTTCATTAAACAACTTCGTAAATTTCTGTCAACACATCCTCGTCGAGATTTTTGGTTTGTTCTAACTTTGAAGAATATTCGTAATAAATACGATTAAATTCCTGTTCCCAAGCATCAAGATACGGAAAAGTTACCTCAAATTTCAGTTTGTTATTTTCATCAGTCTCTGAAGAATAGACTGATAGACGACGAATATTTTCTGTCACAACCTCTAATTGTTTGTGCAGTAGTTTAGCCATTTTAGAGTGTGCTAATAAATGCAATTACTAATACCAAAGTAACTAGAAACAATAATTATCTCCGAATACCGCCAAATCCGGCTCGAAGGACCAAATGTTGCGTCCCTCCGGTGCGAAGGACTAAGTAATAAGGACCTAGTGGCTCGAAGGACCAAATGTTCAATCCCTAAACCAGCGAATCCGGCCTAGAGGAACCAAAATGTTTGATCCTGCTCGCAAGCCCAAATGTGATGTCTCTAGATCAGCGAATCCGGCCTAGAAGCACCAACAATGTGTTTGATGTTAAATTCAATGAATAAAACAAAACTATATGTAAACCAAATTAATTACAACCTTCGATAGCTGGTTCACATCACTGGACTTGGCCAATACACGGGATAATATTAATTTGTGAAACGTACTAATTAACAACGAACGAAGGACCAGCTTGTTTTACGAACTAACAAACGTGCTAAGTATAACTGCAACAAAATAACAAAACACTGAAAAATAATTCTGAGAGATATGTGATAGCGTATTAAATATAAGTGACATAAACAATAATAAACCAAAGATAGAACAAATACGATATTTGTATAAATTAACTAAATCATTTAATAAGTGTATGCTCAAACAAATTTAGTTAAACAATATTAAGAACTCTAAATGAACTTAATAACAACCAACTAGAATGCAAAACTTGTTGCATTGACTGTACCTAAGCGACAATAACAGCAGGTGTGCTGTGGATGACGTAACTCAAGGGGTTAATATTTTCCAATTCCTCTCATTTAAAACATATTAGTTTTAAACAAGTTTTTTTAAAAAATTTTGATCGTTTTCTTTGTGATTTTTGTTTTGTAGTTCATTGGCAAATTTAATAATAACTAAAAGATCATTTTAATGCATTTTACATGCCAATGTACCCTTACTGACATATAACGTCATCATTTTTAGTGATATTGTATCTATGACGTAAATCATTTATTTGGCTGGATAGCCTAAGGTGAACTCACCAAAGTGCTTACTACTTTTTTCAAAGTTTGACTTTGCGGAACATATTATTTTTCAAATTGTAAAACTAATAATAACACGTTTTATATATAATTTGTTGGACCTAACCATAGTTGTATTAAACTATTTGTGTTCTTAATTGGATTCACTGAAAAAAATTGTTTGTGATTTTTAAAATGTCCGTTACTATAACGCATTTCTACTCTGATGGAGGGTAACTCCTTAACTTCATATTAAAAATATCTATGCTATTAGATTTTTACAAAAAATACATCTTTATTCTATCAAATTTTGCAAAATAAACAAAATTATCTGGCACAAAACCAAAAGATAACAAGAATAGTAAATTAAAAACCCTACTAAATCTTATAAGACGAAAATCTTACTGAAAAAATTAAATTTGCCTCGTCCTACGATTCTGAATTTCGGAAGGTGCGTACTAACAGAAAATTGTCATATAGGTACGTACATTGCAAATACATACTCACAGTAGATGACGCTAAGCGATGCTATCTATATATGGGTAGTTAAAACAAGTTGAAATATGTGTGCTATTAACTCACCATATTGATACGTACGAAAATAAAGACATACAGGACATGATCGCACTTACCCGTTTTACTCACTTCGGCTTCAGCTTATACCAACTAACAATGTCAAAATACAGAATTGAATTACAAAACCAAAGTCAAATATTCCTTCAAGTTCACGTCAAATTTGAGCTGAGTTCAGAATTAAACCAGGCCGAAAAATAATATAAACCGTGTCTGAAAAACCGGGTATAAGATGACCTATTGAAGCAATTAAGTGTGAGTGCATACCAGACTAAAAAGTTTCTTCCGGGAAAAAGTGCCCGTTTACTTCACATGACAATATTTAAGAAGTTATATTGACATTATGATTGCTTTGAAATTATTGAGAGATGCTAAAGCTTTCAGTTTCTCTTTCGCTAGGCAATCTTTTTCTCTGCGTCTTTCTTCATTTCGAGATAGACCGTCATGCCGCGTAGGTTTATTAGCGTTTTAAATTGTGACATTCATTTATTTATGTATGGGTTCACATTTTTATAGAACAAAAATTCTGATGGATTACGAACGAAGGCATTGGCGGCTCATAAGGGAATCGGAATATTATTTTAATAAAGTAATAATTTTATTCGAACTTATTCCGTTAATGCTTATATTTATGAATATCAAAAGAACAATTTTAGCCACCACCATAACTAATTTGTAATGCAGTTCACCTATTTTATACCATGACGCTTGCCCCTCGAAATGAATAGTATAATGTCTAAAATTTTTAATAAAGCTTTCATTCCGGTAAGAAATACATACGCTACACATGGAGCTGTTTGAGGCATGCTTCAAATGCAAAGAGTACGTAAAGGATAAAAGATAGGGACTGTGCTGTGAGCGTACGTGAATACAATCAACGCCGCGTAGTGAGAAATTTTGTAAGTAGGTTCACGACATTGACTGTATATAATTGAAAGGCAGATTAAAAAAGATTCGAATATCCAACATAAACATAACCTCTAGCATTTTTATTGTAATGTAACGTAGGCCCTGTATAATAGTCGGCGCGACTATTGTGTTGCGTTTAGATTGTAAACTGTTTATACAGGTAAGTCAACAATCCGTTATATTTATCCTATTTTCTAAAATATTCTGTGATTTATTTTTGTACATGAAAGGGGTAACATATGCAGCTTCACATCACTTGAACAAATGTAACATTCAATAGGACATTTGACCTTGAATGAAAAAAGTACGCCTGCGGCGCCTTTTTTTTCCTGCATACCTTGCCTTACCAAAGTTTTGGTGTACGTCGCCACTGAAGAAAGGCTAGTAAAAGCAGCAATAATAGTGTTACTATACCAAGATCAAAAACGTTTCATAAGGAAAAATAGCTATTTGTGTATTAAAAGCGCAAAATGGGACAATGTCGATTGAGAGGTTGTTGCCGCGCGACGCAGGAGCGCGGCATTCTCTCGAAATCGACAATGTCCATTTGCGCTCGAAACACACAAGATTTTTTCAACAGTCGCCAAAATGGGGTTCTCCACCATAACAAAAATTTATTTTTTATTTATTTTTGCTTATCGGTATTTTCCATTCTTCTTCAGCTATTGCTTCAATTTAATCTAAGCATTTTATACTTTCGTTTTTGTAAATGAATGCCCTATTTTATTTTCACAGAAGTGCGGAATTTTGTTTGGTTATGTAAGTGGGTAATGTGTAACTACAGTGTCATTAATTCCTGACTAAACGTTTCCATTAAGAATGTAGCCAAGTAACATTTCTCAACATTGTATAGTTAGAAATTTGAGGAGCGAGCGTTTTTTCTACTTTGTCGCTCTAGAGCGTTGACAAAAGAGACCGCAAATGGCTACTTTGTATATAGACAGTAGAAAAAGAAATTTTTGAAGAAAAGTCGTCTGTGTGAAAAGAAAACGTTAATCTCGTTATATAGACTGTAGAAAAAGAAATTTTTGAAGAAAATACGTCTATGTGAAAGGAAACGTTTATCACGTATGGAACTATTAAATGAATTGTGGGTGAAAAAATTAATTATTTTAAAAATTATCTTCGTATGTTAATTGATACGGTTGCAATCATCAATTTGCCAGGAGACCTATTCTAATTCAAGATGACGTTCACCGGACGCCGTTGGCGCTTTTCAATTGTGCTGTCACCTAGTGAAACATGTGAGAAGTACATCCATGGCGTCATAGTCGGCGAATATGCGAGAATTCCGACATGATAGGTGGCGTGTGGCCCGCAGCAGATGCGAAGTGTCATGGAGTTTTCGCTAAGTCAACATCGCATGTTTTGAGGCGGCATTCGCCATTGCAAGTGAGTATTTTGCGAATTGATATTATTGCTATCTTTATTTGTGTTTTATATATTTAATTAGTATAGTTTACTTATCTTTAGTTTTAGATTTTTAGCTATTTGAACGCACCCGAAAGTACCGCGCATGGTCGCTCGCGGAATACGCGCGGAAAGGCGAAGTGAAGTGGAAATGGAGGTTAGGTGGTCGATGGAAGGTAGACTATGTGGTGATTCAGTTTATTTAAACCATATAATAATCTTTAATCTGCTATACTTAAACCTGTTAGTTGTTTTTTAACTTAGTATATAACCATTCAACCTAATATATCAGTTTAATATTCGTGTTCGAAATTATTGCGTAATACCCCGTCTATAGTACAACGTAGAATGGTTGGCATTTAACTTAAATATAAC
The DNA here is from genome assembly GCA_963082715.1 of Harpalus rubripes. NCBI lineage: Eukaryota > Metazoa > Arthropoda > Insecta > Coleoptera > Carabidae > Harpalus > Harpalus rubripes. The sequence continues at coordinate 40,186,534 of OY720453.1, forward strand.
ATCTTAAATGTTTACATATTTATATTCAATTTAGGTTTTTCCTTTCTTTTTATAAGTTCTTACATATTTACAATGCTTTTATAAAGTTCGTTCTTGTTTATTTGAACAGGTTAGTCATAAATACTCTCAATCAAATTCAATTTCACGAATTCAACAAGTAGTGTTACCAACATTTGGTTTTAATTCATGTCAATACATACGTTAAAAATTCCACCTGCACTTGACGTCATTCATGGGCGCTTATAAAAAGCCGCCATGACATGCGCTACGAATTAGAATAGGTCTCCTCTTCCCCGATAACATTACAAGCTGTATGAGTTGTAAGATTGCAGGCGATTGCGACCGGATTAATGGGACAGGCCGTCAATCAAAATATTGCTCAAGGAATCAAAAAATTACACCAGATTTCTTTTTCCCAATGATTAGGAAATATTTGAAAAATTTCATCGAAAGCGAGGAAATTGCTCGAATAGATTGCTTAAATATCACCACGTAAATGAACCCATGTGGGCTAAGTACATAGAAATAAGTGGATATGTAGAAAAACGATATAAATATTAATCTTGTTTGTACAATAAAGGTTTGGATAACATACCGGTAAAGTGGGTGACTTAGAACATTTTTCAGAGGATACAGCTCTGCACATTTGAGATAGCATTTTACTTATTTTACATTTAACATTGTAGAGCTATTACGAACTATGTTAATATTTTTTTTATTCAATGGCCTCCTTTTTTAAGTGAGTGTCTCAAGTCACCTGCTTTGAGTACACTTGGGACATTCATTTTAATGGTAATTTTATTCATAGTTCCATAATATTTGCGCTATATATATACTATGTTAACATATTTTTTTATACCATGGCCTCCTTGGAGGACACTTAGGACTTTTTAATGGTCATTTTATTCATAGTTCCGTAATATTTGGGCTATATATATATACAGAGTGTCCCATTTAAGGTACGAATGCATTGGGATCTCGAGAACCGTAAGAGCTACGAGGTTGGTTAAATTAGACAAAAGTTGCCCCATTAGGAGACCATTTTAATGGTATTTTGTTATTTGCGAAAAAATGCATAGGTCACTAGATATAGGCGAAAATGTAAATTTTGCAGTTTTTTTTGCAAATAACTTCGAAGTGTGAAATTATACTGGATTTTGGTTTGGACATCTTTTGGGCACTTTTTTATGTTCTTTCGACTGGCGATGCTCAATTATTTTTATCAATGTTGGTTTTCGAGGACTGATGTCAAAGTTTTAATTTTTATATGGACGCCATATTGGAAAGTTACGCCATTGAAAAGAGAATTTTTTTAGCTTTACAATGATATAAAATAGTAATAATTTATTTTCATAATTAACAGAGAAATTAACAAAAAATGTTATTAATACTAAAATTTAATTGAAAAAAGTAAATCGAAGGCTGCTGTTTAAGAAAATAACTATTTAATAAACAAATAATGTTAAAAATACAAAAATAATTTACAAAAAATAGTGTGTACACCTTGTTCTCGAAATCCTTGAGCGGTATCGGCGACATAGAAAGCTAAAAAAAGCTTTGGTGGCTTTGATACAGAGTAAGTCTGGGAAGACGCCCCCCCCTCTTTAACTTTTTTATTATAATAGAGAAAAATGGCTCATATAAAAGTTTTATTATTTTACATATACTATTTGATGGCAGATGTAGATATTTTTTTATAAAGTCAGGTTTACAAGATACGACTATTAACTTTTATTTTTCAAATGACAACCTATAATTATTTTAATAAAACAGACACCGCAATTTTTTCTCTTTTCAGCGATGTATTATTTTTTATTAATGTATGTGAAAAATTTCGAGAAAAATGAGATAATTTAGAAATGTTAGAAATAATTTTTAAACAAATAAAAAAACAATTAAATTAATTTCAAAAAAGTATGTTTGTTACCTAATTTAACTTATTTTGAAAACGAAAAAAAAACATTTTGTAATGCTTACGAAGTACGAATTAATTGATATGATTCTAATAATTGGTGAATCAACTGGAATCATAAGAAGAGCAAAAAGAATTTACCGGGAGCGGTTTCCTAAACATGGTCGTAATTTTGAACATTTGTTTTAAGTTATTTTTGTTACTAAATTTGTTGTTTTAGTTTGCTAAGTTGTATAGCACTGTGGTGTTCACAATGTTCTATATTGGGTCCTCTGCTTTTCATTATTTTTGTGGCAGACATGCCATTGGTTCTAAAAAACTGAGATCCATTAAGTTGGCCCCCCCCATATTAAAATTTCAAAATAAAAGCTATGTGAAATGAATATGCTTGAAAGATGCTCAAACATGCTGGAAATTAATTTGGAAATGCTAGTTTTGATTTTGTGTTTTTTAAAAATTAAATTTAGGGGGGCCAACTTAACGGTGGCCCCCCAAAAACAGGAAATTATATTTTTTGTAATTAAAATTGAATATGCTACTTATATGCTAAAATATGCCGTATATAAAAAGCAAAATGCTGTATACATTACAACAATACACAACATTAAAATCGGGGGGCTAACTTAATTACAGCCCCTCCAATACACAATTTAAATAATTATATTAGTAGAAATAAATATGCTAAGAATATGCTGCAATATGCTATACATGGTTTTAAAAATGCTTGTTGCATACGAAACATAGGTAGAATTTTATTTGCGGGGTCAAATGCTAGCCCCCCGTTCTATTAATTTTAATGTTTTTCAATGTGTAAACGAATATGCTCAGTATATGCTGCAATATGCTATACATGGTTTTAAAAATGCTTGTTGCATACGAAACATAGGTAAAATTTCATTTGCGGGGTCAAGTTAATGCTAGCCCCCAGTTCTTTTAATTTTAATATTTTTCAATGTGTAAAGGAATATGCTAAGAATATGCTGCAATATGGTATATATGGTTTTAAAAATGCTGCTTGCATACGAAACATAGGTGGAATGTTTTTGGTGGGGCCACCTTAATTCTATCCCCCCGTTCTACAGATTTTAAAGTTTTTCATATTGTAAATGAATATGGTTACAGAATGAATGACAATTTGTTAAAATAATTTTAATAAACTTTCATTAAAAATTATTTTAGGCGCAGATAAGAATTTTACCACGTTATTCTTTTCATTTTATAAATCGTACTTTGATAAAACAGTAACGTATAACAAATTGTAAATCATTTGTGTATTTTTGGTAAAGAAAATCTAATCCCTATGTTCAGGGATATAAAGAGCTAGGTACTTATTTTTCATTTTAATTATTTAAATTATTAAATTCAAAATTAAATTATTGGTTCGTTCACCACTGGTTTACTCCCGAATCGTTTACTGCGATTCGTCTGCTAATTTCACAGGAGACCTATTATTCTTAATTTGCATCGTCTGTTTTAATTTTTATTTGGAAAAAAAACATTTACAGAATTAATAGTGAAGCTGATTTGACTCAAACAAAGGTATGTAAAACGTTCTAACCATTAAAAATATAATCTTCTTACGAAAGTGAGGTTAGATTTTTCTGACAAATAATATCTGAAAGTATATGAAATTCTTTTTTGAAATACCAGGGGCATGTTTTATAAACGTTTCTAATAAAATTAGCTATTTTTATCAGTCTAATAAAATAATAATATTAAACAAATATTTTTTGATTTATATAAACGGAAACATTACTCATACAATTATTTACTAAAATTATAAAATATTTCATATCCAAACTACCAAACATTTCTTATTGTATTATATTTGTGACATCTTTAACATAAGTACTTCATTTAATTACAATTACAATATAGAGAGGGTATGTGTCGGCACTGACATTTCATCATAGGTAGCGCTGCGATCGGTAAAATTAAGGGCAATTATTATTTTATTTTTCTAATGGAAACCCCTTTTTCTTTTTCCTCTTGTTAAATTCATACGCATTTACTAAATTTTGATACGAAATTCTTTGCCGAAATATTCTTTGTCTTCTTACAATAGGTAATTTGTTCCTCGTCACTTTCCTCTGAATCATATACCGGGTGTCGTAGGCCGACCGACACATAGGAGATTAACATGTGAAATTAGTTAATTGCGAATAGTATCTCCCCAGTGTAAGTTATTAATTTGAAATTTTGTGTATTTATTGGAGGATATAAATTCTATAGGTTACAGACAATTTCAATGTGTAATTAGAAAAAATTAAGAAAATTTGTTGAAGTTCCAGGATTATTTTTTGTATACAGGATAAAATGGTTACTATGAACCAGTTCAAATAGCATAGTGGTAGGGTGTGGGCTTTGTAATAAACAAAACTCGGAAAAAATGTGACTAATTTTTCACTCGGAAGTCATCGTGTATCTTCGGGGACTCTGCCGTTGTGATGGCTAGGCTCTTGTCTAAGTAACAACTTCTCCCCAATGTAAGTTAGTAGGCTGAAATTTTGTAGAGACTTAGGTTCGAAACCAGCCAGCAGCAAAGTTTAATTTTCTTCTACAATTAATTTCATTGAAATTTAATAAAAGGGATTCGTTATTTTTTTAATATAAATACTTATTGTAATTATTTAACTGTATGTTGTAATCAGTGTGATTCAGATTTTACAACATACGTATAATTTATGCTTTAAATAATGTTTATATTTTATTAAGTCAATAAAAATTAAAAACATTAATAATAAAAGTAGTTTTGAGAAGTAAAAATGAGAAATTAAATTTTGCTGCTGGCTGGTTCCGAACGCAAGTCTGGCTAGGCTCTTGTCTAAGTAACAACTTCTCCCCAATGTAAGTTAGTAGGCTGAAATTTTGTAGAGACTTAGGTTCGGAACCAGCCAGCAGCAAAATTTTTAATTTTTACCTCAAAATAACTTTTATTATTAATATGTTTTTAATTTTTATTGACTTTCAATGAAATATAAACATTGTTTAAATCATAAATTGTACGTTTTGTAAAATCTTAATCGCACTGATTACAAGAGACAGTGAAATAATTACAATAAATATATGTAATAAAAAAATAACGAATCCATTTTATTAAATTAAAAAAAAACAATAATAAAAATAATTTTGAGAAGTTAAAATTAAATTTTGCTGCTGGCTGGTTTCGCACCAAAGTTTCTCCAAGTTTTGTTTATTACCAACCGAACACGCTACCACTATGCTATTGAAGCTGTTACTTAGTACACATTTTTTCCGGAATATGAACAACAATCCCGGAAGTTCTACAATTTCCTAATTTTTTCGTAAACCGACGGCCGACAGACACATAGAAGATTAACATGTGAAATCAGTTAATTACGAATAGTATCTCCCCAATGTAAATTACTAGGCTGAAATTTTGTATACTTATTGGAGGATATTAGTTCTACGGGTTAGAATCAATTTCAATGTGTATTAGAAAAAATTAAGAAAATATGTTGAAGTTCCAGGATTACTTTTCGTATACCGGATAAAATGGTTACTAAGAACAGTTCAAATAGCATAGGGGTGGCGTGAGTGCTTGGTAATAAACAAAACTCGGAGAGACTTGCGTTCGGAACCAGCCAGCAGCAAAATTTAATTTCTCATTTTTACTTCTCAAAACTACTTTTATTATTAATGTTTTTAATTTTTATTGACTTAATAAAATATAAACATTATTTAAAGCATAAATTATACGTATGTTGTAAAATCTGAATCACACTGATTACAACATACAGTTAAATAATTACAATAAGTATTTATATTAAAAAAATAACGAATCCCTTTTATTAAATTTCAATGAAATTAATTGTAGAAGAAAATTAAACTTTGCTGCTGGCTGGTTCCGAACCTAAGTCTCTACAAAATTTCAGCCTACTAACTTACATTGGGGAGAAGTTGTTACTTAGACAAGAGCCTAGCCATCACAACGGCAGAGTCCCCGAAGATACACGATGACTTCCGAGTGAAAAATTAGTCACATTTTTTAAGAAATTTTAAAAAAATCCTGACAAAAACAATACGTAACGCCCAAAACTTGAGTCCTTATACTAGTTTTTAAACTTATTTTAAAACTACGAGTAATATAATGACCCGGGTTTTGTGGGCGCTTGGAACATACATCGTGCTACTTCGAGGCTGCCGCTGTGACGACTAGACTCTTCTGTTACTTAGCATTTTTCCGGAATATGAACAACAATCCTGGAAATTTACTTATTTTTTTCTAATATCACATATTTAAATTGACTAATTTCAACTGTAATCCCTAGAATTAGTATCTCCCAATTAGTATACAAAATTTCAACTTAATATCTTGCACTGGGGACATACTATTCACAATTAACTGATTTCACATGTTAATCTCCTATGTGACGGTCGTCGTAAGACATCCGGTATATTAATGTGAATCAATGAATTTTTTCAGTACAATTACCTTTGTACTCACTAATATATTATTTCAGTACTGTCAAGATGCCAATTTTATTAGAATAATTTATGTTTCTTTATTTTTACTCGTATTTTATGAAACTATTTAATGATATATAGTAAACATAAAATTTTATAAAAAAAAATAATTGAAAATTAAATATTTATGGGATTTGGGAATGATGGTCTAATGCCCGGTTTAATGAAAGTTGATTAAAACCTTAATCAATGATTAAATTTTACAGTTAACAAGGCAATTAGTTAATCATTGATTTAACATGCTTTCATGAAACCGGGCATTAATGATCCAATGTATATTAAATAAATAATTTTATTGGACGTTTCGGACTTCTAGTAGTCCATCTTCGGCTAAATAAATACAAGTCGAAAATAATAAAATAAAGTTTAAATATTTTTGTGTACAACACTCACCATAATAATTATAATCCGGATGTTAAGTCTGAAAAATCACCTCCACCCTGCATTTTTTGATGCAAGCAAGCCGCTTGGATCATATGTTCATGAGATCATATCCTGCCGATTAAGAGGTGTAGCCACCCGGAAATACCGCGCAGGCTCTGTGTATTGCGGGTTGAATACCTCATTGGCGCGCTTTAGGATTTACAGAGCTGATTTTTGTTTTATATTAATTGTAGTGATTAGGTTTTTGTTTCTGAAGTACAAAAAAAGAAGTTTGGTTATATATAATGTATCGTTTTTCCTCTTGAACACAGCACTTTGTGGTATTTTGAAGAAAATTTTGGCTTCTTTTGTCATTTTTCCAAAAACGCTACGTAATACAGGAAAACAGTCCTAATAAAGGTTGTAGCGCGTTAAAAAAGGTATCGATAAAAAGCTCAACGGCGTGTCTTTGGCCATCAGAGGTCCGTCTACACAGAAGTGGAAAATTGATACATTATATGTAACCAAATTCCTTTTTTGCACTTTAGCAACAAAAACCTTATCATTATAATTAATATATAAAAAATAAGCTCTGTAGATCCTAAAGTTTGCGCATCATGGCAACTTTAATAAGAAAAAACGCGCCAATGAGGTACACAACCCGCAGTATATAATGCCTGCGCGGCATTTCCGGGTGACTACACATCTTAGTCGGTAGAGTATAGTCCCAGCAACATGTAAAACATACGATTTGCTCGAATTGACATTACAACGTTCTCTCTCGTTCAACTTGATCCATTGACTACTCCACCACCAAATGAAAATTAAATAGTAATATTACAATGTTTCAAAAGCATTCAAATAAAATTTCATTTTTATATGTCAGATTTTAAATAATTATTATTTTTCATTTAAATCAAACAAAAATGAGATAAAATAAATTGTTAGGCAAATTTTTTATTATCTATTATTTTATATATTATTTTTTAATATTTTAGGTGTCTCATATGATTAATAATGTCGAAAAAGTTCGATTTATTACTTCCATTTTTAATCCAAAATAAAGATAATTTATATCAAGTAAATGGGAAAGCAACATTTCCTTCAAATAACATATGGAAAAGTATTAGTCAAGAAGTTTTTAATGCGCATAATATTTTAATCAATCCTAAATCTATATACAACATTATCAATTCAAATACAAAAAATGTTGTATCTAAATTGCATTTAATTAGTCAATCTGAATCTGATGTAAATTTTATCAGTCCAGAAAATGAACTTCAATTTTTAGATGATATAAGTAATGGAAGCGATTATAGCAATTCAGACATTGAAAATATTAATACGAGTAGTTTATATTTTAAAATTACCTTGTCAAGTGAAGAATGGAAACAAATAAAACCTATAAAATCTGTATATGGACAAAGTAATAAGCTGAGAGAATATTTAGTTCTACAACCTCACCAATGGACACCTATAATATTTAAACATTTCTGGATGCATACGAAACTTCCTTGTGCCTTAGTCTTCAAGAGAGCTAAAGTTTATGAAGAAGGAAATGTTTATATTAAAATAATTGGAAAATGTAGTGAATGTTTATCAGTATTTTCTGCTGAATTAAAAGAATGTCCACCAGAAGAATATCCGGTATTATTTGACTGTCATTATACGGGAAATTACAAAACTGTACACTATAAAAAAAGATTTTTTTCTGGGAATGCAAGGCGAGAAGTTGTAGAAAAAATGATAGAATCAAACCAATTAGCCAGTGTTTATCGTAGACTAAAATCTAACGAACTAATGAATGCAGGGGACAGTGAACCTGCTCATCTGCCTACAAACAATGTTTTACGAGTAGCTGCAAGTGAATTTGTACGACAGAAAAGACTTGATGAAAATTATTTTACAGCTTTATATAAAGCAAAATACATACATCCGTTTAATGCTTATATTCGCGATATAGGACTAGATAATTTTTTTATTTATTATTGGGGAACTCTTCAAATACATGTGTACAATTCATACTGCCGTAAACAGTTTTCAAAAATTGCTATAGATGCAACCGGTGGAATTGTTAGAAAATTAAGAAGACCTTCTGGATCCTTATCTGGAGCAATATTTTTGTACGATGTTGCAGTACGTGATACTGAATCAAAAATGCAATATTCTGTGTGCAATATGCTATCGGAAAGACATGACTCAGACAGCATCGCATTTTGGTTACAACGGTGGATTCGTGATGGGGCAGCAACCCCTAATGAAATAGTATGTGATATGTCAATTCCCTTACTTTCAGGCATAGCAAAATCGTTTGGTAAAATGGCTACAATAACAGATTACATAAATCTTTGTTACGGAATACTGTTTAAAAATGTGAGTAAGAGACCAACTACATATATTAGACTCGACGTAGCTCATTTAATAAAGATGTTCTTAAACTGTAAATATTTAAAGAATCAAAGAATAAGAACTAGACACTTTTTCGTTCGTTCATTAGCTCTTTTAATTTTATGCAGTGATATTATATATGCAAGAAAAATTTTAGTAGCAATAATTTCTGTCGCAATTTGTGAAACTGAAGGAATTGACAGCAATGGGCAGCCAAATTTCTGTAGCACACAAAAACGTTGGCTGAAAAATTTGATTGCGTTTGGCGATCCATCTACAGCGGAACAAATAATATTGGACACAATTTCTACACAGGAACAGAATGACGAAGAAAACGACAAGGATATTTTATGGTCTGAAGAATTTAACGATGATTCATTATTTTCAATTTGGATTAAAAATATTATAGAAGAATGTAAAAATACAGTTAATAATGAAGGTGATACGGACAATATGCAGTTTATTCCGGAAATCATTCCTTACATAAAAAACTTAGTAAAGTTATTGCCCTTATGGACTGCAGTAATGAACCCATTTATTACAAATAGTGGAAGAGTGGCTTCTAGCTCTTCTGTGGAAAGTAATTTTAATGATATAAAAAATCGTATTTTTCACAATCAAAATTTACCTATAAGAATAGATGACATGGTACTACACCATATTAAAAACTTGGAAGGCACAATGAAATTATGTATATCGTCAAAATTGCAGCAAGAAAAGGATAAAACACACTTGTCTAAAAAATTAAGTAATACGGAAAATGAGCAGAACAAGGTTAGTAAATTATAATTAAAAATATTGGGTTAAATGGTTAAACATACTTAATTTCAACTTAGACTTATTTAATGTATTCGTATTATCAAACTAATGTGTTACCTATTTTAGGAAGCATTTTCACGTATAAACTCTCCCAATATATTACAATCTGAAGATAAAGACATACAAAGTAATATACAGTTAGACGTAACTACAACTCTTATTGAAGTATGTATTACATCATACAGTGCTTGATTTTAGTAGACACATATTTTTGCTTATCTAGAAAAATTATATTTATTATATACAGCGTGGTCCTTAAAGAGACAATTTCAATTAGGCGAGATCTTTTTACCTATAAATTTATGAAAAAATGTGTAATGAAGAAAAATGTTCAGAATGAAAAAGTGCATCGATGAGTACCAAGTTTGTTGTTTATTTGTTTCTTATGTACGAGTTAGAAGCAAAAGAAAATACACGAATTAAGGCAATTATCAGAGTGCCACGAAAAATAAAACAATAATTTATGTTTGTTGTTTCTGAGAGATTTAACATTTCTTTTGATTTTATTATCATTAGAATAATAGGAAGACAATTTAGAAGTAAAAAGTTAACCACAAATTCTAATAATAATAATAATAATTAAATCAAATGAAATGTCAAATCTGTCAGATATGTCAGAAACATCAAACATAAATTATTGTTTTATTTTTCGTGGCACTCTGATAATTGCCTTAATTCGTGCATTTTCTTTTGCTTCTCACTCGTACATAAGAAACAAATAAACAACGAACTTGATACTCATCGATGCACGTTTTCATTCTGAACATTTTTCTTCATTACACATTTTTTTCTAAAATTAATAAGAAAAGAGATATCGCCAAATCAAAATTTTAACATTGAATTTCCTATGTTCGGGAAATTAAGTAGACACCCGGTATATATATATAATATATATATATATATATATATATATATATATATATATATATATATATATATATATATATATATAATTTTAGGTACCTGCTCAAGAAATGGAACCAAACATACAGTCGACATCAGTCAAAGATACAACAGTAAGACATAATAGTTATTTATGTTTATCGAGTCTATTCTGTAACTGAGTGGTTATTTTTTAACAATTGGTTATAAATTTCGACCGATCAAGTGTTGACACATGACAAATTGAAGATTTTTACCTCCTCCTACCCTTGGTAAGGGAGGTATAAGGATCGAGCTAAAAATCGCATATCGAGATTCTAGTAAATGACCACGTTCCCAAGGTCCCTAGAATCCGAATTTAACATTTTCACAATGATGTCTGTGGGTGTGTGTGTGTATTCTTGCTTTATTTTAAAATGGTAAGCAGTGATTAGATTTTGGTGTAAATTAGATAACCGGAACTGCCATTTTCCTTTAAGCTCAAAACAGTTTTCATCAAAAAATGCATTTAAATTACATTTTTTTCGCAATTTATGTTATTATAAAAATGAAAGATAACCAAATTTTCTACAGATATGCATTATTACTTTTTCTATATATTTTATGAATAAATTTATAAAATAAGTTATTTATAAAACCCGGAGCCTGTGCTTTAAGAATAAACATTTATGTAATTGACAGATAAATGTCACTGTCAATGAATTCATCATTTCAGAGTAAGAATATTCATATTTTAAAAAGAAAATATTAAAATATGAATTTATTGAATATATAAGCAATGAATTACGTCACTATCACGGATTTAAATAGAACTAATATAACGGTAAGATTCTGGAGAAAAAAATTCTGATAATACCTAAATTGGAAGAGTATTTATATTCAAAGGAATGTAAATGTGAAGTAAATATGTATTCAGGTATGTATTTAAGTTAAATGGCGGGAGGTTTAGTGCTGGCCACATCAGATTTTTAGTTATGTAATCGAAATCTATGGGATAAAAATTTTAACCACTGGTTAAAAAGAAGCACTTTGTTACAGAATAGGCCTATGTATAAGTCCTATAAACATGGCATTAAGAGCTTGGTCGGAAATATTAAATGCGAGGCGTGTAGCCGAGCATTTATTCCGATTGAGTTCTTAAGGCTTGTTAAAAGATATATAACATACATTTTTTTGTTTGGAATAACTTTTATATTTAATATTTAAAATAAGAACCTAGAATTTTACACTTCAATTTGACATTTCAATACAATGAAAACATTTACAGATCATCGCGGACTTTATGGCCAAATGTACACAATGACGGCCTTAATAACTCTATTAAAATTTAAGAACGACAAAAAAAAGTAACTATTTTGATTCGTAAAGTCCACTACGATGTTTAAATGTTAGTTGTAACATAAACGGTTACTTAGTGGATCCGTTGCTAACATAATAAACACTTACGTATAGTATCAAAAAAAAAAAACAATTTTTTATTTGCTATTTTAGGTAAGTTTTGATGAAATAAAACCAAAAGAATCATTAAAATCTTTAGAAACGACCCAAGTAGAAAATTGGGGTGGAGAAGGTGTCACTGCGCCAAAACGACCAAGGAAATCTTATTTGGAAAGTCAATCCGAATTTCAATTCATTAATTTAAATGAAAATATGTCTACAATTCCTATTGGATTAATAAAAAACGGAAATAACGTCACTCTCAAACCAATTTCATTTGGGAAAGAAAAATTAGTTATTACAAATACGTGTGGGTTCGACTGCATACTACAATTATTTTGTGCTGCTTATTGCGACAGTCAACATATGAAGGAATATACTGACAATTTACAAGCAGACGATAGTATAAAATATTTAATTAAACAATTAACTGTAAAGGGAAGAGTTCATCGCAAGGTATATGTTGAACGAGGAAAATTGTTGCAAGAAATGTTTCCTGGCACAAAAAATCCGAACTTAATCAGACATGTAAATGCAGCTTGTACTATTAAACATATGTTACATGTAAGTTTTATATAACGTTGCATTCTTATAATATTAATATTTGAAATATATGACTATAAAAATAACAATATGAAAAAAGTAGACATGATTCTTTAAACCTATCATTTGTAGTTGCTTATTAACACAATTTCTGTTACTAATATAAATATATATTTTCAGCTTCTCATGACGAAACATTTACAAAGATCTTATACCGAAAAAAACATATGCCAGAACAATAATTGTAAGAATATAACTCAGTTTGAAAATATTGCATTTACAATTATTATGGCAAGCAATGAGAAAGTTAATCCCGAAACAATAACAGAAATTTTTTTAAAATATTTCAAGCAAGAAACCAAAATATGTTCTAAATGCCTCCAGGGAACGTTAATTACTGATATTTTAATAAATAAACATTATATTTTTTTAGAAGTCATGACATATGCCGGAGAGGACTTATGTACACGATTAAATTCATTTCCGCAGCGTTTAAAAGTCACATATAAATTAGTTTGTGTTACGTATAATTTACAAGGAGTAGTATATCTGCAAGGAGGAAACGTAAACGAGACGAAAAGTTTGGGACATTTTGTGGCCTTTATTAGAAGAAAAAATGAAAAGTGGGAAATTTATGACGACTTGGCAGATAAGCCCGATACTAATTGTAGCACAGATCGCATTGTCCACTGTGTAGCAGTTATGTATACGGCATAATAATAGACCAAAGACAATTTGTAATTTACTTAAATAAATATTTATAGTACAATATATAGTTATTTCAATATTCCCTAAAATGTTACTACTGACCTGTACCGTAGTTTCTACTTATACAATTAAGAACGGGTTTTGCGAATACAGGTTGTTATGTAAGTGTACAACGCTTAACGGCCTTAATCCATGGTAGAACTGATCCTATAGATAGTAAATCTGGCAATAATTTTTGTTTAACATGCTTCCTACAAGAACTAGAGGTTTTTAAAACTGACCAATCGCGTCAAAGTTCAAAATTTTGTAAAAAAGATAAAATCAATGTGATCTCTGGAAAAGTCACACCTGTCACAAATGACATATAAGAGAATTAGTGTCGGGGCATATTTCAGATATTAATAATGAAAAACTACATGTTTATGAGCTGTGATTATAAACAGACTAACAACGAAAATAGATGAGTACAAAATAATTCAAAATAATTTTTATTGTTGAAATGTCTAGAAAACATACATGTATACATAACGCATATTCAATTTTGTGGGTTAGCATAAATGTCAGTTTTGACAGTCAACATTGTTTTAACTAAAACACTGTTTTAAGAAATGTCAAATTCAAATTTCAATATTTAATTTCTCCTTTATGTTTAAAGAACGATTTATTTTAAATATTTGTTTGAATACAAACTATGTTCTGCTTTAAAATCATGTTTTGATAAATTTTATATTATTTATTACCTTCCGTCACCTTTAGGTAAGGAAGGTATCGTCTTTGGTCAAAAAATTCGATGGTGAGATTTTGATGAATAAGCACGTTTTAGGGTCTCCAGAATACGATTTTACTATTTTCACGATGATGTCTGTATGTACGTATGTATGTATGTATGTATGTATGTATGTATGTATGTATGTATGTATGTATGTATGTATGTATGTGTGTGTGTGACGATTTTTTCGGATCCGATAACTCCAATTCTAGAATTCAAAAAAATATAATTCTTTCGTATTCCTTTTCTTTACATCCATATGAAGAGCTGATTAGATTTTGGTTATAACTGGTCAACCGGAAGTACCCTTATTTCAAGATTTTAACAGTTTTTCTTGAAAAAACGCTGTTAAATATCATTTTTTCACATTTAATGTTATAAATATTAAAGAATATTTTATTCTCTATACGATTTGATTACATTTTATACTTCATATTCAATGGATACAGAGTTAAAAAATTATAAAGAAATTAAATTTCATAAAGCAGCTAGCTGCGCTATAACAACGAAAACAGCTACTATATTAAGAAAATTGACAGATGTCAGTGTCAAGTGCAATTGACATAGTATGTTTGTGTTATAATTTTACTGGAAATATAGAAACAAGATACTTTCTGTATGGAATTTGTGCAAAATACATAGAACTGACTGAAGGTAATGTACTGGCAATATGAAATCTTTTGCAAGAAACTTTCTGTATGAAATTTGTTACAAAATACATAGAAATGACGGAAGATAATGTGCTGGCCACATCAGATTTTTTTAATTATTACATAATGAAATTTGACATTTCTTAAAATAACGTTTTATTTAAAACAAGGCTTGTGCTACCAGCCAACGATTTTTACTTTTGTACAAAATTTTGTAGTACGAAGTGATTAGTCAGTTTTAAAAACCTCTAGTTCTTGCAGGAAGCATGTTAAACAAAAATTATTGCCAGATTTACTATCTATGGGGTCAGTTCTACCATGGGTTAAGCGTTGTACACTTACTTACATAACGATGCTGTAATGAAAAGAAAGTGGATTATTTAATCCAAGCAGTAGTTATCGTACAATTTCGAAAATAATCGGGCATTATGGAAACAAATGCGTAAGTAGTGATTTCATCTTTTTATCATTCATTTTATAAGAAGTTAATAAATATTTTTATCATAAATAAATAAACAAACACTATCTGTACTCTAATTCTCTTCATTATAGTAAGGAACACAACAGACTTAAAAGATTTCAATCTGAATAATTTAAATAAATACAATAGAAAGTATAAATATCTCTTTATATATGTAGGGATTAGAAGATTTTCTTTGCCAAAAATACACAAGTGTTTTACAATTTGTTATAGATTACTGTTTTATCAAAGTACGATTTATAAAATGAAAAAAATAACTTGGTAAAATTCTTATCTGAGTCTAAAATAACTATTGAATTTTTAATGAGAATTTATTAAAATTATTTAACAAATTGTCATTCATTCTCTAACCATGGTAACAAAATTTGTGTATTATATTCCTTATGTTCACTGATTAATAGTATATTATACAACGATGCTATAATGAAAACTATTATCCCCGACTATGAATATTGCAACACGAACGAGCAAAGCGAGCAAAGGTTGTAATCAGGGCATCGAACCTGAACCCGAACCGAACCAAAACAGGAACCAAACCGTACCATTTCAGCGAACCCAAACCCAGAACCGAACCTCATATATATTTTTCAATTAAACCCGAGTTGGACCGAACCGTGTATTAAAATTTGGGTTCAGGGTTCAGCTCCGGTTCAGGTTAAGCGTAATTCTGCATGTGCGCGTTGCTGCCTGTTTTTATAAAAATAAAGTAAATTTGTCTACTGTCGTTCTTTATTTTATTTACTCCTGTTTCTTTTAAGGAAGGTAGTATCTATTTGGCTATGAGCATGTTTATACGTCTCCTTAATTTTAAATTATCCCTATTTAAAAATTGATATACAAAAATCATTATTCCAATTTTTATTAAGTCGGACTGAACCTGGACCCCAAAACCTGAACCCGGAAAAAAACCGCAAATGTTATTTATGCATGAATCAGAACCGCACCCAAATCTATTTCTCAAAAAATAATTTCTGTTTCTGGCTGGTTCGATGCCCTGGTTGTAATCATCCAAGGGAATACTAGCTATTATAGCGAATTGGATACTATACTCTATCTTCGACTAATTTATTTCGTATAAAATTCTCTGCAATTTAGCTAAAATTCAGAATGATGTGATGTATCTATGTGTCATATTGCAAAATTGTTTGTTTATGTTAGTTTGTGATAGTTACCTAATATTTATTTCTGCACGGATTAGCTGATCACACATTAACATTTTTTATTGATGTTAGCGGAGAGAATAAGGATTATTATTACCTTTTATTATTTACTTTGAGAATAAAATAATGCATCATGTAGCAAAAATTAAATATGTACATAATGAGCATATTGTTAACTAGTCATAGATAAATAAACTTTTTAATACATTACTGTCAATCATTTACAATACTAAGTTTATAAAATAATCCATGTTCATAGATTTAAAAAAAACGACATACATATTAATATAACAAGTTCATCTGTGGAGTGTCGAGGAATAATAGTGATAGTGTCTTGGTCAAAAACGAACAAAATAAGTTGCGTGTATATGACGTATGTAACCAGCATTTTTAAAACCCATATATAGCATATATTGCAACATATTCTGAGCATATTCATTTATACTTTGAAAAACACTAAAATCTATAGAACGGGGGGATAGAATTAAGGTGGCCCCACCAATAACATTCCACCTATGTTTCGTATGCAAGCAGCATTTTTAAAACCATATATAGCATATATAAGTCGGACTGAACCTGTACCCCAAAACCTGAACCCGGAAAAAAACCGCAAATGTTATTTATGCATGAATCAGAACCGCACCCAAATCTATTTCTCAAAAAATAATTTCTGTTTCTGGCTGGTTCGATGCCCTGGTTGTAATCATCCAAGGGAATACTAGCTATTATAGCGAATTGGATACTATACTCTATCTTCGACTAATTTATTTCGTATAAAATTCTCTGCAATTTAGCTAAAATTCAGAATGATGTGATGTATCTATGTGTCATATTGCAAAATTGTTTGTTTATGTTAGTTTGTGATAGTTACCTAATATTTATTTCTGCACGGATTAGCTGATCACACATTAACATTTTTTATTGATGTTAGCGGAGAGAATAAGGATTATTATTACCTTTTATTATTTACTTTGAGAATAAAATAATGCATCATGTAGCAAAAATTAAATATGTACATAATGAGCATATTGTTAACTAGTCATAGATAAATAAACTTTTTAATACATTACTGTCAATCATTTACAATACTAAGTTTATAAAATAATCCATGTTCATAGATTTAAAAAAAACGACATACATATTAATATAACAAGTTCATCTGTGGAGTGTCGAGGAATAATAGTGATAGTGTCTTGGTCAAAAACAAACAAAATAAGTTGCGTGTATATGACGTATGTAACCAGCATTTTTAAAACCCATATATAGCATATATTGCAACATATTCTGAGCATATTCATTTATACTTTGAAAAACACTAAAATCTATAGAACGGGGGGATAGAATTAAGGTGGCCCCACCAATAACATTCCACCTATGTTTCGTATGCAAGCAGCATTTTTAAAACCATATATAGCATATTGCAGCATATTCTTAGCATATTCGTTTACACATTGAAAAACATTAAAATTAATAGAACGGGGGGCTAGTATTAAGCTGACCCCGCAAATGAAATTCTACCTATGTCTCGTATACAACAAGCATTTTTAAAACCATGCATAGCATATTGCAGCATATTCGTTTACACATTGAAAAACATTAAAATTAATAGAACGGGGGGCTAGCAGTAAGTTGACCCCGCAAATAAAATTTTACCTATGTTTCGTATGCAACAAACATTTTTAAAACCATGCATAGCATATTGCAGCATATTCTTAGCATATTCTTTTACACATTGAAAAACATTGAAATTAATAGAACGGGGGGCTAGCATTAACTTCACCCCCAAAAAAAATTCTACCTATGTTTCGTATGCAATAAGCATTTTTAATACCATTTATAGCATATTGCAGCATATACTGAGCATATTCGTTTACACATTGAAAAATATAAAAATTAAAAGAACGGGGGGCTAGCATTAACTTGACCCCGCAAATGAAATTTTACCTATGTTTCGTATGCAACAAGCATTTTTAAAACCATGCATAGCATATTGCAGCATATTCTGAGCATATTCGTTTACACATTGAAAAACATTAAAATTAATAGAACGGGGGGCTAGCATTAAGTTGACCCCGCAAATAAAATTTTACCTATGTTTCGTATGCAACAAGCATTTTTAAAACCATGTATAGCATATTGCAGCTTATACTGAGCATATTCGTTTACACATTGAAAAATATTAAAATTAAAAGAACGGGGGGCTAGCATTAACTTGACCCCGCAAATAAAATTTTACCTATGTTTCGTATGCAACAAGCATTTTTAAAACCATGTATAGCATATTGCAGCATATACTGAGCATATTCGTTTACACATTGAAAAACATTAAAATTAATAGAACAAGGGGCTAGCATTTGACCCCGCAAATAAAATTCTACCTATGTTTCGTATGCAACAAGAATTTTTAAAACCATGTATAGCATATTGCAGCATATTCTTAGCATATTTATTTCTACTAATATAATTATTTAAATTGTTTATTGGAGGGGCTGTAATTAAGTTAGCCCCCCGATTTTAATGTGGTATATTGTTGTAATGTATACAGCATTTTGCTTTTTATATACGGCATATTTTAGCATATAAGTAGCATATTCAATTTTAATTACAAAAAATATAATTTCCTGTTTTTGGGGGGCCACCGTTAAGTTGGCCCCCCTAAATTTAATTTTTAAAAAACACAAAATCAAAACTAGCATTTCCAAATTAATTTCCAGCATGTTTGAGCATCTTTCAAGCATATTCATTTCACATAGCTTTTATTTTGAAATTTTAATATAGGGGGGGGGGCAACTTAATGGATCTAAAAAACTGTGCGGTATATTCATATGCTGATGATACCAACATAGCAAAAACTTTTAGGTATAATGGAAGGTAGGAAGCGGTTGGTGAATTTAATATGGATTTACAAAATCTAACTACGTGGATTACAAATAACGGCCTACTTATAAATGCAGAGAAATCAAAGCTTCTTACGATTTCCACCGGAACACAGTCCCTTTAGTCGTCTGTAAACTTAAATGGCACAAAGATAAATTGTAGTTCAACTATCAAGTCTCTTAGTTTGTATATGGATAAAGATTTGAAATTTAATGAACACACCAAGAATAAGTTAATTGCGGCAAGACTTAAACTTAAACAACTGTATCAATATAGACACATTCTGTCATCTGCTCTAAAATTAAAATTAGTTAATATCTTTATCATGTCCATATTAGAATATTGTGCGTGTGTTTACATTCCCAATATTACTAAGCAAGACATGCATAGAATTACTCTTTTTCAAAATTCTTGCCTCCGCCTCGTTTATAGTGTGCGTAAATTTGACCATATATCATTATACAGACAAGAAACTGAAATGAAATTTATTGATCGTAGAACGAATTTTCTTTATTTGTCTCTCGTCCATAAAATTTATAAAATTTATACAACAAACATACCACCTTACTTATACAGTGAGCTCCATATTAAAGAAAGTAATTATAATCTTCGTGGTACGGATTTATTTGTGGTTCCTTCTTTCAAAAAAAGTAAATTTAGAAGTTCATTTTCGTATCAAGCTTCTAAATTATATAATGATATTCCAAATTCCTTAAAAACTCTATCGTTAAATAACTTTAAAACTCATATTAAACAATTGTTAAACTGATGCATCGTTTGAATTGTTATTTACACATGTCTGTTCATTATTACATTTGTATTCTTTGTTGTTTTTCAAAAACATTTGATATTGCATTCTGGGTTAGGTGGAAGAACAGCCTTTGGCTGAACCTCAACTTTGAGTGAGTCTCAATAAAGTTTATTATTATTATTAATATAAAATATGGTGGCATTTTAAATCATAAATTTTTAAATTCGTCATGTACCAGTAAATGCAGATATGTACAATTTATATTTATAAATGTAAATTCGTAGATATAAATTTGCACATTAACCAGCCATAAGTCGATAGTCATGGTCTTAAAATTAATCCAATTCTGCGATCATACTTATATTCATGATAATGACCATGACTATGATGATGTTGCATAAACACAATTCTATTATAAAAACATTTTATGTAACACGTGCACCGAAAGTATCCCATTTCTATACTTCGTTTCACGTAATAAAATAGCGTTGGATTAGATAGGGACATAAATTCTGTCTTTCGATTGGTCATAGTGCAAATCTAGTTCACAAAAACGAAAAAAATATTACCTGCCAAATATCAAATAAAATCTACAAAATTAAATGATGTGTAACCATGTTCTGTTGTAATTTTTAATATCTTGTCTTGTACATTTTTACGGATAAAAATATTTATTATTGACAAAGTTTGGTTTCACAAATTTAAATTATTAATTTAATGCACATAAAACCGGTCAGCTCTCCAGCGCCATCTAATATTTTCTTTCGTGAAATGAAGTATAGTCTATTTGCAGAATGAAACAACCCCATTACTGACCAGGTCAATTATTATTTATTATTGACGTGCTAAGAGGGCTGCTGAAATTTTAAAAAAATAGATATGATTTTTTTGTCTCACTTCTTGTAACAGCTATACTGACTGTCAGTTCCGCAAATAAACTCGTAATGGGATACTTTCGGTGCACGTGTTACAAAAAATATCGTATGCAGCACGGACATGAACAGACGTCATTTCACCCGTGTGTTCAGTCTTAGCAACATAATATACCATTAATTCTTAAGGCAAAGGCTACAGCTATGACAATGAATATGATATTGCTGCGTAAAACCTGCTTTACACTATTGAAAAGAGG
>OY720453.1:40220393-40447893 GCA_963082715.1 Harpalus rubripes
TTGTTGTTGTTGTTGTTTTTGTTGTTGTTGTTGTTATTATTTTTATTTTTATTATTATTATTATTATTATTATTATTATTGTTATTATTATTATTATTATTATTATTATTATTATTATTGTTATTGTTATTATTATTATTATTATTATTATTATTATTATTATTATTATTATTATTATTATTATTATTATTACTGTAGTAAAACTCCATCCAACCGGAGTTATTTATTTATTATGTTTATTCTTTCCTCTCTGATTCAGTGATCAACTCTGTAACAATTAGGATCTAATTCTGTTCAGGGGATAAATAATTCTAATTATATTTTACTGGTAACAAACGGGTAAAATAAAATCTAAGTAGTGATTTAGATGCACAATTTAAACATTTTTCATCTTTAATATCCCGAGGACATTGATAATTACTAAATAATTTTATTTTATTTTGGAATCATGAACTTGTTTATTCGCTCTCAAAAACGGACGCAATTTAGCGATTATTGCCCGAGGGCGTATTAAGTTGCCAGGCAACAGCTATTCAAATATATTAAATTTGTTGTTTAAATGTCAAACAACATAACAAATTCGATATATCATATTTTTTGCATACCGCCGTTTGCTAAACTTTCGTATTCTTTCTCATATACGTCTTTTCATTTCTGTGGAACCACCTTTCATTGTGCAGCTTCAAATTCATCCGATATTTCTTTGGAGTAACCGATATCTGTCATTTTCATTTGACACTAAATTCAAATTGTTTATATTAAACAACATAACAATATCAACAAATTATGTAGAAACCGCAACATATTTAAAATTCACATTGCCAGCACAACGATAACGAATATACAAATATACCTATTGAATCATAGAATTTCGAAAACCAAAATAAAATAAAACGATGTATGTACCACAGGCATAATTAAGATTAAAGCACTCGGGAAAATTAATGGTCTCAACTACGCGTCGAGCTTTAAGGGGCTTGCCTTGTTCGAAAATAAATCTGGAAAAATGACATTTCTTGCAAGTCATTTTGTGGTGTTTCTATAAGAAATATACAATTGAAATTTGAAATACATAAAGTTAAGTAATATTCGAGGAGTGTAATGCTCTCAGAATATTGATTTTGTTTATCATTTTTGAAATATTAATTGATCAACAGTACCAATTTTAGTCTTATTTTGTGCCTTCATTTTACAGTCTTCTGTTAAAATAAAAATATTTACATAACACTTTTTCATTAATTGAAAATAACATATCTGTTATAGAAAATATGTCTAATATTAACGTATGTTCGTGTATTTTGCCTTGCAAAAATTGTTAAAATTTGTTATTTTTACGCGCAAGTGGTGTCGCTATACTCAAAATTTTTGACTCTGTCGGGTCTAGCAATAAAACTAATTATGACAAAGCGGCATATTGCCGCTTACTGCTCGTATTATAACATTGGATATCAACGCCGCTCCGTTGAAATTCTTGGGTTCGCCACCTACTGTGAGTCCTAGAGTATAGTAAAATAATCTTACCGTTCATTGAACATAAATGCTATTTTTGTATGCTGCTTTAGTTTTATTACTAGACCCGACAGAGTCAAAATTTTTGAGTATATTAGTTCGCTCAGGCTAGTTCAGTGTTTAATACGGGTAATGCTCCGCCCCGGGTACAATCGGTTGACGGGGAAAGGGGGAAAAAGGTCTTGCTGGGAATATTATATTTGTGTGAAGAAAGTATTTCCATTTCAGTTATTTTTCGTTTTAATATATTATATATTTTTTTAAATTCTATATATTTAATAATGTCGTCATTTGCAAATTTGTTTATTTGATATATATATATATATATATATATATATATATATATATATATATATATATATATATATATATATATATATAAGAAATAAACAAGTGGAACTTTAGATACACAAAGTTTAATAATATTATAGAAGTGTTGTCCTCTCAAATAATTATTGTTTTTGTTTATCAGTTTTACCTTCTGTCACCTTTAGTTAGTTTGTCTATGATGCCTTATTCAAAAATACATTTGGAACAATAACTTTTTTGTAATTCATTTTGTGGTCATTCTATAAGAAATAAACAAGTGGAACTTTAGGTACACAAAGTTTAATAATATTATAGAAGTGTTGTGCTATACTCAAAAATTTTGACTCTGTCGGGTCTAGCAATAAAACTAATTATGACAAAGCGGCATATTGCCGCTTACTGCTCGTATTATAACATTGGATATTAACGCCGCTCCGTTGAAATTCTTGGGTTCGCCACCTACTGTGAGTCCTAGAGTATAGTAAAATAATCTTACCGTTCATTGAACATAAATGCTATTTTTGTATGCTGCCATAATTTTATTACTAGACCCGACAGAGTCAAAATTTTTGAGTATATTAGTTCGCTCAGGCTAGTTCAGTGTTTAATACGGGTAATGCTCCGCCCCGGGTACAATCGGTTGACGGGGAAAGGGGGAAAAAGGTCTTGCTGGGAATATTATATTTGTGTGAAGAAAGTATTTCCATTTCAGTTATTTTTCGTTTTAATATATTATATATTTTTTTAAATTCTATATATTTAATAATGTCGTCATTTGCAAATTTGTTTATTTGATATATATATATATATATATATATATATATATATATATATATATATATATATATATATATATATATATAAGAAATAAACAAGTGGAACTTTAGATACACAAAGTTTAATAATATTATAGAAGTGTTGTCCTCTCAAATAATTATTGTTTTTGTTTATCAGTTTTACCTTCTGTCACCTTTAGTTAGTTTGTCTATGATGCCTTATTCAAAAATACATTTGGAACAATAACTTTTTTGTAATTCATTTTGTGGTCATTCTATAAGAAATAAACAAGTGGAACTTTAGGTACACAAAGTTTAATAATATTATAGAAGTGTTGTGCTATACTCAAAAATTTTGACTCTGTCGGGTCTAGCAATAAAACTAATTATGACAAAGCGGCATATTGCCGCTTACTGCTCGTATTATAACATTGGATATTAACGCCGCTCCGTTGAAATTCTTGGGTTCGCCACCTACTGTGAGTCCTAGAGTATAGTAAAATAATCTTACCGTTCATTGAACATAAATGCTATTTTTGTATGCTGCCATAATTTTATTACTAGACCCGACAGAGTCAAAATTTTTGAGTATATTAGTTCGCTCAGGCTAGTTCAGTGTTTAATACGGGTAATGCTCCGCCCCGGGTACAATCGGTTGACGGGGAAAGGGGGAAAAAGGTCTTGCTGGGAATATTATATTTGTGTGAAGAAAGTATTTCCATTTCAGTTATTTTTCGTTTTAATATATTATATATTTTTTTAAATTCTATATATTTAATAATGTCGTCATTTGCAAATTTGTTTATTTGATATATATATATATATATATATATATATATATATATATATATATATATATATAAGAAATAAACAAGTGGAACTTTAGATACACAAAGTTTAATAATATTATAGAAGTGTTGTCCTCTCAAATAATTATTGTTTTTGTTTATCAGTTTTACCTTCTGTCACCTTTAGTTAGTTTGTCTATGATGCCTTATTCAAAAATACATTTGGAACAATAACTTTTTTGTAATTCATTTTGTGGTCATTCTATAAGAAATAAACAAGTGGAACTTTAGGTACACAAAGTTTAATAATATTATAGAAGTGTTGTGCTATACTCAAAAATTTTGACTCTGTCGGGTCTAGCAATAAAACTAATTATGACAAAGCGGCATATTGCCGCTTACTGCTCGTATTATAACATTGGATATTAACGCCGCTCCGTTGAAATTCTTGGGTTCGCCACCTACTGTGAGTCCTAGAGTATAGTAAAATAATCTTACCGTTCATTGAACATAAATGCTATTTTTGTATGCTGCCATAATTTTATTACTAGACCCGACAGAGTCAAAATTTTTGAGTATATTAGTTCGCTCAGGCTAGTTCAGTGTTTAATACGGGTAATGCTCCGCCCCGGGTACAATCGGTTGACGGGGAAAGGGGGAAAAAGGTCTTGCTGGGAATATTATATTTGTGTGAAGAAAGTATTTCCATTTCAGTTATTTTTCGTTTTAATATATTATATATTTTTTTAAATTCTATATATTTAATAATGTCGTCATTTGCAAATTTGTTTATTTGATATATATATATATATATATATATATATATATATATATATATATATATATATATAAGAAATAAACAAGTGGAACTTTAGATACACAAAGTTTAATAATATTATAGAAGTGTTGTCCTCTCAAATAATTATTGTTTTTGTTTATCAGTTTTACCTTCTGTCACCTTTAGTTAGTTTGTCTATGATGCCTTATTCAAAAATACATTTGGAACAATAACTTTTTTGTAATTCATTTTGTGGTCATTCTATAAGAAATAAACAAGTGGAACTTTAGGTACACAAAGTTTAATAATATTATAGAAGTGTTGTGCTATACTCAAAAATTTTGACTCTGTCGGGTCTAGCAATAAAACTAATTATGACAAAGCGGCATATTGCCGCTTACTGCTCGTATTATAACATTGGATATTAACGCCGCTCCGTTGAAATTCTTGGGTTCGCCACCTACTGTGAGTCCTAGAGTATAGTAAAATAATCTTACCGTTCATTGAACATAAATGCTATTTTTGTATGCTGCCATAATTTTATTACTAGACCCGACAGAGTCAAAATTTTTGAGTATATTAGTTCGCTCAGGCTAGTTCAGTGTTTAATACGGGTAATGCTCCGCCCCGGGTACAATCGGTTGACGGGGAAAGGGGGAAAAAGGTCTTGCTGGGAATATTATATTTGTGTGAAGAAAGTATTTCCATTTCAGTTATTTTTCGTTTTAATATATTATATATTTTTTTAAATTCTATATATTTAATAATGTCGTCATTTGCAAATTTGTTTATTTGATATATATATATATATATATATATATATATATATATATATATATATATATATATATATATAAGAAATAAACAAGTGGAACTTTAGATACACAAAGTTTAATAATATTATAGAAGTGTTGTCCTCTCAAATAATTATTGTTTTTGTTTATCAGTTTTACCTTCTGTCACCTTTAGTTAGTTTGTCTATGATGCCTTATTCAAAAATACATTTGGAACAATAACTTTTTTGTAATTCATTTTGTGGTCATTCTATAAGAAATAAACAAGTGGAACTTTAGGTACACAAAGTTTAATAATATTATAGAAGTGTTGTGCTATACTCAAAAATTTTGACTCTGTCGGGTCTAGCAATAAAACTAATTATGACAAAGCGGCATATTGCCGCTTACTGCTCGTATTATAACATTGGATATTAACGCCGCTCCGTTGAAATTCTTGGGTTCGCCACCTACTGTGAGTCCTAGAGTATAGTAAAATAATCTTACCGTTCATTGAACATAAATGCTATTTTTGTATGCTGCCATAATTTTATTACTAGACCCGACAGAGTCAAAATTTTTGAGTATATTAGTTCGCTCAGGCTAGTTCAGTGTTTAATACGGGTAATGCTCCGCCCCGGGTACAATCGGTTGACGGGGAAAGGGGGAAAAAGGTCTTGCTGGGAATATTATATTTGTGTGAAGAAAGTATTTCCATTTCAGTTATTTTTCGTTTTAATATATTATATATTTTTTTAAATTCTATATATTTAATAATGTCGTCATTTGCAAATTTGTTTATTTGATATATATATATATATATATATATATATATATATATATATATATATATATATATATATATATATATAAGAAATAAACAAGTGGAACTTTAGATACACAAAGTTTAATAATATTATAGAAGTGTTGTCCTCTCAAATAATTATTGTTTTTGTTTATCAGTTTTACCTTCTGTCACCTTTAGTTAGTTTGTCTATGATGCCTTATTCAAAAATACATTTGGAACAATAACTTTTTTGTAATTCATTTTGTGGTCATTCTATAAGAAATAAACAAGTGGAACTTTAGGTACACAAAGTTTAATAATATTATAGAAGTGTTGTGCTATACTCAAAAATTTTGACTCTGTCGGGTCTAGCAATAAAACTAATTATGACAAAGCGGCATATTGCCGCTTACTGCTCGTATTATAACATTGGATATTAACGCCGCTCCGTTGAAATTCTTGGGTTCGCCACCTACTGTGAGTCCTAGAGCATAGTAAAATAATCTTACCGTTCATTGAACATAAATGCTATTTTTGTATGCTGCCATAATTTTATTACTAGACCCGACAGAGTCAAAATTTTTGAGTATATTAGTTCGCTCAGGCTAGTTCAGTGTTTAATACGGGTAATGCTCCGCCCCGGGTACAATCGGTTGACGGGGAAAGGGGGAAAAAGGTCTTGCTGGGAATATTATATTTGTGTGAAGAAAGTATTTCCATTTCAGTTATTTTTCGTTTTAATATATTATATATTTTTTTAAATTCTATATATTTAATAATGTCGTCATTTGCAAATTTGTTTATTTGATATATATATATATATATATATATATATATATATATATATATATATATATATATAAGAAATAAACAAGTGGAACTTTAGATACACAAAGTTTAATAATATTATAGAAGTGTTGTCCTCTCAAATAATTATTGTTTTTGTTTATCAGTTTTACCTTCTGTCACCTTTAGTTAGTTTGTCTATGATGCCTTATTCAAAAATACATTTGGAACAATAACTTTTTTGTAATTCATTTTGTGGTCATTCTATAAGAAATAAACAAGTGGAACTTTAGGTACACAAAGTTTAATAATATTATAGAAGTGTTGTGCTATACTCAAAAATTTTGACTCTGTCGGGTCTAGCAATAAAACTAATTATGACAAAGCGGCATATTGCCGCTTACTGCTCGTATTATAACATTGGATATTAACGCCGCTCCGTTGAAATTCTTGGGTTCGCCACCTACTGTGAGTCCTAGAGTATAGTAAAATAATCTTACCGTTCATTGAACATAAATGCTATTTTTGTATGCTGCCATAATTTTATTACTAGACCCGACAGAGTCAAAATTTTTGAGTATATTAGTTCGCTCAGGCTAGTTCAGTGTTTAATACGGGTAATGCTCCGCCCCGGGTACAATCGGTTGACGGGGAAAGGGGGAAAAAGGTCTTGCTGGGAATATTATATTTGTGTGAAGAAAGTATTTCCATTTCAGTTATTTTTCGTTTTAATATATTATATATTTTTTTAAATTCTATATATTTAATAACGTCGTCATTTGCAAATTTGTTTATTTGATATATATATATATATATATATATATATATATATATATATATATATATATATATATATATATATATATGCGCACACGGTACGTTGTCACTTCATATACGGGAACTTGCTGGGCGTTGTGACTTCATATATAACGTTGTGACTTCCGAAAATGGAAGTGACAACGTTTCCTATGTAATTTTATTTTTTTCTACCACTACAAGGCTAGACAAGTGTGAATACGAAAATTGTGTTGGAAGTCAAATATACCCCCAGTACCCTTAAATTTGTCACTTTAGTTCATGCGTTTACCGCTGGCGTTGTAATCGCTATTAGTGTCAGGTATACACAATGCGATGTTACTTCCGACGTGTATATAGCATTTGGAAGTACTTAGTCACTTCCGAAACTTGGCAACAGTGTATTGTAGTATGTAATTGTAGTTATGTTTTCTCCAAAGATGAGTGGGACTGGAAACACTATTTATATAATAAATTTTTATTAACAATATACAAATAAAAATATCATATTAATTATGGGTGAAAAATTCACAAAAAAATACCACTGTTGTCTGTAGCACATACGGAGTAGTTCTGTGAATTAATGATTATTTTTAACACATATTTAAAAATTTTAGCCAATAAGTATTAATAACAATTAAATTTCTTCTTATATATCAAAGTTTTTCATTTGTGATAATTTAATAAGTTTCTAAATTTCAATCGAGGTAATACTGTTAAGATGATTAATTAGTTTTTAACTACTTTTTGAAATTCTCGAGTAATAAGCAATAATATGTCAGGTGACAATTTAATTTTTTTGTCATATGTTATCATTTGCTATTGGTGAGAATTTTTATGTTACTTAGGTTTGACAACTAATGCCCGCTTTCAAAAAGGTATGTTAGAAAAATATCAACTTGTTATAAATTTAAATAAATAGAAATAAATGTCACAAGTGACATTTTAATATTTTATAAAGTACAACTTCATTTGGTTCAATGAAAACTTTATTGTTATTAATTTTTGAACAAACGGTCATGAAACCGGACATAAATTGCAAAAGTGCGGATATTAACTAATGCACAATAATATCTTGATAAGTAAAACCAATATCGTGAAATATATGTATAGATAAATATTAATTCTTAGCCAGGTGGTTCTCTAATTGACTGGTTCATTTTTCCACCTTCTTCGTCACTAATAAGTATATGAGAAATCCCGCCAATCCACCTGCATAAGAAAGCAAGGTAACGTTTTCGGTCTAAAAATTCGATACTGAGTATTCAATGAATAAGCACGAATTAGTGTCCGCACAACAACTTTTTACTATTTCTACGATGTTTTCTGTATGTAACATTTAGTTCTCCTACGATAATCCGGAAGTGGTACTTTACTTAAAGCTTTGAACAAATTTTCGTGAAATAAATATATAAAATTTAATTCAAAACTTTTCATGTTTGGTATTTAAAACTCGTCTAAAAATTGGAAATATCGTATTAGATGTTGATTAAACCGGAAGTGGTATTTCATTTGATACTCGACAAATTTTCGTGGAAAAATATATCAAAATACATCCCACAATTTCGTATTACATACTTTTCTATTTATTGGAATAATAAATTAGAATTTATCAACCGGAAGTAATACTTTATTGAAAACTAAAATATGGAATTGACGGACGATAATGTGCTGGCCACATCAGGTTTATTTTTATAATATAAATTTATTGTATTGTTTTCAGAAAACACAATGTCTAAGAGTGATCCCAAAATATAAAAAAGGGAATAAACCATAGTTATTCCAGTAGAGTTTTAGCAAGTGTAGATTTCTTGTATTTTATTTCACAGTTTTCTCACTTATTTTCTAAGGTAAATTGGTAACTAATGTTTACAGGATTGGGAAAATAATAGTAATTTTGAAACATGTGACACTGATTTTTTCGCGGAAAATTGTGTATATTCTAAAGATGAATCAAAAATTTTTGAATACACGAAAAAACCGCTCCAAACCACTCGAGTTCAATTCTGAGTAGTCAGCAAAAATGTATGTATTATGGGCTAATTAAATGCTCTAATATCAAATTTTGGACTATCACATTTACGTTTTTAATTAAAATTTTGGTAACGTAGTGCCAACCTTGTTATTGAGGAAAAAGACTTTAAAAAAAAATAACGTCAGAGAATTTAAAATTCTGGTTCTCCGATTTTTGATGTTACTTTTAGGGTTAATTTCATACCTGGCCATAAAGTTTTCGTAATAAATGTAATAGCCCAAAATACTGTATAACAGCACTTAATAAGCCCGCAAGTCGTACATTATTCCAGGCTACTTAGAGAAAACTAGTAATTTTTTTATCTAATTTCGTTTTAAAACGTTGAGTTGTACCTAACCTTTTGACGTTATGCGTCTGTAGCAAAGCTGTTACACCACTCAAAATAGTTCGTTAATAGCTTATTTGAGTGCTGTAATAGACTAATACAATTTATTTTTATAAGGGTGATAGATAAGAATGTCAAATAATACCAAATGTCAAATCTCAATAAATGAACGAAGACAAACGTTTGTTAAGAATTTTATTTTACGTAATTTTGAATATAAAACTAAGAATAAGAAGAAGACAAGAAATAGAGTAGTAAAGTTAAAAAGGAATAAAAAATATTGCATGGTTTTACAAAAATGACGTTGGCTTTGATATATGAATTTTCAAAGTCACATCAATACCACGAAATGATAAAATTTCCTAAATTTTGACATTACTATTTTTTATTAAAAAATCTGGTTTGGCCAACATAATACCTGCCGCCATTTACAGCCCGAGTCACGAAAAAGATTAAGTTAATCCTTATTTTTGGATTAGCGAAATTTACTCTAATTTTGACAGTTTATTTCTTAAAATATAGTCTAATCTAATCCAAGTAACTACCTTTTTTTAAACTCATCAACAATATTAAATCCCAATTACAGAGTGGGTTCACATTCACACATATCCATGCCTTAGTGGAATTCGAACCCAGAGCCCCGAGGGCACTCATTATTCAAATTATAGATAATTTTATAAATTTATCCATAAAATGTATACAAAAGTATTAATGCAAATCTATAGAAAATTTAATAATCTTTAATTTTTATAATAACATTAATCTCGAAAAAATAACATTTAAAGGTATTTTTCGAAGAAAAACTATTTTGAGCTTCTAGTAAAGTGCCATTTCCGGTTATCCGATTTTCACCAAAATCTAATGGGCTTTTTCCATTACAGAAAAAGTTCGGAATGCAAGGTTTCAAAATTTTCTAAATGATAGTATTTGAGTTAAAATGGAGGATCCACACACACATATACACAGACATCATTGTGAAAATGCGATTTTTAGCACGATCCCTATACCTCCCTTACCAAGTGTAGTGGGAGATAAAAAGGCATAAAAGCGCAAAATACAAAAAATAGTATAAAGAACTCAAGACATAATTGACGATTTACGTAACTGAGTTATGTAAAAAAAATCTTTACGTTGCATAAAATAATTAAATTCATTTATTTTCACGGCAGCACTTTGGTAAATTGATTTTCAAATATGTATATTGGCTGTCATAGAAAAAACTAGAATTTTGTGCATTTTTTAAGTTATTTTAGCGGAATTAGATAAAGTTTTGTACATAACGCATTAGGAAAACGTGATATTGTTGATTCAATAAGTAATATTTTTAAAAAATATACAATAGATCAAATTCAATAATAGGGCACTTAACTAGCATACGAGTACAAATATTTTTTTTTAAGTCAGAAATGAATTTGCATGGTTTGGAGCGATTCCGCAGACTTACAGCTAATCCGACAAAATTATGATTTTTTAAACAAAAATAATAGTTCAAAAATTGCTAATTATGGCGCTTCGTTAACACAGAGTGAGACCTTATTCATCATGTACTTTATTTGATGTTTTGCTGATATGTGATTTGGCTGACATGAAATTTGGCTACGTTGCGGAAGTCAGTCATACGTTTCAATATCTTGTACACAATTACTGTGATGGAAGTGACTTTGTATTTTAAGTATGTACAATTGTATATTAATTTTTAAAATAATATTTTGTTACCCCTCTTTTGAAAACCTAAATATAGAAGTTCCCCTAAGTCTATATATGTAATTTTTAATAATATATATCACACAAATATAAAATCAACCAATTATGACCGGTTGCAGAAACGTTCATCAACGCTTTGTTTAATTAACGGACCATCAAAATGAACAAATGCAACGCAATTTTTTGACAGCAATGATTTAAATATCATAAGAAATCTTATGACACAAATCTTCATCTGATTGCAACTGTACTCATCATCGGAGTACAATATTAAAAATTACAAATAAGCAACCTTATATAGCTAACAAATTATTACATCCTAAAGATATTGACCAATCCCCGTCACCATAAAAGTGTGGGTGTGATTTATGATAAGTTAAACTATGGTGATTTCAAGCTACGGTATTTACTTGCAATTCTATAATCCGAGCTAATGACAGGTAAGATCACAAATTCGGGTATCTTTGTCTATTTAACTAATTTTCAGAATCGATTATCCAGTGGTCAAAATCTAACAAATCATCTTTTTGTTTTTCTTGCATATAGCTTCCAACATGTTCAAATGTTTCTTATTATAGCAACTTTTAATCAATTTTAAGTTAGATTTTTCAAATTTATGTCATGTTTCAAGCTCATGGAACGCTAAAGCTGACTCGAAAATATTTTTACATTTTACATGGTACATATTATGTTCTTTAAACCTAGTTTTTTTTTTATCAAAACGGAAGTTTATTATTTTGCTCTAATTTAGTGGAAGAGTATTCTGAATTAATTGAGTTTAAGAACTGGTCTATATTGAAATCTCTATCTATGATTGCAACCACGTCATCTACATACAAGATACAATTAGTTTTTTCGAATAATTACAAATTAAAAAACTTAATAGCAAACAACTTAGATAAAATCGAAGTGAATATGAAATTCGGAATTTATTCCATTACTTGTTCATACTGTACTAAATTATACATAGGTCAAACAAAAAGAAACAATCTAACTAGGTTTAAAGAACATTATGTACTATGAAAAATGTAAAAATATTTTCAAGTCCATAAACTTGAAACAGGACATAAATTTGAAAAATCTAACTTGATTGATTAAAAGTTGCTACAATAAGAAAAATTAAAATATGTTGGATGCTATATGCAAGAAAAACAAAGATAATTTGTTAAATTTTGACCGGGCACCACTAGATAAACGGTTCTTAAAAATAATGAAATAGCCATAAAGACCCGAATTTGTGATCTCTCCCGTCATTATATAATTTTTTAAACGTGGTCTTGGAATTTAAATCAAAGAAATCTATCTGAAAGTCATGCTGCCAGAGGCTTATGGGCGGAGTTTATTGATTGCAAGGGATTGCCGAGTGGTGGCACCACATTTCTATGCGACAAGTCTGTGATTATAGATTCTTATTGGTTAGCTTTTTTCTAGTTTAATTCTAAACATTAAGTATTTTTTCTAAATACATTTGAAAGATAAGGGTTCATACTTTGTCGCTATGATGAAAATTTATTTTAAAAATATAAATTACATTATTTTTTATCATGATGAAAAATTGCATTTTGTCCAACTTTTTAACACTGAAAATGTTTGTTATAAATAAGTTAATGGATTTCATTTTCGTTAAGCGCCAATCCTCAAGGCTTTTATAACAAGGAAATCAAGTCTTCAAATTAATAATTCCATAAATATACTTTGAAAACGCAAACTAGCAAAGGTGTGCGTAGCGCACCAATCTCGTCATTCGAAAAGACCCTTAATACAAAGCTATATTTTAATCAGATGACATAAATGATATGTCCCCGGTTACTTTTGCACACGTGAGCAGATATACAGAGACATAGGCTTGCACACGTGATCAGATATACAGAGACATAGGCGCCGACTACCTGGAAGCTTCGGGGCTTGAGTCCCCACACGGAAAATTCTGAGGAGGCTCTGCTCCACACGGAAAAATCTGAAGAGGTTCTACCCCCACACACAAATTATTTTTAGTACCAACAAAAAGTAGACTCATTTTGAAATATTTTTAATACACCAATTACTTATACAAAGTAACCATGTATATCTATTCCATTATTAATTTTATAAAAATTTCAACTTCAATAGTTGAAGGTCACATGATCACTTTTCTTCTAAAATAATGTCAAAATTATATTCCAATACTCCATATCATCAAAATATATTCAACATATGGCAGATGATGACAGGTGCATGATTTTTAATTAACATCGTTGTATGTTAATTCATTTGATACCTTCCTGAAAAATCTTTAATTTCATATCATTAAGCTTTTAACGAAGAGCGTGACAGATTTACTCTTGATGCATATTTTCATTCGGGTGATCACAAATAACACTGTTCTTGAGATTATTCTTATGACTGCTGCCAAATTCAAAAGGTACGCCCATGGAAATAGTAATGCTGTCATACTATGTAAGCAGCAAATGTCAAAATTTTATTAAGCGCAAAGCAGCACATTTCTGGAATTTTTGATTACTCTATATATATTTTCAGCTTACATACGATAGAAATTTATGTTCTATCTGTCATATGTTGAGTTTCGCTTTAAATTTAAAAAAGTCAAGATTTTAAAAAAATTGAGTAGACATTTTAAGTCATACGATAAATTCGCATCTTTTGTACAATTTTATTTATGTTTCAATTTTAAGAAATAAAGTTTTTATTTGGTAAATTTTCTGTTGCCCCTTTTTAGCCCCCACACGAAAATCCAAAATTCGGCGCCTATATACAGAGATTCAGTTGGATAAATTTTTAACTAAAAAACTATGGCAATTTTGTATTATTTGCTTTTTTATAAGAACTGACGCGCCTTAAAACTGACTAATTACACAGTGGGTCGAAATTTTGTAAAAAAAATTAAAATCAATGGGTTTTCTGGAAAAATATCACACCTGTTACAATCGGCCCGTCCAACTTTTTTTTCAATTTTTTATGTTCTTAAGAATTTAAAAATAAAAATTCCCTATTTTTGTTTTCTTAAAATTTTGCTTAATAACGCCTAAAATGGTTATTAAAGTTTTGCCGCGAAAGTTGAGACGTCAACGTCACTCCGCCATAAGTAGAGGGAACCAACATACGATATACGATAATTGTTGAAAGATAAAAATACGTTTCCGTTATAAATTGTGATTAAAAATCTTTAAAAATTGTGATAAAGTAAGCCAGAATGTTATTATCATTTCAAAATATATACAAGTATTTGTGTGATGTACTTACATGATTAGGCATAGGAGTTTCGTTAAATATTGATTTATTCAAACCTTCAATAATATTTACCTAAATGAAAATCAGGTATGTAAAATTAATAATTTTTGCTTCTTTTCATAATTAGTTTTATTATTGGTTTAATTATTGTTACTTTAAGACTTTCTTTTATATAATATTGAACCTTTCGTGATTATATTTAAAACAGTACGTATTCAAGCTATAATTATAGTTACTCAGAATTACAATATTGATTACAATAATTAAAACACAGTTGTTAATAAAAAGTAATCCAACACTTAGTTCGTATTTCCTAACTGAATACAACAATGACAAGTATTGAGGTTACAATAATAAAAACATGAATTATAATAAAAATTTATTAAATTTTGATCTTAATAAATTACTTCAATATATATATTTGATATCTGTATGTAAGAGTATCTTTATAGTGAATTGCGCAATTTATTAGAAAATATGCATGTTCCACACACTATAATCACATTTACACAGAGTAAGTGGATGACTGTAGTGACGCTGACGTCACATTGTATTTTGATAATATCAAAAAAAGATAATATAAATTGTACGCCTATGCTAAAAATCTGATGTGGCCAACACATAACCTCTCGCCAGATATATTACCTGGTTGTACGCATAAAACGAAAAATATTTTTAAATACAAATACATATATTCATGTCTGACTACAAAATAATTCTCACATATATTTGCTAAATATATGGGATATTTTAAAATAAATTATGTACACTACATACATTTTCGTTATATTCAATATCCTGAAATTTTCTTTTTCTACTTTCGTTTTCTTTTTCTTTATATTCGTCATTTTTTCGCAAATTCCTTTTATATTATTTTTTACGTACATTCTTTTACGTTATTGACTTTTTATTTATTTTCATAATCTTCATAATAATGTACTAATATTTTTGACAGAGGCATACAAATATTTTTGACAGTGACATTTATGTGTCAATTACAAACATTTGAATTTCTTACCTTGTAGTAGTTTGATCTGAGATTTTTTACATCAAATTATTTTATGCCTTTCTTTATCTCTAAATCTATAGAAGATATAATAATGAATTTATATTTATCGAATAAAGAATTTAACGTTCTTTAATATAAGTATTTACATAAATTTTCGATAAATAATATTTAGATAATTTTTTTCTTGTAACTACTACTTCCGGTTGTCCCATTGTTACCAAAACTGACTGGACTCTTCCCATTATTGTTAGATTGAGGAATACGTAGTTAAAAATGTCTTTAGTCTTATAATATTTGAGATATAGTGAATCCAACATCCACACACACACACACACACACACACACACACATCCACACACACACACACACACACACACACACACACACACACACACACACACACACACACACACACACACACACACACACACACACACACACACACACACACACACACACACACACACACACACACATACATACGGACATCATCGTAAAAATGTTATAATCGGATTCTAGGGACCTTAAAACGTGCTTATTCATTAAAATCTGGATATGCGATTTTTAGCATGAATACAATACCTCTCTCAGCGAGAGGTAAAAAACGTTTGACAAACATCTTTTTTCCAGAAAACATTGATTTTCATTATTTTTACAAAATTTTGAACTATGGGGCAATTGGTTAGTTTTTAGGGGCTCTAGTTCGAAAGCTTTTAAAACAAAAAGTATTGTCAGTTTTACTATCTATGGGGTTAGTTCTACCATCGGTTAAGCGTTGTACGCTTACATAAATATCACCATGTAACAGATTTCAAGTTGATATCTTGTATAAAAGCAAATATTCGCATTTACAAATATGATTTAATTAAATGCGTGTGGCTATCGTAGCCCAATCCCGCTATCCGACTTGAATCCATTTGCTGGCTAGTAGTATAATTAATATTAATATAGCCAGATCTGGCTATCCGTAGCGAAAGCTCCAGCGATACCGCTATGAGCAAAGTGTCACGCTATAATTTGAATGTTTGTTTTGAAAGTGATTGATAACTCTGAATGACAAGTTGATTAGCAGTTCGGCTTTTCAATTTTGTGTTAAAATGTTTGTGTTCTTTTGTTATATTAATAATATTTGATTTATATATACATATTGTAAGTACCTGTTTAAATTATAATAATTGTTTAATATTCTAACAACCTTTATTTAAAAATATTTTTAGATTTTGATATTTCTTTATGAGGTTTTATTAGTTGCAGATATGCTTGAAGAATAGGAAAGACGGGAAATAATTCGATTGAATAGACGAACGATGAGGGATGCACAAGGACCATTCCGTTTAACTGAAAAGGAATTTATTTTAAGTTTAGACTAACTAAAATTGCTACAGTAGAAACTATCTATCGAAAATAAACACGCTACTACTAATTGAAAATTAAGAACTATAAAAAAAAAACTACTAAATTAATCCTACAACAACCCTAAATAAAAAGCTAAACCAAGAACTAATACAAATAGGTACTATAAGGACAATGGCACGATCATCCGCAGTCAAAGTCGAGTGAAAGCTATCAGATTAAAATTCAAATTGAGTGTCCCGTGTAGTGCCAACTGCCATGCAACGCACTTGTATAATACCAACATATAAAAATAAATTTCATGTAAATAGCCATTTCACTAACTTCAAAATAACATATCGAAAACGTCTAACGTCTGTCGTTATAGCGGATAGCACGTGGCTATCCAACTTGAATCCATCTGTTGGCTAGTAGTGGAAATTATATAGCGGATAGCACATGTCTGTATTACCGCTTCAAGTATCCCGGGTTCAAATCCCGGGTAAGGCTGTTGTGTGTATCTATGCGTAACATCACAACGTGAGGCAAAGGACTGCATTGTAAGCATAGGATATGTATATACGGAATTTTTAACAAATAGGTTTGTAAAATGTGATTTTTAAAATATACAACTTGTGATTAATTATTCAAATATTACTTAAATACCATTTTATTTGTATGAATAAAAAAAAAATAAAAACGAATTAAAAATAGACTAAATATGCCGATATTTGCACTATCGTGATCATATATTTTAATGTGATTTTATAACTAATATTTTTTGTATTATTTTAACTACAATAAATAGTTTAAAGTAAAATATAAGTTGTAATGGTATATTTATTTCATTTATAGTTGATTTTTATATAATTCTCTTAGTCATATAAATAAAATATTAATTCCATAATATTTGAATAGGTATTGACTAGTTGTATGTATTTATAAATCAGATTTTACATGAAGCTTATTTGTTAAAAATTCCGTATATTTCCTATGCTTACAATGCCGTTGTTCACCTCTCGCTGTGACGTAAAAAAATCAACATTTAGGCCTGTATGCTCGAATGCCTCCCAATAAGTAAATTCAATATATTTTTCTCAATTCTGACTTTTAATCAATTGTTTCAACAAATAATAATAAACTAGATTGAAGAAAGTGAGGAATTCAAAAGCTTCTTAAGATGTAAATCAATGTTTTAAATTAATCTTCTTTCCACAATAAAAGAGTAGATCGTCTTTTCATGTTTATACTCGTATGTCAGTGTACCTACCATGTATACAAGATATGCACTAAATACAACTTGAAATACATTGTAGTAGAATATAATGTTGGTGAGTTTATATGGATTTCTGTTCTTCATATAAGCGGAAGAATAACCTTCACGGTTAATAAGTATAAAATAATTATACATAGACAAGGCCATGGAGTTGTCATAAGAAACCAAAGTTTCGTTCTCGGATCTGATATAAAAATTTAATATATCAATGATAATATAACTTCGTTTTCGTTCTGTTTATATACCATATTCGCATTCACATTAACGCTAGTGTTCCGCCATCATTCGCACGTGATTCCCAAAATGCAAATGATCGTTTTTACACTCACCGAGTGAAAACACTAAGGGTACATGCACACCAAACGTGCTTTACTTAGCGCTTCGTATGTTGCATACTACTAGGTGAAACACTGAGCGAAGCGCTTAAGTTAACGTGATCACACCGATTGTAAAGCGCTAAAATGGTTTTGACTAATTCGCAAGCTATTATTGCTTGAATATTATAAATTAAAAAATGAAAAACGTAAGTGGGTTTGCAAATTTAATAAAGAAATATTTACTTTCGTCAGACAATTTTATCATTTGTACAAAGACGCAAGGATTTATCCAGATAAATTTTAAGAGTATCTGCATAGTTATAGTTTTTGTAATAAATTTATATTATTGAGACCAAAATGAAAACACTGCAATTATATGTTCTTCTATTATAAGAAACTAGGAAAAAATTAAAATTGCAATGCTTTCACTTCAGACGAGGTTTCAGCTATGCAGTTAAGTATTAGAAACCAAGACTACCAAGTAGTACGCTTATCATTTTGCTAGGCGCTTCGCATCGCATAGATGGCCAATTTGTACACTACTCCGTTAAGCAATAGATTGGTTAATAACACCAACCAACTTAGCTCTATGTAACATGCGAAGAGCTAAATAAAGTGCGCTTGGAGTGTACGAACCTTAACTTCGCCTCATCGTCACAGGCGTTTGACTCAAAAACTGCTCCGAGGCAAATGATATGAGCGGCAAGGCGAGGAACTAGGCGAATGACGAGTGAACCGACTATATATTTGTCTCCACTCGCTTTGCGATTCGACTCGTCATTCAAACAAATGTGTAGATGCGTTATAGAACGCATTTCTCTCAATTAATAGTTACGAAATTATTTGAAAATTAAATAATGGTCAAGGTCGCCACAACATTTAACTTTATACAATTATTTGATTTTTAAGGTAAAACATCTAAGATAAGCTCTGAAAAGTAAACAAAAAGTCTCATTTGTTACTCTTATAGTCTTCGAGATAGCAGAAGTAAACCATATAAAAACTGCCGCTTATATCGGAAACTATTGAAGATTAGACCCATGTTGATACAGCTTTTTTGAATCATATTGGTACTATGCCCTTGATTTTTTTACCATTTTTAACACACTTTATAAATCATAGGCTGCGGGATACATACATAATTTTATAAATTTATTAATAAAATATATAAAGTATTAATGCACACTTGTGGAAAATTTAATAATTTTCAATCTCATAACAACATAAAACGCGAAAAAATGATATTGGGTTCAGGGCAACCGATATTGCGATTTTTGCGCAGTCCCTTTTTTTAAAGGACCCGAAGTATAGATTGTAATCGCTGTTTGTTGTTTTACATCACAAAACTCATATCAACAAACTTGTGTTATTATATATAGTGGTTTTCGCACTGTCAACTTATTTTTCTATCAATTTGTCTTATATAAAGTTACATTCAAATGAATTCAACGAACTTAGTGAGGTTGTTATTGAGATAATATACAAGTTCGTACTTACTGATAACAGTACAGTGTACTCAAATGAAAATTAAACAAATTTTATATATCTTAAATTTTATCGTTAAAATAATAATAATAATTGGTATTGTATTTAATCATGCATAACACAATTTTAAATAAATTTTCATTGGAACGTATGTATTGACATATGTTAAAAAGTTATTTTATCTACGACTAATAAATAATATGTTAGATATTACATAATATGGCTTTTATTGTATAATACTGTAATGTGCAGCGCACGCCGTCGCCGCTGCTGTCGCAGCGAGGAGCGAGTGTCTATTTTAGCAATGATGCAATAACCACGGAGGGTCGTGCGTTGTCAACAGACATGTCCGAACCTGCTTAATTACTCGGGTAATGTAATCTATTGAGTTTAAGTTTTTATCTGGAATTGTGTTCTAGTAAGTTCTCGAATACAAACGCCGGAGTATATAAGCATTGTTGGCGAAGGCATTGGACAGTCTGATATAAATAAGCGTCGCGTATTGAATAGTTGGTGATATAAACAGATAGTCGACAAGTGGTAAACATAAGTAAATATAGTTTTACAAATAAATGAGTTATATATTGTTAAAATAAATAATCTTAATGTTTAAGTATTTTATAATATTCTTAGTTTTAATTAGTGTTTAATATTTGTTTAAAGTAGTGTTAGCTAAATTCATCATCTTTTAATAACTATTTATCATTATAATAATTTTTTATTTTAATTAATAATAATTGCTAATATTTACACTTCACCCAAATACATAAAAACGTTACATTACCATATATAAATCCCACAGGATATAGTTATTTATTATTCCTTCTAATGCATCAATCAGAATATTTTTAACAATATATATATATATATATATATATATATATATATATATATATATATATATATATATATATATATATGCAAAAGAAATGACATTTTAAAATAAAATATTTTCATCTTAAATTAAATCTTTATGAAATTTTATTAATTCCAAAACTTAATCACTTATGATGGTATTATAATATATATGTTAGCAGATTATTTTGATGCAGTATATCAAAAAAAACTCAGTAAATACAATACCATTCATCCGAAGTTACAGAGAATTATATTGTTGCAAATTCTTTTCATTTTAACATTGATTATGTTTTTGAGAAATTATCACCCTTAGATTCTAATAAAAGTTCAGAACCGGATAAAATTCTTTTTCATTTTGTAACACTATGCAGTTCTTTTCCAAAATTTACCCAGGTGACCGATTCTAATTGTCTTGGAGACTATCATAATGAAGTATCTATTAATGACGTAGGTTGGTATAAACAGAATGGAATATGACTGGTAATTTTTACCTTCCGTCACCTTTAATAATAATATAATAATAATAATAATAATAATAATAATAATAATAATAATAATAATAATAATAATAATAATAATAATAATAATAATAATAATAATAATAATAATAATAATAATAATAATAATAATAATAATAATAATAATAATAATAATAATAATAATAATAATAATAATAATAATAATAATAATAATAATAATAATAATAATAATAATAATAATAATAATAATAATAATAATAATAATAATAATAATAATAATAATAATAATAATAATAATAATAATAATAATAATAATAATAATAATAATAATAATAATAATAATGGTTTATTTGCCCAACAGTTATACATCATTAACAGGACAATATAAAGAAAACTATTAACGTGTTACATAATTCACATAAAATCAAGTTTTAAATTCAAACATACAGTAAAAGTAAATAACAAAAATAAATATTAGCATGTAATAAGAATATTAGATATTACTTGTAAATAACAACTGCCTTAGACTATTATATGTCACATTGAAAAAGTCAACAATATTACAGACTTCATTTGCATTAGTGTACATGATGTTTACTGGAGATCTAGTAAGCAGATTCGTTCTTGCAAAATTTGTGAAGAAGGCTACACATGTACGAGTTGACAATCTCGGTACAAAAATGAGACTTAAAATAGTGGGACAGTCTATAATATTGTTGAGAAATTTATACAAGAACAAAATGGATATGTTTTTTTGGCGATACAGTAGGAAGTGAAAGTTAAATCGCTGCAACAGAATAACATGGTCTATTCCCCTGCGTGAGTATTGGTTATCTTGTCTGTAACACATGTATTTTAGAAATCGTCTCTGTATTGATTCTAAATCGTTAACATGACAGATATATATATGGGGTACCAAATTAGAGCACAGTATTCTAGTTTAGATAAAACAAAACTGCAATACAGTATGTTTAATAGAGAAACATCATTGAAACATTTTGTATTTCTGATTATAAAACCTAAAAGTTTGTTACAAGATGTTATAACATATTCAGTATGATAATTAAATGATAAATACTTCATAAGCATCAATCGCTCGGCATCAGCTAGTGATATATGTGGAATTTTCCAGTGAACATTACTTAATTCAATTTTCATATTTTCTTTGGCGTCACTGCTTTCAATTGCATTCAAATCAATGCTGCTTCGTATTAAAACTAATTCTTGTTGTACATTTAGAACAATTTTTTTAAAATCTTCACAAAATCCCAATAGCATATTGAGGGGGATGCATACATTGAAATTACTGTGATCATCAACTAGTTGTTTTGTTTCAGCCACAGGCAACCAACCAGCATTTTGTAAACGTTTACTTACATTTGTATTGTAAGAAACATAATTCTTTATAGTTGAAGTTATTCCAGGATTCCGAACTCTATCTATTACAATTCCTTCAAATTCATATCGAATTTCACTAAATAAGAATGCAAATGCATTGTTAACCAATTTAGCTGTGGTCGACACTTTATTATCATGCGTGAGAAGCTTACCTTCAATATAAAGTAAACTATTCCATGGTAGAGTGTACAAGTCTTGTTGTTGTATTGGAATGCGAATTTAATCATTATTGTCGAAAGTTGTGGAAGCATACGGTTTGTGTGTGTGTTTTTCCGCATGACTGATTGAATTATCAAATAATGCGTTGTCTGACACATTCAATATATTAGCATTCATTTTGGCGAAAGCAAAGAATAAAATTTCTTGATTTTTTAAACTGAACTCCAATCCAAATAACTATTAATTTTATTCGCTTTCTTCGTTTATCCAGATTGAACTTTAAACCCAAGTGAGTTTAAAAACTGGTAATTAATGGGTGTTAACCCTTCAACAGTCTTCTTACTATTGATGCAATTACAGTTTCGAGCAGTATTTATATTCTTGCGAGCAGGAAGATTAAAGTTAATTCCCATTTTGTTTTTTAAGATGTAGTCTTACCGTGATGAGTTCTTCTCCAAAACTAAGTAATTTCCCCTTATGATTTCCTATTTTAAGGGTTAAGGTAGTTATTACTCGCGTGTTAATTGGTAAATAGATTATTTCATTTGGAGCCTCTATAATTTTATATCCCGGTGGGACGCGCGGGAAAAATTCATGAATTATGTGCACTTTTT
Organism: Harpalus rubripes; assembly: GCA_963082715.1. NCBI lineage: Eukaryota > Metazoa > Arthropoda > Insecta > Coleoptera > Carabidae > Harpalus > Harpalus rubripes. The sequence goes on from OY720453.1 coordinate 40,243,914, forward strand.
TATTATTTGAATAAGAATTTGTGGTTATGTTACACTCAATACATATTGAATTTTCTTTAATTATAGAAACAGGATTATCTGATTCATATAATTTATTAGCATCCAATCGACGAGGTTTAAACCCGAGAATATCACCAATTGAATCGTTTGGTGTAAAATTTATTTCCTTATTGCTTCTAACTTGACACTTAAGTGTATTATTATTTGCTACAATATTTAATTCAGTACCTGCTTCTAAGTTTTTTTGTAAAAATTTATTTATATCATCTATTTCGTAAGAACCTTCTGGAATAGTAATTATATAATTTCCAATATAAAATTTATTATTTTTATTATCAATATTCTGCATAGAGTTATATACTCCAAAATGTATTAACCCGAGTACATATTCCGAATCCTCATCGAGTATAATCGGCGGATGAAAATTTTCAGTTATAACTGAATTAGTATCGAAGAGCGTAAATGTGTGTGACATGATGGTTCAACCAATACTAAGGAGTAATAATGCTTATTTATATAAAAATGCTAAGCACCAGTGGCCACATTTTACACTATTATTAGGCTGATATTTATTGTAATTGTAGTCTATTGAACAACTGCTTCCAAAATAATCAACTAATTCTTTTGGTGGTGCTAGGTTTCCATAACTATCAAAATATATAACTAAATTATTACGTTTTTTATAAGCAACCCAATGCGACCCAGGCCCATCATTATTATCTAAATTAACAATGGCGCATTCGTTAGGATTTACTTTTGCGGGTAAATTATTTCTCATGAAAACCCCTCTAAAAAATGGAATTTTCAGTACTTTAGCATATTTTCGAAGATCAATATTACTTAATGCCCTTGATGGCAATTCTATTGGCAGTTTTTTAAATGCAGTCCAAGTCCTTTTCGATATGGTTTTAAGTAGAGACCTTTACCCATTGCAATGGCCTCAATCATTTTATTATGACGTTTAGCTTCTTTTAATTGCTCGGTAGCAGCGTTTTTGTCGTTAACAGCCTTGGCAATACCTGCAGCACCACCCCCAAGTGCGCCTAAAGCGATCAAGCCAGCGAAAAATGGAATTAATGGCAGGAATCCTCCGGTTTTCGGTACAGGTACCACTCTTGGATGTTTAATTTTTCGTTTTACTTTCTTAACCGTTCGTAAAGCTATTTTTGCAGATTTATTTAAATCAGAACCAGTACTATTTGTCTTCATTGCTTTCTGTGAGCTGTTGACTACATTGCGGAATGGCAAACTTCCGTCATATTTTTTCTTCTGCACTTTTAGCATATTTATTTAAGCAGCACACGTCTAACTTCTTCTGTAGTAATTGACGAACTGTGCTTGAGTAATGTTCGTGATTTAAGTTATATCAAAATGCAAATTGTAAAGCAAATCCATGACTTTAAGGTTAAGAATTATGATTTCGATAGTGCTAGTAGTCAACCGCGCCATAGTACATTGTTACCGAATATAGTAAGATGTATTATAGCAGGTCCATCCGGATGCGGTAAAACAAATGTTATGATTGCACTTATAGAGCACAAAAATGGTCTATGTTTTTCAAATGTAAACATATACTCAAAATCATTATTTCAACCTAAATATATGTATTTAAACATATTACTAAAACCAATTGAAGGAATAAGTTATTTTGCATATAATGAAAATGTAGATATTGAAGAGCCATGCAATGCGCAATGCAATTCTGTCTTTATATTTGATGATGTAGCTTGCGATAAACAAGATGTAATTAGAGAATACTTTTGCATGGGTCGCCATCAGGCTATAGATTGTTTTTATTTATGTCAGACACACCAGAATTCCCAAACGTCTTATACGGGATAATGTTAATCTATTAATATTATTTAAACAAGATGATATTAATTTAAAACATGTATATGCTGATCACGTAAATACAGATATGTCATATGAAAAGTATAAGGATCTTTGTTCTTTTTGCTGGTCTAATAAGTACGAATTTATGGTTATTGACAAAGAAAGTGACTTAAGTAATGGGCGTTATCGTAAAGGCTTTGATCAGTATATTATAATAAATAACAGTGCCATGAGTTAAAAGGCTTCAGTTACTGGTTAGCTGTCGTATGGTAAACATTTGAACAGGTTCAATAAAACAGCAACAGATTAAATTTAATTATATCTGTTTTTGAGTTGTTTATCTAGCTATCAGATCTGCTTTTTATCTGGTTATCAGCTAGTTATTTGCTACTGGGTCTGTTTTTTCCTGTTTCAACAAGTAACAGCCCTGTTAATTTAAACCTATTTTGTGACATTAAATTTGTTCCACCAATTGTTTTACCTGTTTCAACTAGTTAACTTATACATTTATTCTGGACCTGGTGTTTGATCTTGGTTTTGTTTCACCACTTGTTTTAAATATTATCCCAAATAGCTGTTTAAAGCTAGTTTATTAATTTTGGTAAAAAAATGAATGAAGAATTAACAAAAGATATAATTAGTACGCGGAATATTATTAAGCAAAAGCTTAAAAACCTTAGGCTTGGTGCATTACATAGAAAATTTGAATTAGAATCACAATATAAACCAATAATTAAATCTTTAAAAGATATTGCAGTTAATTTACCAATGACCAATATAAAAGAAGAACTTAAAAGTGAACCGAAAGAAGAAGTAAAAGACGAGGAAATATCTGAAAAAAATGAAACTTTATTAGGCCCCAAATTTTTAAAAACAAATGTAGTGGCACAATCAATGGACGAGGATGAGGGTGATAATGATGTATTTATTAAAAATCAATCACCCATGATTGAAGATCATCCATCAATAACTAGAGAGGATATTTTTAATTTAACTCAGGAACCCTCATTCAGGGAGTATTTAGACCAGTATGATCCATTACCACGGCAATATGTTGAAGAGATGGTAACAGATGACAAAAATTCATTTGATTTCAAATATGGCGTCATGATGTGGATACTGATAAATTTTTTATAGGTGATTCTGAGTTAAAAATTGTGGGTAAGGATTTAGCTATACAAAATATAAAATATATCGGAACACCTGGTTTATATGAGCTCTTATTTAAAAAAAAACACCATTGGGGTATACTGAAACCGATAGTAAAAATTATGTTGATATTGTGAAAAGAACGAATGCTGCCCGTCGACATTATAGTGATAGCGAGCAACTTTCAGGGAGCAGATCTCAGAAGTATACTTCCATTATTGCTCCAAACTTAGAGAGTCAGAGGAAAGTTACTCCAGCTTCTAAAAAAATAATTTCAATTCCTAAAAGACCAATTTCATACTTAGGTGCAAGTTTAGCCTTAAAAAATATAACTTCAAAATCTACAAACCCAAGTTCCGCGTTAGGTGAAACTTATTTTAAAAAATTAACTAAAAAACGAGTGGAGTATGTATACTGGGATAATGTAAATGAATTGGTTGATCGATTTCGGCTTTTAATTGCATCACGTGATGCCGGTCATAAAAGACACAATAATGAAATTATATCCATAATTGAGGAGTTAAAAGAAGCTGGAGTTATAAAATAGCAACAGTTCAATAATGACTCTTGATAAGTTTGGACGTCATATAGAGCATCATAAAACTAAAATATATACTAATAAAATAATACCTCTTATTTCAAGACAAATTAAAAGTTTAGAATTATATTATATAAACAAAATAAATATACTAAAAAATAATTTCCAAATAGAATTGTCTAAAGTGAAAAATAATTTAAAATCCACCATTGTTATAAATTTAAAATTAAAACTAGAAGGTGATACTTATAATATAATAAATAGTTCTAATTTAACTTTTTACACTTTACCTTGTACAGGTAAAATTATTCAAATTAATATAAATAATCCAAAAGAGCGTCTAAACTACCGAATTAATAAGGAAACCCGTAGCTCAATAATAGTTGGTAAACATGTTGTAAAGGGGAATAAATTAATAATATATCCCAGTCCTATGAGCTTAAAAACTAGTGAACTATATGTTGAAATTGTACTGGAAACACCTGTTAACTATGTCGAAAATTAAACGTCAAATTGTTGAAGAAATACATAAACCAGCACGAGTGCACTTTCGAAGAAGGCGTGTAATTACAAAAGGAATAGATGACTTATTCCAGGCTGATTTGGTTGAAATGATTCCTTATGCTAGTATAAATAAAGGCTACCGTTACATTTTAGTTGTAATTGATGTATTTTCCAAATTTTTGTGGACTAAGCCGGTAAAAAACAAAACAGGTTCTGAAATTTCAGCAGCTATGAAAAGTATTTTGCTTAGTAATAATCGAATTCCTCAAAATTTACAAACTGACCTAGGAAAAGAATTTTATAATAAAAATTTTCAAAATTTAATAAATAAATATAATATTAATCATTATTTAAGCTATAGTACAAAAAAAGCATCTGTTGTTGAGCGAGTTTTATTATTTATTAATGACTTGAGTCACTCACTAAAGGATAATCATTTATTTTTTGCAGACGACTTAAAAATATATTCTTCCATTAATAATTTAAATGATTGTAAGTTGCTTCAACTACAATTAAACACAATTATGGAATGGTGTTCAAACAATAATCTCAAACTGAATATCAATAAATGTAAAGTAGTATCATATTACAGAACAAAAAACCCTATCACATATAACTACGATATTAATAATTTTGTATTAGAAAGATCACTCGTCATTAAAGACTTGGGAATACTTTTTGATTCAAACTTTAAGTTTAATTTGCATATAGAAGGAACAATCAATGCAGCGTACAGACTTCTAGGTTTTATTTTTAGAAATTGCAAAACATTTACTAATACAGGTACTCTTATTACTATATTTTACGCCATCATTCGTACAAAACTGGAATATGGATCATTAATATGGTATCCCATTTATAAACATTACATCAATGAAATTGAAAAAGTTCAAAGACGGTTTCTAAAATATTTATCGTACAAATGCGATGGGGTTTACCCAGAAAGAGGGATTGATTATAATGATTTGCTACAAAGATTCAACTTTCAATCAGTTAGTCATCGCAGAGATATTCATTCTATTATATTTCTAGCGAAATTAATCCAATACAACATAGATAGCTCTTGCATATTGCAAAATATAAATTTTCAAGTACCGCGTCATGCATCTCGTCAAGTTACCACTTTTTATTGTCCTAAAGCACGAACAAATATCTTGACCAAATCTCCAGTGTACGTGATGTGTAAAAATGCAAATATTTATATAAATGAATTTGATATTTTTACGACACCGCCAAATAAAATATATTCAATTTTGAAAACATAATTATGTCAATAAATTATAATGTACCTTTTTATATATGTATATTGCATGATTATTTTCTATTATTATGATTATTAATTCATTTGTTTGTACTATTACTGTTACTTTATGTCATTGTTTTTGTTTTTGTCCTGTAATTGGTGTAAAACTGTTGGGCAAATAAACTTATTATTATTATTATTATTATTATTATTATTAATCGTACCTTAAAATCGATGATGTGGAAAGAGTTTAGTTTACGAGGAACATATAAGTGGTTAAGTTTATTACCTAAACTTACGGAAAAGTATAATAATACAAAACACAGAACTATTAAAATGAAACCTATTAATGTCAGTAAACAGAATGAAAAATTACTTCTTGATAGTGTGTACAGTAATATTAAAATTGTTGGAAAAGCAAAACTAAAAGTGGGTGATTTTGTACGTGTAAGCAAATATAGAGGGGCTTTTGTGAAAGGTTATACTCCTAATTGGTCTAATGAAATTTTTACTATACATTCGCTTCAATTAACAAATCCTATTACATATATTCTTAAAGATCAGTCGGGGCAAATTATAAAAGGAGGATTTTATAAATATGAAGTACAAAAAGTAAAGTATCCTAATATATATCTTGTTGAAAAAATTTTAAAAAGGAAGGGCGATATGGTATTTATTAAATGGCTTGGGTTTGATAATAAACATAATAGCTGGATAAGTAAAAGTAATGTTGAATGAGAATTAAAAAGGGGAGCGACTTATTTTTTCACCAATTAAACAAAAGTATAACACTAATAAATATAACTCTTGTATAAGATTCTACAGAGGTATTTAATTTCTAAACGTCAAAGAGCATAAATCACCCTAAATGCTAACCAAGTCGGGAAATGTAAAAGTATTTAGTATTTAATTTTTAATATAATAAATAACATTAAAAAATATATGTAGTTAAAAAATCTTTATCTATATTTATTATTTCAAAATAATTATGAAATAAAAATATAAAATAGTTCTGACAATAATATTCCTTCTCTAAACTTCCTCTAATATATAAAAATAATTTTAATATTATAAAAAAATTATCACCTGTGGAACATTGGAATTTACCAACTGATAAAAGTCATATTGATGATCAGCTCCAAATATTGAACAATGTCAGTTATGCAATAAAAATAAAATAACAGGTACAAATTTATATATAATTTATTTATTTTTTAGCATTTTATAATGTAAGCACATATTTTTTAGATTTAATGTACATAAAAGTCAGTGCAACCGACTATTCACTTTTAAAGAAAAATATGTGGCCAAAAAGCTTTATCAACTTAGACGACTTAGCACGAGCTAGGAAGATGGTGTTTCATGGTTGGGAACTTTATAAATATCCGCTCCTGCAAAAAACACAACGTCACTCTTAGGCTATCAAAACTACATCACAGTTGGAAACACCGCGTTTTATCATCGTGGGATTTCAGACAGATCGCAAGATTAAAATTAATAAGGATATGAGTAAATTTGATCAATGTAATTTAAGTAATATTAAGCTGTATTTCATTTCTGATATGTATCCATATGATAATTTAAATATTGAGAATAATCATTGGGCTGTGTTATATGAAATGTACACTCAATTTCAATTATCTTGCTTTGAATGACCATGTGAGCCTTCATTGTCACCTTACGAATTTATTAATACAGCACCCCTGGTAGTCATAGATTGTTCGCATCAAAGTGAGACATTGAAATCGGGTAATGTTGATATAAGATTGGAATTTGAGACAAATGAAAATGTATCTGAAAATACGACTGCATACTGTTTAATTATACGCGATAAAATAATTCATTATAATCCATTAACAAATATTGTTAGTAATATGTAAATGTATTTCGTTTTTTTTAAATGTACAATAAATGTTTTACAATAATTCAGCATTACTCATTTAAAAAAAAAACCCCCAAACTATTGCTTTAAAACATATAAATAAACAAAATAAATAAATAAGTAAATAAACAAAAAAATAAAGTATTAAATGCAACTAGTACTACATTCATGTAAAACGTATTCTACGTGTTTAATTTAGTAGGAAAAGACACCTTACTTGCATATGCCTACATCATATAACACCATTACATTACTTTATAAGAAAAACTCATCACTCTTATCTGCGACGTCTCCTTATCTGTGACGTCATCACTCTTATCTGTGATGTCATCAACCCTTATCTGTGACGTCATCAACCCTTATCTTATCTCTTATCTTATCTCTTATCTTATCTTAGATCGTTATCAGTGCGCCAGAACCAGCCTAACCCCCCCCCACGTCATAACTCTTATCTGTGACGTCACTTTTATCTCTGACGTTTCTCTTATTAACGTCACTCTTATCTATGACGTCACCAATCCTTATCTTTAAAATCTCTTATCTGTGACGTCAATCTTAGATCGTTATCTGCGCTAGAACCCCCCTAACTCCCCTACTAATATTTCCTACCCACATAAATCCCTTTTTGTAATAAAATATATATATATATATATATATATATATATATATATATATATATATATATATATATATATAAATGAAATATGACGTACTATTTGAAAATTGTCATTGTCATCAATTCTTTTTCATAACTCTTAAAAGATTATGCGTTTACCTAACGACTTAATTAACAGTTTGTTTAGAATTATCATAGAAAAATGAAGGTATGTTAAACTTAACATAATTAATGGTCTTGCAAGTATCCAGTATATATTATCTGAGAGATATGCCACAGCAGTATATTGTACGAAGTTGTTCTTAGATTGATGTCTTCAAATCGGCTAGTTTTTACTTTGTACTATATCATTGATTGCAACAATACATGTCTGCAGTTGATTTTCACACTTCGTTGGGTTCAAAAGGCGCACTGTTTTCTTGAAAAAGGCATGATTTCAGATGCGTGCCCGAGCGCTAGACAAGAATAGTTCACCACATCTACTATACATTATTGCAAGCCAGATTAAATAATTGGGGTGTAATCTGTCATCGCTGATAATATTAATATCATGTACAAATTATTCACTATTAATAAGAGTGTAGCCAGTGAATAAAAAATTTAAATAACAGATAATACATTTGTTTTTACTGGCTACAAATTTTAACAGGCTGTAAAAATTAACATGGTAGGTACGATAGAGAATACATAAGTGCATATTGCATTCGAACTTCGAACATCAAACATAAACATAACCTGTCCAGCACGTTTATTGTAATGTAACGTAGGCTCTGTATAATAGTCGCGTCACATTGGTTTCTGTTTAGACAGTTTATCAAGATAAGTCAACAATCCCTTAAATATATTCTCTTTTGTAAAATGTTCTGTGATCTGCCAATTTATTTTTATACATGAAAAGGGAAAAACATGCGTCTTCACATCCCTTGAAAAAATGTAACTTTGAACCTTGAATAAAAAAAATATTCGCTTTTTTTCCCTAGATACCTTGCATCACTAAAGTTATGGTGCACGAGTCGCCATTGTATAGAATACTACTTTTTAGATTTGGAGCAACCAACAGATATATAAAAAGTCAGCGCGACTGCTAGCGCTACATAAGTCACAAATTTGATCTACAACTAACCAAGGATATTCTTTTCAAAACATCAATCAATATAGAAGCCCAAATCTAACACCACCCACAACAACAGGAAATCTTCAGCTGCATGTCCAACTATATCCAGAACAGGTGAGTGCACGTGCCAATAGAGAAAATACTAACAGCTTAAAAAAGTAATTCTTAACACACAAGACTACATTGATAAATCCCTTATCTTCTTCAATAATAATAACATTACAGAAAATAATAAAAACCCACTTCCCAAATACATAATTACATTTAATAAAACTTTAAAACAATCATCAGAAACTTTGGATAAATTATTAATACATCCCAGAAGCTTAATGAACCCAAACCTAAAAACCTCCACACTTTACAGCCTCATAACTCACTAGCTCAATTTCCTCACCAGCTCACAAACTTTGCAAATTTCTTAATCAATTATTAACACAATTTTCTAATTACTATTCACCCTTCTCTATTAAAATGTTTATGGAATTGATAAAAAATTAACAATGACAACAATTTCACTATGATATCATTCGAGATCGTTAATTCATACATTAATATTCCTACTATAGAAACAAGTAACATTCTTTTAGAACGACAAAGACTTCATAACCGTTTTCAATTTAAATTACACACACATAAACAATACCATTAATTTATTCAAAATTACACGACTACAAAACTTTTTTCAATTTAACAACAAAACTTATACTCTAAACTATGGTCTACCAATAGGACGCCTTATTAGTGGCATTCTAGCTAATATTTTATCGATAATTTAGAACAAAAAATAATGAATTTACATTTTTAGAACAATATCATATTATGGGTGAGATATGTTGATGATGTAGGTACTTTGTCTATGGAGCGGCTCCGATGTTGAACTAGAAAACTTTCATAAATTTATTAATGACTTATCACAAATTAAATTTACAATAGAAAAAAAAAACACTAGCTAAAACCAATAACAGAATTGAATACAACTTATATCGTAAACCTACAGCAATTGATTCAATCATCTATAATACTAAAGGTTAGAGTCATATATATAGTTGTTTGAATTAATCAAGACGATCGCCGAAATTTTAGACAAGGCTACAGCTTAAACGGTACGACCGATTTTCGTGAAATTTGTACCAAGTTTTAGGAAATGATTGGCTTCAGTGCCCTTCTAATGGATCGAATTTCTGTAGGATGCATAGTTTTTGTGCAAAAAAATATTAAAGGTTGAAAATTGGGAAACAAACAATAGGTCACAGTAACGATCACAGTTTTCCTGGAAAAATTTAAGAAGATAAACGCGGTCATGTCATGTGCATATCATTTGGCATGTCAATGTCAATGATGGCAAATTATCGGTTCTCATCCTTTTTAAAGCAATAAAAAAACTGAAATAATATGTAAAATTGACGAAAAGAGGTAGGTATAGGTAATGATTTTAAGCCATATTTACTATTAATTTATATATTTTATTTTGTAAATAGAATTTTAGAAAAAGTCTATGGGAACACGACGAAAAGGGTGAGATGAAATTAAAAAGATAAACATTGCTATCTGTTACATTTGATATGTTAATGACCAAAAAATTACGCATGTCGTATCGGTTGTCCTTTTCAATGCTAAAATTATTTTAATAATGTGTAAAATAAAAGAAAATAATGTAAGAATTAAACAAGGTATGTATATGTAAATAAGCACTGTAATCGTGGAAGGAAAAGTGCAAAAATATGGATATACCTTTGGAAGATCAAACAATTTACACCTTATGATCAAATACTTTTTGTACAAAACTACTAAGATAGTGAATACACGACACGAAAAATTATAGAAGAATACCGTAGCTGGGGTCTAGATGTAAACGTGCATCAAACAAAACATATGTGCTTAAATGGAACCCAACGAGATTTGATGATAAACACAGCACAAAAGATTAAACACTACAGAATATAAATACTTGGGAAAAAAATTAATAACAATAATCAGAGTTACCTACAGCAGCGAAATGTGGCCCTTAAAGAAAAAGGCTGGAGGAATGCTTCTAGCTACGGAAATAGATTATTAGAGGGCAGCACAAAAGGCAAGAAGAGAAACGATACGAAACGAAAGAATAAGAGATATCATGGACAATTTATATAACCGATGATATAAAAACAAATTAGTTAAGATGGTACGGTCATGTACAGCGAATATGTAATGAGAGACTTCCAAAACAAGTACTACACTGGACACCTACCGGCAAAAAAGAAAAGAGGGAGACCTAGAAGAAGTTGGATAGCAGAAGTCCAAGAAGGATTAAGAGAGAGAGGATTAATTGAACACCTGTGGTAAGATAGAGAGCAGTGGAGAAATGGCATCGAAAGACATCGTAGAATATTATAAACCGATTGTATATATGGGTATATGTAATGAATTTAAGCCATGTTTATTGTTAATTTATATATTTATTTTGCAAGTAAGTTTAACTAAATATCAGACTGATGCTGGGTTGCATGAAAACTGTTCAATAAATAGTTTATTGAATCTATAGTTACCGGTCCTATAAAGTTAGCGAACCGTTAAAATGCAAACAGTGGCATGAAAAAAATATTGCAGTCTTTAGTTAATGAATTGTTTATCTAGCAACAATATCAATACAATAAATGTCAATGTCATAATACATAAACGTGTCCAAGATCGAATAAAAGTATACTTATTAAAAATGGATAAATGAAATAGGATTACAAATTTTACTGAAAGAGAAAAACATGTTTTGCTGGAAATCATTCAAAATGTAATTGAAGAAAAAAAATAGATAATATGACTAATAAAAATGAAATGGAGGCTCCAGTGATATAATTACGTAAAGTTATTAATAATTGCTTGCTAGCTGACACTGCCATACAACAAGTTTCACAATTTCTAAAATCATTTCTGCATCCGAAGATAATGACGATGACATACTCGTAGTTCCATCAAAATGAAGTTAAATTATATTCTTGTATAATAAATATAATATACGATCATTTACTTATCCTTTAATTAGTAGTTCTTTCATTTTAAACGTAAAATTTACACCAATTATTTATTTACGGAATTTGACATTTAATGTCAAACTCGATTTATTGAGCCGTTAAATATTTATAGGTCCGAAATCAGCCCTATAAGTTATAAGACTGTTTACTGAATCTCTAAAATTATATAAGGTTCATACAACGATTTTTCGAATCCTAACGAACCGTTAGTTGCTAATGAACCGATAAATAGATTCTTGCAACCCAGCATGAGAAAGACGTAATGAACATCACAATCGACAAAGATTACATGTATAATATCTAATACATATTTAGGGGAAAGAATAAAAATTAAATTTTTAGCAGATGGAAGTTTTCTTTTCATTTCGAAATCCAAATATACGGTATGAATTTGTCAATGTAATTGTTTTCTTATTAATTAAAATTTTAAAAATATTGTAAAAAGAAATTTTGAAATATTAATAAATCAAATAGGATAATCATATTATTACAGATTTTGAACAAGAAAATTCTAAATCATAAAACGGTACAGTATTTACTGTTTATTTGCAATTCATTTTCTTACTCTACGTTTAAAATTATTTTAGTTAAAAAAACATATCCAAGTTAATTGTTTCATCGAGTCCAACCAGAAATTTATTACTCAAAAACTTCTGACAGATTGATTGGTTATTGTTTTCTGCATAAAGTTAATTCGTTTGAGAGAAGGGAGCACTTGCGTATCTGACAAAATTGTTGGCGTTACCTTGGTTTTAAATTGTGCGTAGGCGGATTGGATGTGCCTATAGACTATTATAAAACACTATCAGCAGAGTCCTAGGGAAAACTTCTCGAAGCAGGAGAAGAAATACATTAGAATACTGACTTTAGATTTAAAGTGTGCCTAGACGGATTGTATGTACATACAGTCTATCATAAAACACAATCGGCGGAGCCCTAGGGTAAACTCGGCGAAACCGAGGTTAGGCTAGTCCTAATATTAAATGATCAGATTCACTATCTATAGTTATATATATATATATATATATATATATATATATATATATATATATATATATATATATATATATTTGAATTCATCACGACGATCGCCATCCTTTGAACACCTCTACAGCTTGAATGGTGTGTGCGATTTTCGTGAAATTTGCACCAAGTTGTAGGAAATGATAGTCTCGAGTGCCCTCGTAATAAGTAATATTTCTGTAGGATGCATAGTTTTTGAGTAAAAAATTATTAAAGATTAAAAATTGGGACAAAAACAATAAAGATCACAGTAACGAACACAGTTTTCCTTGAAAATTTAAGACGAGGAACGCCATGTTGACATGTCATTTCAAACCTTTAAATGGAAATATTTATGAAATGGAGACAATTTGAAAGAAGTTTAATTCATAATCATAAATTTTGAGAATAGGCAACTATATCCGCACAGGTAAAAAGGCCTAAACCATTTTAATTAAAAATTATAAAATTTGACGGTTCATATGTACTTGGACTGTGTTGCCAAATGTGTCATAAGTAACTAGGTAAAAAACAAATATTCCTAACTAGACTAATGTGAAGTCCGTACGATAAACGCTGTCATGTCATTTGGCATGTCAATGATGACAAATTATTGGTTTTCATCTTTTTAAATGCAAAAAAAAAAATGTTTCAATAATATGTAACATTAAAGAAAAGATGATGAAATTAACGAGGTAGGTATATGTAATGATTTTAAGCCATGTTTATTATGTTATATATTTTATTATGTAAATAGAATTATGGAAAATGTACAAGGAAACACGTCGAAAAGGATCAGAAAGGCAGACATCTGTCACATTTGATATGTTAATGACAAATCATGCATGTCGTATCGGTTGTCCTTTTCAATGCTAAAAAAATTTAAGTATTATGTAAAATTGTAGAAAAAGACGTATGAATTAAACGAGGTAGGTATATGTAAAAAAAAGCACTGAAATCGTGGGAGTAAAAGTGCAAAAATATGGGTATATCTTTGGAAGATCAAACCATTTACACCTTATGCTTTGCAGATGATCAAATACATATTGCACAAGACTATTACAATAGTCTAGAAGTAAACATGCATATAACAGATTATATGGGTATAAATTGAAACCAACAAGATTTGGTTCTAAACACAGGAAAAAAGATTAAACACTACAGAATATAAATACTTGGGATTAAAAATAACGAATGAGGGCACCATAAAGAAACTGTGTACACAAGGCAGAAAGAAAAGAGGGAGACCTAGAAGAAATTGGGTAGCAGGAGTCCAAGAAGGAATAAGAGAGACGATTAAATGAAGATCTATGGCAAGATAGAGAGCAGTGGAGAATTGACATCGGAAGACATTGTAGAACGTAATAAATCGACTGTATACATAGGTATATGTAATGATTTTAAAACATATTTATTGTTAATTCATATATTTTATTTTGTAAATAGATTTAATAATGTCAGGCCGAGAAAGACATAATGAACCTCACAATGGACAAAGAGTATATGTACAATATCTAATATGTATTTAGAGGAAAGCATAAAAATTAAATCCTACAAGAAAATAATGTCTTAAAGTCTGGAACAGGACAATTCAATAATTTAAGATGGTATGTTTTAGTCTGTTCTTTTTGTGCAATTAATTTTCTTATATTACGTTTAAAACTATTTCAGATTATACATAATTCGATATCTATCTTAAAACGGTACAGAATTTAATCTGCATTTAATTTTCTTATATTACGTTTAAAATTATTTATATTAAAATTATTTGTTTGCCAAGTATTGTATCGTACTAATAAAAAAATCTTTTAAATTACATAAACATACAGCATGAGCCAGAAAAATCATATTGTATACCTATGATTTTTGCATTCTTTCCCCTTAATAACAATCCAAACTTTATTGATATACAGGGTATTTCAAAAATAATATAAAAAAAATTAAGGGCATATAGTACTGACCGAAATGAGTAAAAAGTTTAATCAACATGGGTCCGATCTTCTATAGTTTCCGAGATTTATTTATTTATATAATTATTTATTTATATATTTATTTATTTAGTTATATATTTATTTAGTTATATATTTATTTAGTTATATATTTATTTGTATATTTATTTATTTGTATATTTATGTATATATTTATATATACATTTATTTATTTATTAATTAATTAATTAATTTAATCATTTAATTAAATTATTAATATATTAATTTATTAATTTATTAATATATTATCCTTTTAATTTATTAATATATTAAATTATTAATTTATTAATTTATTAATTTATTAATTTATTAATTTATTAATTTATTAATTTATTAATTTATTACTTTATTAATTTATTACTTTATTAATTTATTACTTTATTAATTTATTAATTTATTACTTTATTAATTTATTAATTTATTAATTTATTAATTTATTAATTTATTAATTTATTAATTTATTAATTTATTAATTTATTAATTTATTAATTTATTAATTTATTAATTTATTAATTTATTAATTTATTAATTTATTAATTTATTAATTTATTAATTTATTAATTTATTAATTTATTAATTTATTAATTTATTAATTTATTAATTTATTAATTTATTAATTTATTAATTTAATAATTTAATAATTTATTAATTTATTAATTTATTAATTTATTAATTTATTAATTTATGAATTTATGAATTTATGAATTTATGAATTTATGAATTTATGAATTTATGAATTTATGAATTTATGAATTTATGAATTTATTAATTTATTAATTTATTAATTTATTAATTTATTAATTTATTAATTTATTAATTTATTAATTTATTAATTTATTAATTTATTAATTTATTAATTTATTAATTTATTAATTTATTAATTTATTAATTTATTAATTTATTAATTTATTAATTTATTAATTTATTAATTTATTAATTTATTAATTTATTAATTTATCAATTTATCAATTTATCAATTTATCAATTTATTAATTTATTAATTTATTAATTTATTAATTTATTAATTTATTAATTTATTAATTTATTAATTTATTAATTTATTAATTTATTAATTTATTAATTTATTAATTTATTAATTTATTAATTTATTAATTTATTAATTTATTAATTTATTAATTTATTAATTTATTAATTTATTAATTTATTAATTTATTAATTTATTAATTTATTAATTTATTAATTTATTAATTTATTAATTTATTAATTTATTAATTTATTAATTTATTAATTTA
The DNA here is from genome assembly GCA_963082715.1 of Harpalus rubripes. Classification (NCBI taxonomy): domain Eukaryota; kingdom Metazoa; phylum Arthropoda; class Insecta; order Coleoptera; family Carabidae; genus Harpalus; species Harpalus rubripes. The sequence goes on from OY720453.1 coordinate 40,260,041, forward strand.
TTAATTTATTAATTTATTAATTTATTAATTTATTAATTTATTAATTTATTAATTTATTAATTTATTAATTTATTAATTTATTAATTTATTAATTTATTAATTTATTAATTTATTAATTTATTAATTTATTAATTTATTAATTTATTAATTTATTAATTTATTAATTTATTAATTTATTAATTTATTAATTTATTAATTTATTAATTTATTAATTTATTAATTTATTAATTTATTAATTTATTAATTTATTAATTTATTAATTTATTAATTTATTAATTTATTAATTTATTAATTTATTAATTTATTAATTTATTAATTTATTAATTTATTAATTTATTAATTTATTAATTTATTAATTTATTAATTTATTAATTTATTAATTTATTAATTTATTAATTTATTAATTTATTAATTTATTAATTTATTAATTTATTAATTTATTAATTTATTAATTTATTAATTTATTAATTTATTAATTTATTAATTTATTAATTTATTAATTTATTAATTTATTAATTTATTAATTTATTAATTTATTAATTTATTAATTTATTAATTTATTAATTTATTAATTTATTAATTTATTAATTTATTAATTTATTAATTTATTAATTTATTAATTTATTAATTTATTAATTTATTAATTTATTAATTTATTAATTTATTAATTTATTAATTTATTAATTTATTAATTTATTAATTTATTAATTTATTAATTTATTAATTTATTAATTTATTAATTTATTAATTTATTAATTTATTAATTTATTAATTTATTAATTTATTAATTTATTAATTTATTAATTTATTAATTTATTAATTTATTAATTTATTAATTTATTAATTTATTAATTTATTAATTTATTAATTTATTAATTTATTAATTTATTAATTTATTAATTTATTAATTTATTAATTTATTAATTTATTAATTTATTAATTTATTAATTTATTAATTTATTAATTTATTAATTTATTAATTTATTAATTTATTAATTTATTAATTTATTAATTTATTAATTTATTAATTTATTAATTTATTAATTTATTAATTTATTAATTTATTAATTTATTAATTTATTAATTTATTAATTTATTAATTTATTAATTTATTAATTTATTAATTTATTAATTTATTAATTTATTAATTTATTAATTTATTAATTTATTAATTTATTAATTTATTAATTTATTAATTTATTAATTTATTAATTTATTAATTTATTAATTTATTAATTTATTAATTTATTAATTTATTAATTTATTAATTTATTAATTTATTAATTTATTAATTTATTAATTTATTAATTTATTAATTTATTAATTTATTAATTTATTAATTTATTAATTTATTAATTTATTAATTTATTAATTTATTAATTTATTAATTTATTAATTTATTAATTTATTAATTTATTAATTTATTAATTTATTAATTTATTAATTTATTAATTTATTAATTTATTAATTTATTAATTTATTAATTTATTAATTTATTAATTTATTAATTTATTAATTTATTAATTTATTAATTTATTAATTTATTAATTTATTAATTTATTAATTTATTAATTTATTAATTTATTAATTTATTAATTTATTAATTTATTAATTTATTAATTTATTAATTTATTAATTTATTAATTTATTAATTTATTAATTTATTAATTTATTAATTTAATTTATTAATTTATTAATTTATTAATTTATTAATTTATTAATTTATTAATTTATTAATTTATTAATTTATTAATTTATTAATTTATTAATTTATTAATTTATTAATTTATTAATTTATTAATTTATTAATTTATTAATTTATTAATTTATTAATTTATTAATTTATTAATTTATTAATTTATTAATTTATTAATTTATTAATTTATTAATTTATTAATTTATTAATTTATTAATTTATTAATTTATTAATTTATTAATTTATTAATTTATTAATTTATTAATTTATTAATTTATTAATTTATTAATTTATTAATTTATTAATTTATTAATTTATTAATTTATTAATTTATTAATTTATTAATTTATTAATTTATTAATTTATTAATTTATTAATTTATTAATTTATTAATTTATTAATTTATTAATTTATTAATTTATTAATTTATTAATTTATTAATTTATTAATTTATTAATTTATTAATTTATTAATTTATTAATTTATTAATTTATTAATTTATTAATTTATTAATTTATTAATTTATTAATTTATTAATTTATTAATTTACTAATTTATTAATTTATTAATTTATTAATTTATTAATTTATTAATTTATTAATTTACTAATTTATTAATTTATTAATTTATTAATTTATTAATTTATTAATTTATTAATTTATTAATTTATTAATTTAATAATTTAATAATTTATTAATTTTTTAATTTATTAATTTATTAATTTATTAATTTATTAAGTTATTAATTTATTAATTTATTAATTTATTAATTTATTAATTTATTAATTTATTAATTTATTTATTTATTAATTTATTAATGTATTAATTTATTAATTTATTAATTTATTAATTTATTAATTTATTAATTTATTAATTTATTAATTTATTAATTTATTAATTTATTAATTTATTAATTTATTAATTTATTAATTTATTAATTTATTAATTTATTAATTTATTAATTTATTAATTTATTAATTTATTAATTTATTAATTTATTAATTTATTAATTTATTAATTTATTAATTTATTAATTTATTAATTTATTAATTTATTAATTTATTAATTTATTAATTTATTAATTTATTAATTTATTAATTTATTAATTTATTAATTTATTAATTTATTAATTTATTAATTTATTAATTTATTAATTTATTAATTTATTAATTTATTAATTTATTAATTTATTAATTTATTAATTTATTAATTTATTAATTTATTAATTTATTAATTTATTAATTTATTAATTTATTAATTTATTAATTTATTAATTTATTAATTTATTAATTTATTAATTTATTAATTTATTAATTTATTAATTTATTAATTTATTAATTTATTAATTTATTAATTTATTAATTTATTAATTTATTAAAAAATCTTTTAAATTACATAATCATACAGCATGAGCCAGAAAAGTCAAGGAGAGAGTGAGTGGGCAGTTTGGGTGGGCATTTTGCGTGGTCATGTTGCGTGGGCAGTTTGAGTGGGCATGTTGCGTGGACAGTTTGGGTGGGAATGTTGCGTGGGCATTTTGGGTGGGCATGTTGCGTGGGCATTTTGGGTGGGCAGTTTGGGTGGGCATGTTGCGTGGATAGTTTGAGTGGGCATGTTGCGTGGACAGTTTGAGTGGGCATGTTGCGTAGGCAGTTTGAGTGGGCATGTTCCGTGGGCAGTTTGAGTGGGCATGTTGCGTGGGCAGTTTGAGTGGACATGTTGCGTGGGCAGTTTGGGTGGGCATGTTGCGTGGGCAGTTTGGGTGGGTAAGTTGCGTGGGCAGTTTGGGTGGGCATGTTGCGTGGGCTGTTTGGGTGGGCATGTTGCGTGGGCAGTTTGGGTGGGCATGTTGCGTGGGCAGTTTGGGTGGGCATGTTGCATGGGCAGTTTGAGTGGGCAGTTTGGGTGGGCATGTTGCGTGGGCATCATAAACCACTATCGGCGGAGCCCTAGGGAAAACTCGACGAAGCCGAGGTTACGCTAGTTCTAATACTAAAAGATTAGAATCACTATCTATAGTTATAAATATATATATATATATATATATATATATATATATATATATATATATATATATATATATATATATATATATATATATATATATATATTTGAATTCAACTTTAGACAAGGCTACAGCTTAAACGGTGCGACCGATTTTCGTGAAATTTGTACCAAGTCGTAGGAAATGATTGGCTTCAGGGCCCTTCTAATGGGACGAATATCTGTAGGATGCATAGTTTTCGAGTAAAATATTATTAAAGATTGAAAATTGGGACAGAAACAATATTTTTCACAGTAACGATCATAGTTTTCCTTGAAAATTTAAGACGAAGAACGCCATGTTTGACATATAATTTCAAACCTTTAAATGGAATTATTTATGTAATGGAGACAATTTGAAAGAAGTTTAATTCATAATCATAGTTTATTAGTATGGGCAATTATGTCTGCACAGGTAAAAAAGGCTTAAACCATATTAATTAAAAATTATTAATTTTGATGGTTCATAATGTACTTTGACAGTGTTGCCAAATATGTCATAAGTAACTGGTAAAAAACAAATATTTCTAACTAGACTAACGTGAAGTTCGTATACAAGTGTGTATTTTGACTCCGTAGAACGTGAAAAAAATGACCGAAGCCGACACGCCGGTAGCCGACAAAAAAATTTCAAATTTGCGGTGAAAGTAATGTTTAAATATGTTAATAAAAATTAGTATAAGAGATAAATACTGTATCTGGAACATATTTTTGAAATCAGAAACGAAATATTTTAACCGTGTCCGAGATAATTTACTATAAATCACACATTTTATGACTATTTCTTTATTATTATGTTATCTACTGTAAATAATAAAAGTTATTAAAATATAGTAAAGAATGTATGTAGATTTTAGTTTTTAAGTTAATACAGCTGTAAATTTAACCATGAGAAGTTCAATAAAATATTTTAAATCAACCAGGTGCCAGGTTAGACTTACTTGCAAAGATTACCTATATAACAAAGGTAAGTGATCACTGATTATCTTACTGAATAGCAATATAATATTTAAATAATTCATGAGGTTAACAACAATAAAAATGTTTCCTTTAAAAAGTTGTAGTTTAAAAATAATGTATTTTACATATTTTCATGTTAAATGTATTGATTCCAACAATGTTTTCTAACATAATAACAACACAGCATTTATACAAAACATGTGTTAACGACAGCAATAATTTAGGAGTTCATTCATATTTCAACTGATACATCACCATTTCTGTGTTAATTTGAAGATATTTGAAACAGTTAAGAGCCCCCAAAAATGCATATACTCTTGATTAGTGTCGGCTAAAAATGTAAGATTAAAAATGATTCAATCTCAAGATTTCTGTTGCAAATAATATTTATTCTTGCAAAAATGTATTTTAGAGGGTTGTTTTGTACATTTCCGGTATAAACGTGGTTAAATATCTGATTAGAAACACCTCACGCCTCGGTTTAAAAATATGGGTTAAATTATGTATATATTCAAAATTTGGTAGCTGCAACTTTATTTGTACCCGTCGCTAAGAGAGGTATTGGATTCATGCTAAAAATCGCATATCCAGATTTTAGTGAATAAGCACGTTTTAAGGTCCCTAGAATCCGATTATAACATTTTTACGATGATGTCCGTATGTGTGTGTGGATGTGTGTGTGTGGATGTTGGATCCACGATTTCGGAAATATTATAAGACTTAAGACATTTTTAACTACGGATTCCTCAATCTAACAATAATAGGAAGAGTCGATTAAGTTTTGGTAACAATTGGACAACCGGAAGTAGTAGTTACAAGAAAAAAATCATCTAAATATTATTTGTCGAAAATTTATGTAAATACTTTTATTAAAGAACGTTAAATACTTTATTCGATAAATATAAATTCATTATTATATCTTCTATAGATTTAAAGATAAAGAAATGCACATAAAATAATTTGATGTAAAAATTCTCAGATCAAACTACTTCAAGACAAGAAATTCAAATGTTTGTAATTGACACATAAATGTCACTGTCAAAAAGATTTGTATGCCATTGTCAAAAATATTTGTACATCATTATGAAGATTATGAAAATAATATACGTAAAAAAGAATACAAAAGGAATTTTCGAAAAAATGACGAATATAAAGAAAAAGAAAAGGAAAGTAGAAAAAGAAAATTTCAGGATATTGAATATAAAGAAAATGTATGAATTGTACATAATTTATATTAGAATATCCCACAGATTTTGCAAATATATGTGAGAATTATTTTGTAGTGCGTCATGAATATATGTATTTGTATTTAAAAATATTTTTCGTTTTATGCATACAACCAGGTAAAATATCTGGCGAGAGGTTTTGTGCTGGCCACATCAGATTTGTAAATTTTCTTTTTCCCCATTTTGACATTATGAATTTTTAAAAACAGAGTTATCATTAAAAATCAAAGATTTGTATTGACTAAGAAAAATACCAACTGTTACTTTGACAGGGATGGTTAAAAAAATTCATAATTCAAAAACGAGGAAAGATATCCCAAATCTTGTTTAGACGAATACACAGGGGAATGATTGAGGTATATTTGAAACAAATTTTTAATGGATTAGATAAAGGGTGCAAATTTGGAAACGGAATAAATATTAATGAAATAAAATTTATATACAATTTTTTTACCGCTTAGCCAAATTTACACCGTTTCTATCTTTTGGTATAAAAATCATCTGGGGTCTGATTTTGTACCTTTCAAATCTACTGTAGATTGAAATTTATTAGATTTCTATTAATAAACAAACAAGAAAATACAGTGAACTTTGCGAGCGACATTCGAAATCTGACATATATTGCCAAAATAGCAAGCCAACGGAATCACTTGTTTCAACCATATCTTTGATTCTCTGTACTCAACAATATGTATACAAAACCATTCAGTTTACCAAAACCATATCCTTCAATTTCTCAACCCTATTAACCACAGCATAACTAATATTTACAAAAATATTCTTTCCAAAATACCGCCCATAGTCCTTTGGAATACCCAACATAAATGTAGATCTTAGTCAATACAAGAAAAGAAAAATCACTTTAGAACAATCCAAAAAGACCATTAGGACAACCAATTTATACAGGGTGTAAATGAAATAAGTGCAGTAAATTTAACCAGTAATGTAACTCGATGAGAGGAACAATATTTCTTTATAACTTTTTTTTCTAAGTCTTTTAGATTTTGAGTTAAAATTCTTTAAAGATTTGCTGCATATTTCGTTACCCGCTCATGGAGAACAAATGCTGCCGTATTCAAGTCGGATACAAATAGCTCAAAAATTGTCGGTTATCGGTTACACTTACAGTCACAGTAATTAATAAACGAATCAAGGGAAATAACATTATTATTAATTAATACGTAATAGTACAGTTTTTAAAATAAAGAAATTTAAATTTTGGATAACAAAATTATAAAGTTGTGTATTAAACCAGGGTTTTTAATCACCTGTGAATAGTGTGAATAGAGGAAGACAAGGAGGGACGAGGAAGAGCAAAAGCATAGTTGTTAGGTTATGAGATGATTATTTATCGTCGACAAATCATAATAGTTTAAATACGTTATTCAAAAAATGTAAGTACAAACTTTTGTCCATTTAAAAGAGGTACATGACTACCAATAATAGTCGTCCATTTATTGTTCCTGGCCAAACATTTTTTAATGAAAATTTTTACAGCATTTTCGTCTGTCGAGATGTGTATTGTGCATAATAAATACACCTTTCCAAGTAAATTCAGTCTCATTAATGAACATTATGAGCCATTCCCAAAATTGAAGTCTGTTATGTGCTGAAAACATAGAACTTTTTGCACATGTTATGGATATAACTGTTGCTTTTTTTTAAATTGTCATATGTGACACTCCGTATTGTGATGTGATAAAGATGTACAAGATTAACAAATGCGCGAATATTAAGAACAGAATGATTTGGTGATGATTTGGAAACGCTCCGTGTAAATGCGTCTTTATGTCAACCGTGATGTCAAGTAAAATGTAGTACAGATACGAGTAAAAAAATAAATAAACCATAGGTAAGTAATTACAATGTCTGTGTACTCGCATTTTGACAGAATTTTACCTTATAAATAAGTTTAGTACTAATATCAAAATTTAATTAGAATAATTGACAGGACTATCAATTGCTAAAACAAAATTTTTCATAGCTATTGCTACTGCATTCAATTATCACAAAAATATTTGGAACGACTCGTCAATTTACGGGGTGGTAAAAATGCTAAAAAAAATATGCGATTTCGAGAAAAAGTTATTAAGAAATATAGTTGCTCTCGACGAGTTATATTACTGGTTAAATTTAATGCACTTATTTCATTTACACCCTGTATATCCAGACTCATCAAAAACAAATAACAAAGTGGGTACAGCATTCGTAACTCAGGACCTAATTTCATCAAAGTGACATTAGTCAATTTTTATACTGTCAATAAAAAATTGTAAATTTTAAATAAAACTACAGGAGATATTGTTGCTAAATTTGTCATAAGTAACTATGTAAAAAACAAGTATTCCTTACTGCATTAGTGTGAAGTTAGCCCATTAATTCCGTACTGCCTTTAAAAATACAGTAAATTTTAAATATAACTAATTCAAAAACAAATATTCCTTATCTTAAATGATGAGAGTAGGAAATTATTTCTCACAAGTAAAAAAGGCCTATAACATATTTAAAAACTATAAATTTTGACGGTTTATATGAACTTGGAAAGTGTTTCCAAATATGCCATAAGTAACTAGGAACTAGGTAAAAAACAAATATTCCATTAATTTTCATACTGCCAATAAAAAAGTAATAAATTTTAAATAAAACTAGAGGGGAAATTGTTGCCAAATTTTCCATAAGTAATTAAGTAAAAAACAAATATTTCTAATTGCATCAATGTGACATTAGTCAATTAATTTTTATACTGTTCATAAAAAATTGTAAATTTTAAATAATATCGTATAATTATTAGGTATCTACATATTTTAGAGATATTGAACAATAATTTAGAAAATTTTCGATCCCGCATAATGTGAAAAAAAAATACCGAAGATGAAAAGCCGGTGGTCGACAAAGAATTTTCAAATTTGCGGTGAAAGTAATATTTAAATATTTTGTGCACCACACTATCGTCGTTAATAAAAATTAGTGTAGGAGATAAATATTGTATCTGAAATACATTTTTGAAGTTGAAAATGAGATATTTTAACCGTGTCCGAGGTAAATTACAATACAATGTACTTTACATATTTATCATGTAAAATGTCTTGATTACAACAATGCTTTATAACAATATAATCACATCACAGCATTTATACAAAACATGTGTTGATTGCAACAATAATATAGGAGCTCATTCATATTTCAACCTCACACATCACCATTTCTGTATTAATTTGAAGATATTTCAAACAGTTCAGGAGTTATGAACCCTCAAACATGCATGTACTCTTAATTAGTTTCGGCTAAAAATGTGAGTTTAAAACTTATTCAATCTCAAGATTTTTGTTGCAAATAGTGTTTATTCTTGCAAAAATGTATTTTAGAGAGTTGGTTTGTACATTTCCGGTATAAAAGTGGTTAAATATCGGATTAAAAACACCTCACGCCTCGGTTTAAAAATATGGCTTAATTTATGTATACATTCAAAATTTGGTAGCTGCAACTTTTATTAATTTTACTTTCCCCATTTTGACATTATGGATTTTTAAAAACAGAGTTATCATTGAAAATCAAAGATCTGTATTGACTAAGAAAAATATCAACTGTTACTTTGACAGGGGTGGTTAAAAAAATTCATAATTCAAAACGAGGAAAGATATCCCAAATCTTGTTTAGACGAATACATAGGAGAATGATTGAGGTATATTTGAGACAATTTTTTTATGGATTTATAAAGGGTGCAAATTTGGAAACGGAATAAATATTAATGAAATAAAAACTATATACATTTTTTTTACCGCTTAGCCAAATTTACACCGTTTGTTCAAAAAGTACTATCTTTTGTTATAAAAGTCATCTGGGCTCTGATTTTGTACCTTTGAAATCTACTGTAGATTGAAATTTATTAAATTTCTATTAATAAACAAACAAGAAAATACAGTGAACTTTGCGAGAGACGTTCGAAATCTGACATATATTGCCAAAATAGCAAACCAACCGAATCACCTATGTTTCACACATATCTTTGATCTTCGGTACTCAACAAAATCTATACAAAACCATTCAGTTTACCAAAACCATATCCTTCAAATTCTCAACTTTATTAACCTCAGCATACCTAATATTCACAAAAATATTCTTTCCAAAATACCGCCCATATTCCTTTGGAATACTCAACATAAATTTCAATCTCAGCCAATACAAGAAAAGAAGAGAAATCATTTAAAAATCAAAAATCATTTTAGAACAATCCAAAAAGACTGGTTTAAAATTTAAGGATCAGCGGTGCAACTGGGCAGAAGTGATGAAACATTGTATATTTTATAAAGTATAAAATGAATTTAAAAAAGTTTGATGTGGCCAGCACATTACGTTCCGTCAGTTCTGAATATTTTGTACAAATTGCATACAGAAAGTTTCTTGCAAATGACTTTATTTTCACTACATGACCTTCTGTTAGTTCTATGTATTTTGTATAAATTCCATAGTCATTGATACGGACATCTGTGAATCAGAATTTTCTTAATATAGTACCTAGCTGTTTCCATGGTTATATCATATTTGGCTGCTTTATGAATTTAATTCCTTTCTGATATTTAACTCTATACCCAATGAATATCTTGCATAAAATGCAATCAAATCGTATAGAGAATAAAATATTCTCTAATGCTTACAATAATATTAAATGTGAAAAATGATATTTAACAGCATTTTTTCAAAAAGTTTGGTTAAGCATGTTGCGTGGGCAGGCTGTGTGGACAGTTTGAGCGAACAAGTTGCGTAGGCAATTTGGGTGGATATGTTGCGGGGGAAGTTTGGGTAAGCCTGTTCCGTGGGCAGTTTAGGTAGGTATGTTGCGTCGGTAGTTAGGGTGACCATGTTGAGGGGGCAGTTTCGGTGGGTATGTTGTGTGGGCAGTTTGGATGGGCATGTTGCGTGTACAGTTTGGGTGGGCATGTTACGTGGGCAGTTTGGGTGAACATGTTGCGTGGGCAATTGGTTGGGTATGTTGCGTGGGCAGTTTGAGTGGGCATGTTGCGTGGGCAATTTGGGTAGGCATGTTACGTAGGCAGTTTGGGTGGCCATGTTGCGTGGACAGTTCCGGTGGGCATGTTGCGTAAACAGGTCCGGTGGGCATATTGCGTGGGCAGTTTGGGTGGGCATGTTACGTGGGCAGTTTGGGTGGGCATGTTGCGTGGGCAGTTTGGGTGGACATGTTGCGTGGGCAGTTTGGGTGGGCATATTGCGTGGACAGTTCCGGTGGGCATGTTGCGTGGCCGGTTTGGATAGGCATGTTGCGTGGACACTGTGAAAGTCTGTTGGGGTTAGCACTTTGGGTTTAAAATGTGCCTAGAAGGGTTAAATCTACGTATAGACTATTATAAAACACCATCGGCGGAGCCCTAGGGGAAGCTCAGCGTAGCCGAGTTTTCGCTAGTCCTTAATACTAAAAGGTTAGAGTATCTTTCTATATATTCTTTAATCAAAAAGCCGATCGCCAAACTTTAGACAAGGCTACAGCTTAAACGGAGCGACCGATTTTCATGAAATATGTACCAAGTTGTAGGAAATGATTGGCTTCAGGGCCCTTCTAATGGATCGAATTTCTGTAGGATGCATAGTTTTTGTGTAAAAAATTAATAAATGTTGAAAATTGGGACAGAAACAATAGGGCACAGTAACGATCACAGTTCTCCTAGAAAAATTTAAGAAGATAAAGGCTGTCATGTCATTTGGCATGTCAGTGTCAATGATGACAAATTATCGGTTTTTATCCTTTCAAATACAAAAAAATGCGTAAATAATATGTAAGATGGAAGAAAAGATGAGTTAAATGAGATAGGTATATATAATGATTTTAAACCATGTTTACTATTAATTTATTATATATTTTATTTTGTGAATAGAATTTTGAAAAATGTATAAGTAGACACGACGAAAAGGATAAGAAGAGCAGGAATAATATCATAATCGCTAGAAGAGTACATATACAAATTTAAAAAGATAAATAATGTTATCTGTCACATTTGATATGTTAATGACAAAAATTATGCACGTTGTACTGGTTGTCCTTTTCAATGCTAGAAATATTTAAATAATATGTAAAATTTAAGAAAAGAATGTAAGAATTTAACGGGGTAATGAGTTTAAAGCCATGTTTATTGTTAATTTATATATATTTTTTTGTAAATTTATTGTAGAAAATGTCCGAGGTTATTAAACGACGAAACGGACGAGAAATGTAAAAAAATATAAAAGACAAGAAAGGCTGGAAGGACAAAGTATACGGTCTACTGGGATAATGTCAAAAATTGTTTTCTGTGCCGGTCAGTGTATTAAGAGATGCTTATTGTTTATTTATAATTTATTTTGTAATTAGATTTTAAAAAACTGACAAGAGCACCAAGGACGAGAAATACAGACAAGAAAAGGCGTATAGACTGTAAAGGAAGAATAGTATGGGCAAGGAGAGCGGGGAAACAGAGAGGATAAAGGGCTCTGTACACTTCGTTTTTTTGCACAGTTTGGAATGAAGATCACAATCGACAAAGAGTACATGTACAATATCTAATACGTATTTAGAGGAAAGCATAGAAAATAAATCCTACAAGAAAATCATGTCTTAAAGTCTGGAACAAGATAATTCAATAATTATAGATGGTATGGTTTAATCTGTTCTTTTTGTGCAATTACATTTCTTATATTACGTTTAAACTTATTTCAGATTATACATAATTTGATATCTATCTTAAAACGGTACAGAATTTAATCTGCATTTCATTTTCTTATATTACGTTTAAAATTATCTACATTAAATTTCTCTTATTGCCAATTATTGTAGCGTACTAGTAAAATATCTTTAAAATTACATAATCATTAAGCATGAGCCAGAAAAGTCATCTTGTATACCTATGATTTTTTCATTTTTCCCCCTTAATAATAATCCAAACTTTATTGACATACAGGCTTTTTCAAAAATACTGTAAAAAAATAAGGGTATATAGTACTGACCAAAATGAGTACAAAAGCTAAATCAACATGGATCCGATCTTCCATAGTATCCGAGATTTATTTATTTATATATTTATTTATTTATTTAATTAATTATTTAATTATTTATTTATTTAATTATTTATTTATTTATTTATTAATTTAATTATTTAATTATTTATTTATTTATTTATTTATTTATTTATTTATTTATTTATTTATTTATTTATTTATTTATTTATTTATTTATTTATTTATTTATTTATTTATTTATTTATTTATTTATTTATTTATTTATTTATTTATTTATTTATTTATTTATTTATTTATTTATTTATTTATTTATTTATTTATTTATTTATTTATTTATTTATTTATTTATTTATTTATTTATTTATTTATTTATTTATTTATTTATTTATGTATTTATTTATTTATTTATTTATTTATTTATTTATTTATTTATTTATTTATTTATTTGTTTATTTATTTATTTATTTATTTATTTATTTATTTATTTATTTATTTATTTATTTATTTATTTATTTATTTATTTATTTATTTATTTATTTATTTATTTATTTATTTATTTATTTATTTATTTATTTATTTATTTATTTATAAACAAATATATCATCAAGACCATTGCGGGGGTGTCAATTATTGTATCGTAATAAAAAATCTTTTAAATTACATAATCATACAGCATGAGTTAGAAAAGTCAAGAAGAGTGTGGGTGGGCATTTTGCGTTGGCAGTTTGGGTGGGCATGTTGCGTGGGAAGTTTGGGTGGGCAGTTTGAGTGGGCATGTTGCGTGGGCAGTTTGGGTGGGCATGTTGCGTGGGCATATTGCGTGGGCAGTTTGAGTGGGCATGTTGCGTGGGCAGTTTGGGTGGGCAGTTTGGGTGGGCATGTAGCGTGAACAGTTTGAGTGGGCAGTTTGGGTGGGCATGTTGCGTGGGCAGTTAGGGTGGGCATGTTGCGTGGGCAGTTTGGGTGGGCATGTTTTGGTTGGGCGTATTGCGTGGGCTGTTTGGGTGGATATGTTGCGTGGGCAGTTTGGGTGGACATGTTGCGTGGGCAGTTTGGGTGGGTAAGTTGCGTGGGCAGTTTGGGTGGGCATGTTGCGTGGGCTGTTTGGGTGGGAATGTTGTGTGGGTAGATTGAGTGGGCATGTTGCGTGGGCAGTTTGGGTGGGCATGTTTTGGGTGGGCATGTTGCGTGGGCTGTTTGGGTGGGCATGTTGTGTGGGCAGTTTGGTTGGGCATGTTGCGTGGGCAGTTTGGGTGGGCAAGTTGCGTGGGCAGTTTGGGTGGGCATGTTGCGTGGGCTGTTTGGGTGGGCATGTTGTGTGGGTAGTTTGGGTTGGCATGTTGCGTGGGCAGTTTGGGTGGGCATGTTGCGTGGGCAATTTGGGTGGGCATGTTGCGTGGGCATATTGCGTGGGCAGTTTGAGTGGGCATGTTGCGTGGGGAGTTTGGGTGGGCATTTTGCGTGGGCAGTTTGGGTGGGCATGTTGCGTGGGCAATTTGGGTGGGCATGTTGCGTGAACAGTTTAGGTGGGCAAGTTGCGTGGGCAGTTTGGGTGGGCATGTCATAAACCACTATCGGCGGAGCCCTAGGGAAAACTCGGCGAAGCCGAGGTTACGCTAGTGCCATACTATTCATACTATAATCCAACAGTAAAACAATCAGCTTTCCGTTACTATTTCAATAGATTACATTTCATACCACTTTCAACAGAATATTATGCACTCAAATCTGACAATACTATAGTCACATACCTTTTAAACAATTAACCGAAAACTCCACACAGAAAAATCGGGAATATATAAAATAAGCTGTAATAATTGTAATAAAATTTACATTGGATTAATAACACGTAATTTAAAAACAAGATTTAATGAACATTAAAAAAACCTTCTTCAGCTGTATGGGCTATATAGACGAAACACATCATAAAATAGACATCACCAATAATCTTAAACTTTTACATCAAGAAACATCCTATACGAAACTGGAAATTCCAGAAAAATATGTAATATTAAAACAAAATGTTCAATGATATCATTCTGTTAAATTTAAATACAAACTTTCCTGAACCGCATATATTTAAATCTCTGCCGACATTCCAACACAACGCTTCTTCTTCATCTTTACAATAACCTACCATTTCCTCCAAAATATCTACTTCCTCGTCCATTTTCAGTCATTGTGGTTTCCTTCTACTACACGTTTTTACAATTCTCCATTTATCAATGTAATCTTTATATTTTTATAAAGTTTTCGGCATCAACATAAGATGTTGTTCAAAATGAGATTGATAGATCAGAACGTGAAATATATGTTGTTTTCTCAATAAATAAGGCTAGGTGGTCAACGTATTGGTAAATAAATACACGTTACGTGGACCACCTAGCCTTATTTATTGAGAAAACTTTAGATGATTTTGTCATTCAAAGATTTTCTACGATATATATTTTTCCTATTTTGACGCTCAGTTTATTTTACTTATATATTTTTTTCTCTATTGATACGTGCACTGTAAGGTACATAAAAGATATAAATATACGTGTATAAGGTTTTAAAACAGACCGAGAGATTTGAATAATAACACGTGCTTTTACAAAACAACCACCATTTTCTTTATATATATATGTTATGCGCCATGCACATGTTATGTGTCTGGCGCATATCATGTTACATCCACGGTCTGAATGATATTTAAAATGTATATGGGTATTGTTTGAAGATTGTTATGTTGTTATGTACATTTATTATTCCAGCGTTTTTCAATGTACAAATAAAACCAGTTTTGCTCTTTATTCCTTGTCATTTACCTACCTTTCAAATCTTAATTCTCTGAATTTAAATTCATAGATACTTAACATATATATATAAGTTATATTTTTAAGGTTCGCGCAAGGGGTTTTAAAAAGATTTTTATTGTAAGTTACAAGATTACATTCGCTAATCTTTTATTATGTCACAAGTTACAATAAATTATTTATTTAATTTTATTACATTTAAAGTTTATTTGTGTGAAATTTATGAATGGTTACAACAGACTGAATAAAAAAATTAAAGTTACAATTTATATAGTTTATGCTTTCCGGTGTCGGGTGTAACCCTGGGAACTGCAACCTCAGCAATATGGGCTGTGGTAACTTACATATATATATATATATATATATATATATATATATATATATATATATATATATATATATATATAAATTATGTAACCCTATTAATATTAATAATAATAATAATAATAATAATAATAGTAATTTTATTTGTCCAAAGATCATTATACATGATATAGGATAAGTCAACATTTCATATAAAGGTACATATTAACATGGATTATACATAAATTCATGAACAGAATAATAACAATTTAGTAGTAATTTATGTTTTAATATTTTTTTAAAAGATTTAACATCATTACATTGTTTTAATTCTTCCGATAATTTGTTGAAAAAAATAATGCCAAAATACAGTGGATCATTTTCATAAAAGGCTGTTCTATGATGAGGAATTTGTAATAAGTTCTCATTTCTAGTTACATAATTATGTACATCACTCAGTTTCGGAAATTTAGATATATTTTCTTTAAAAAAAACTAATATATGGTAAATAAACAATGATGGAACCGTCAAAATATTATTTGATACATAAATATCTTTACAAGACTCATTGTAATTTAGTTTAAACATATATCTTATAGCACGTTTTTGAAGTTTAAATACCCTCAGTAATGAAGAGGATGTACCCCAGCATATAATGCCATATGTACAGGATGCTACAAATTTTGCATAATAAAAAGATAAAATAATATTTATATTACATAAGTAGCTTAATCTACGAATAGCAAAGCATATTTTTGACAAATTGCTATAAAGTGTGTTTATATGCAGTTCCCAATTTAAGTTTTTAGATAGGGTAAGGCCAAGTACCTTAGTATTTTCTACTTGCTCAATATTGTTGGTGCCAAATTTAATTATCACTGATTCATATTCTCCTACTTTGTCCTTATTGTAAATTGTGAAACGCATAAAAACTGATTTTTTTACATTAATTTGTGAAGAATTTTCCTCAAAATATTTTTGAAGCTTATTTATTTGTATATTAGCATCAGATACAAGATTATTAATATCGTGGCTATGAACAAATAAAGAAATATCATCAGCGTAGGCTATAAAATTAGGTATATTTGTTTTAATTTTGAAATCATTTATGTATAAGATAAATAGGACTGGTCCGAGAATAGATCCCTGTGGTACACCAGCAGAAATTAATCTTTTTTCTGATACAATATCATCTACTTGTACTACTTGTTTCCTATTACAAATATAAGATTTTAGCCACTCATAACAATTGCCTCTAATGCCGAGAGAATAAAGTTTACATAATAATAAATCATGATTTACAAGGTCAAACGCTTTGGATAAATCTAGAAATATACCAAGAGTATGTGCATTTTTATCCAAATTTAAATATATTTCATGTAAGTATGATGTTAAAGCAGAAATAGTAGAACGTTTTTGCCTGAAGCCATGTTGTTCATTACTTAAAATGTTGTATTTTGTTATAAAAGATAATAACCTGTTCAACAAGACTTTTTCAAAGATTTTTAGAAATACAGATACTAATGAAATTGGCCTATAACTGTTTATTTCATTAGTATTACCTTTTTTGCATATTGGTTTAACTTTTGTCAATTTGAGGGCTTCAGAAAAGCAGCCGTTTCGAAAAGACTCATTTATAATGAAAGTTAATGGCTTAAGCATGGAGTAATATGTTTTTTTAAGAAAATTACTTGATATTTCATCTATTCCTGACGAATGTGTGTTTTTAAATGACAAAATTACTTCTTCTATTTCACTTTCATGAACATATGTTAGGAATATTGTATTTGAATTTTCACAGGACGTATAATCTTTTGGAATATTGGAATTACTCTTTGTGCTGGCATTTACAAAGAAACTATTAAAACAATTAGCAATTTCTGATTTGTTACTAATATGTTTTCCATTTACAGAAAAAGATTTGCACAATGGTTGTTTTTGATCATGGCCTAAAGTATTGTTAATAATTTGCCAGGCAGCTTTACTTTTGTTTTGTGACCTATTATATAAGTCTTCAGTAAATTTTCTTTTTGCTAATTTAACAATTTTTGAGTATGTTGATTTATATTTTTTATAGTACTGATTACTGATGAGGCCCATATTTTTCAAAGTAAAGAGATCTTTAAGATTTCTCGCCGATGTTTTGATGCCTTTTGTAAGCCAAGTGGCATTATTATTTTTAATTTTTCTAACAGACTTTGGAAATATAACTTGAAAATAATAATTAACAATATTATAAAATGTTTTATATTGTTAATTTACATTGGATTTATTGTAGACATCAGACCATGATTCTCTATAAAGATACCAGTTAAACAAGTTAATGTTATATTCACTAAAATGTCTTATATTACGTACAGTACACTGTTCATTTATTTTATGCTGATATTGCACTGATAAAATTTGACATGAATGATCAGACAGTCCATTGTAAACCACATTAGCGTCCCAAAATTCTTCACTAACACCACAAAAAATATTGTTAATACAAGTACTAGAGGTTTGAGTTATCCTAGTTGCTTGTTTAACCGTTTGTAAAAGTCCATAGGAAGCAAATAATTCTAACAGTTCTTGTCTTTGTTGAGAGTTTTCCGAAAGGTTTACATTGTAATCTCCACACATTATAAATTTTACATTGTTATGTTCATGAATAACAGCTGTTAATAGATCACCAATGTTTTGAAGAAAAGGATGGAATTCACTTTTAGGGGTGTGATATATACACAGCACAATAAATAAACAATTATTTAGCATTATTTTCATTGCTACACATTTACAAACTTTATTGACACAAAACATTGAAATATCCAACTTCTGCACATGTAGACTAGATTTGCAGTAAATAGATACACCGCCATGAGCATCGAAATCCCTGGAGTATGATGTAACCAGTTTATAATTGCGAATACTAAGACAATGTATTTCCGTAGCTAACAACCAGTGTTCACTTACACATAAAATGTCGATGTTATGTTCTATAAGAAAAACTTCTAATATATCAATTTTATTTTTCATCGATTGCATATTTTGATGCATAATTTTTATTATCTTATATTCTTCATTGTTGTTTAAGCAAAATTCTACTGATTTTTCTTGAATTTTATGCGCAACAGGAAAAAAGGACGAATTGCTACACCTACAGGCCAAAATTCCGGTTTATTTATAGTGTCATGATAGATGATGACCTAACAAATATATGATGAATTCCTAACGGAATCTCTCACGTTGTAACAAGAATCTTTTATGATAAGAAACACTATAAATATGTACTAAACAATGAAATGTTATCCTTTTTACTGTGTAATTTCAAAGTTATAACTGCTAAATAAAGTCTGTGTGTTAAAATCAAAATATTGTTTTTTTTTTATTATATATCGGTCGCGATCATATAATTGGCGCAGTTTTGGTAGGATCACAAATAAAGAAGTCAGTGCGCTCGAAATATTCGCCATAAATCTGTACAACGCTTTATTCAACAATTTCAATTGTTGTCTAGTGTGATCGAACCTAATAACTAATACTGCGAAGAAACTCAAAGCCTAACAAGCAACAAGCCTTCGTAAAAGCAAAGCTATACCAATAAGCCTTCGCTTTAATCAGCGATCAACCTAAACAGTGGTTGCATCAGAGGTCTATTCATACGACCCATCGAGATCAGCGATCAACCTAAACAGTGGTTGCATCAGAGGTCTATTCATACGACCCATCGAGGTCACCAGGTCAAGCAGTTCGCAGAAAGAGGTATCCGTCAACTGAACGTCATCAGCCCCTCGAAGCAAAGGAGATGTCAACAATACAGACACTCACAATAAGTCTGTAAGTCTCATTGTTTCTTTAATTTACTAATCACATGTCAGATAACAAATCACAGTCATCTGATATAAATCAGGAACTTGAATTACTAAGTACCCTACTAAACAATATTACTTTACAACCAAGCAGGTTGAATAATTCGGAAATCCATAATACAAATAATTCAGAAATCAGAATCACTACTACTTACGCAGAAATTAAAAATCTTGCTAGTGTCATTCCTGAATACAACGGTAATGTAAATAGATTACCAAATTTTATGATTCAAGTAGATTTGTTCTACGAAATTTTGCAATCAACAACTATTAATGCATTGCAAACAAAATACGCTTTTTCATTAGTTTTAAGTAAAATAACAGATAAAGCTGTAAATATAATTAACGAAAATACTTTTAATGACTGGACAGATTTAAAAAAATATTTATCCGAAAATTTCGAAGATAAACTCACTAAAGAAACTATTTTATTAAAAATTTTAAATATCAAAAGTACGAATAAAATACATGACACGTTAATACAATTTAAAAATGACTTTGCAAAATATAAATCAAAAGTTCACTTATTAAATTATAATACAGCTCAGAAAACTATATTAATAAATGAAATACAAGAATTAGTCGTAAGACATTTCATTACATTATTACCAATTCACGTTCGAGGATCTTTTATTACTAACAACCCCACTACATTAGAAATGTATGAAAATTTACTAACAAATGATTATAACTATTCACTTCAAACCTTTAAAAGTCCATTGTTAAGATCAGATAATCCTCAACAATCGCAAAAAATATTACACAATAATATACCTCCACAAAAATTCCCAGGGTAACAATTCCCTTCAGAATCCATAAATATTAAACAGAATTCTTATAAACAAAGCATGCCTTTTGCTCCTAGACAAAATGCCTACAATGCTGTTAGAACCAGACAACAATTTAAACCTCAACCTATGTCTGGAATAACAAAAAGCACACTCCCTATGAGTACAAAAACAATAAAGCAGAACTATTTGCAAGAAAATATAGAATATGAACCCGAAAATTTTTAAACACATTTTCAAGAAAATCAGAATCTTTACGAAAACCCAGATTCTGAAAATTATTCAAACGATAATTATTTTTTAGAGTCCATAGAACCTCCAAGCCAAGAAACATAGTTATGACTTCAATCACAAACAAAATTCCTATTATTAAATTATCAAATTATAAAGTACTAATAGATTCAGGATCAGATGTAATTAGCGAAAATATGTCAAAATTGTATAAACCAAAAATTGTAAGTGAGAATTTGACCTTGAAAACAGCCAACTCAAAAGTACATTGCAAAAATTCTATAACTTTAAAAGTTTTTAATCAACCTCACAAATTTTTTATTCATACTTTTAATAAAGATTGTGATTTATTATTTGGTATAAATATATTAAAAGACCTGAAATGCGAAATAAATTTTGCTAATGAAATATTAAAATAAAAAATATAGAATTTCCATTCATTCCAACGTCAGAACCAAATTTTTGCAAATTGAATTTTCGATCAGAACATTTAAATAATAATCAAAAACAAAAAATTAGTAAATTATTAAAACAATGTCCTAAACTCTTCCCAAAAGATGGCGAAAATTTATCATGTACTACTCACACTAAACATAAAATTTTTACTAAAGACAATATTCCACAGATATATGAAAATGACATCGAAGATCACGTACAAAATTTATTAAAAACCAGTGTAATTAGAAAATCAAACAGCCCTTATAATTCTCCTATTTAGATTGTCCCAAAGAAAACAGATGCATCAGGAAAGCGGAAAACACGTCTCGTAATAGACTATAGAAAACTAAATGCAAATACCAGAGAAGATAAATATCCCCTCCCTAATATTGATACATTGTTGGACAAAATTAGCAAACCAAAATTTTTTACAGTTCTTGATTTACATTCGGGATTTCATCAAATTCCGGTAGAAAAAGACGATATAGAAAAAAACTGCTTTTAGCACACCATCAGGTCATTACGAATTTGTCAGAAGGCCGTTTGGGCTTATTAATGCACCAGCGACATTCCAAAGAATGATGAATGAAGTTTTAGGAGATTTAATTAACAGACTTTATCTTGTTTATATGGACGACATCATAATTCTTAGCAAAACGGAGGAAGAACATTTACAATATTTAAAACTTGTTTTCGAAAAACTAAAAAACGCAAATTTACAAATACAAATTGATAAGAGTGAATTCATGAAAACAGAAATAGAATATTTAGAATTCGTTATATCAGAACAAGGTCTTAAAACTAATCTCAAAAAAATTGAAGCAATTAATAAAATTACAATTCCGAAAACACAAAAAGAAATCAAATCATTATTGGGAAAGTTGTCATGGTATAGACGCTTCATACCTAATTTTTCAAAATTAACGAAACCTTTTACCGAATGCTTAAAGAAAAATAAAATTATTGATATAACTAATAAAGATTATCAAGAAGCATTTCAAAAATCTAAAGATTTGATAAGTAACCCTCCTATACTAAGCTTCTCCGACTTTTCTAAACCTTTTATCTTAACAACTGACGCGTCAAATTACGCCATGGGTTCAGTACTCTCACAAGTACAAGATAACGTAGAAAAACTTTTAGCATACGCTTCAAAAACTTTTAATAATCACGAACAAAATTACTCTACAGTGGGAAAAGAGTTAAAATCTATCGTGTGGGCAGTGCAAAACTTTAGACCCTATTTATACGGCAGAAAATTTATCATTCGAACGGACCATAGACCTTTAGTCTGGCTATTTAATATGAGAAATGGAAACCAGAAACTAATGAGATGGAAAATTGAGCTAAGTGAATACAATTTCGAAGTTGAGTATTTACCAGGAAAAACAAACAAGAGAACCTTTCAAAATTAATTATGTAACCGGAGAAGTAACTGAAACAGATATATTTTGTCATTGTGTTTCTAAAGATAATTGTTTTGGTAAAGGATTAGCCTTACAAATAGATAAACAATATGTATGTATATATATATATATATATATATATATATATATATATATATATATATATATATATATATATATATATATATATACCTGGTGTCTTAGGCCGACCGACACATGGGCGATTAACATGTAAAATTAGTTAATTGTGAATAGCATCTCCCCAGTGCAAGATATTAAGATGAAATTTTGCATGCTTATCCGGGGATACTATTTCTATGGATTTCAATTCAAATCAGTCAATTTACAAGTGTAATATTAGAATAAATTAAGAAAAATTGTAGAAGTACCATGAATGTTATTCATATCTTGAAAATAATAGTATCTAAGCAACAGCTCTGATAGAGTAGGGGTAACGTGCGCGCTTCACAATTTAGAGAGTCGGGTTCGAAACCAACCGACAGCAATATTTATTTTTTAATTTTTTCTTTTCAAAATAATTTTTATTATTAATATGTTTTTAATCTTTTATTAATATTTAATTTAATAAAGTGGATACATTGTACGTAACAAGATTTATTTATTTAAAAAATATTTTATTATTTGCTTTATTGGTTTATTATAAATTAAATTTCTTCAAATTATAGTTAGCCCTGACGAAAACAAAAAAACGAGAACATTTGATTTGAATAATCAAACGTCAAATGCAGATTTGTATTGTACTATCTTTATTTGTTGCTAGTGTTATTTAAATAATATGGATTTAACTACAAAAGATAAAATTTGTATTGTGAAATTATTTCACATTGGTAATAGCCTACAGCAAACTGCTGATGTATTTTCTGCCGAAAATCCAGAAAAAGTAGTTAATAAATCCCGTGTAAGGCGTATTATTAACAGATTTGAAGAAACTGGGTGTGTTGCTAATCACACAAAGCAGGAAATACAACCAATTGAAAATGAATTTGAAGAAATAATAATTGCGCGGGTTGAAGTGAAGCCTACTATTAGTTTAAGAAGTTTAAAATGGAATGTGGAATAAGTAGAACAAAAATTGCTAGAATACTTAAGACAAATGGATTTAGAAGTTACAAAGTAGGTAACCATCAAGAATTGCGAGACGGCGACGAAGAAAGAAGAGCAACTTATTGTGAAACAATTATGGATAAAGCCAATGAAAACAGAAACTATTTGTACTCCCTCTGTTATACCGATGAATGCACATTTACTCTTCATAACGAACCGAATGTGCAAAACTTTCGCCACTTGTCAAAAGATAAACCAACTCTTCAAAATTTATCAAGAACCCAATATCCCCAGAAGGTTAATGTTTGGGCGGGAATTTTGGGATCACACATTATTGGACCATATTTTATTGAAGGGACATTGAACGGTCCAAAATATTTAGATTTATTGGAAACAGTAGTTGGGCCTAGACTTACAGAATTAAATATGGAGAGGATATGGTTTCAACAGGATGGGTGTCCAGCGCATAACGTGCAAATTGTCAAAGAATATTTGGACAATTCATTTCCAGATTCTTGGATTGGTTTAAATGGACCAATTAATTGGCCGGCAAGGTCTCCTGATCTAAGCCCCTTAGATTTTTTTCTTTGGGGTCATTTAAAATCAAAAATTTACGGCCATTATGAATTGACCACTTTAGAAGACCTGAAAGCGGCAATAAGGAATGAATGTAGGCTTATTTCTAATCGACAGCTAAGCAACGTGAGACAGCAATGTTACGATCGTCTCGGATTTTGCTTAGCGCAAAACGGCGGCCATTTTGAATATTTATTATAATTTTTAAATTTTAATGCTGTAATTAGTAGGTACGATTTAATATTTTTTAAATAAATAAATCTTGTTACGTACAATGTATCCACTTTATTAAATTAAATATTAATAAAAGATTAAAAACATATTAATAATAAAAATTATTTTGAAAAGAAAAAATTAAAAAATAAATATTGCTGTCGGTTGGTTTCGAACCCGACTCTCTAAATTGTGAAGCGCGCACTTTACCCCTACTCTATCAGAGCTGTTGCTTAGATACTATTATTTTCAAGATATGAATAACATTCATGGTACTTCTACAATTTTTCTTAATTTATTCTAATATTACACTTGTAAATTGACTGATTTGAATTGAAATCCATAGAAATAGTAAGACACCCGGTATATATATAAATAGATTTTTTATATATATATATATATATATATAAATTATATGATCGTGACCGATATATAATAAAAAAAAAAACAATATTTTGATTTTAACACACAGACTTTATTTAGAAGTTATAACTTTGAAATTACACAGTAAAAAGGATAACATTTCATTGTTTAGTACATATAGTGTTTCTTATCATAAAAGATTCTTGTTACAACGTGAGAGATTCCGTTAGGAATTCATCATATATTTGTTAGGTCATCATCTAATAGGGTTATATAATACCTCCCCTTCTAGATGATGGCTAAGAAATAGTGGATGGAAAAGATATCTGATGTTCTACTTTATTAGTTGAAAGTGGTAATTGATTAGTTTTTGTTTCATCAGATGTCTTTCCTTTACATATTTTATTCTTATATTTACTTATTAATTTATAACATATAAAAATTAGAACAATAATAGTTAGTAGTACATACAATATAGTAAAATGTGTTTCATGTTTGGTATCTAATTCTTTCAATGGTATTATAGTAGGAATAGCTTTTGTAAATTCTTCTATATTTTGCAAATTCTTATTTTTATTTGGTTTTATTTCTAACGTCATTGGTTGTGATAACTAAGGTTTTATTTCTTTGTATTCGTTTACAAAAGGTTTAAAGACATAGTCATTAATTTTGCACTGACTTGTACTAGAAATCTGAAATATTCCTTGTATGCTTTTTATTTCTTTAATATTTTTGCAATCAATTTCAACATTCTGTTTATCAGGGCTAAATATAATTAATTCATTAGAATTTGGTACCTATACGAATTATGTTATTATGGGATGTAATTTGTTTAAGTTCACATTTACTATTATTGCTATGCAACAATTGGTTAGTACATTTGCTTATTATTATATTGTTAGTTCTACAATAATACTGCTTATTATTAATTAAACAATCATCAACCTTAACATTATTGTCAATATACATTGTTGTCTCTTGGTCGTATAAATAATACATGTTGTTTTGTTTAAAGGGGAGCATTGTCATTTGATACAAATCGAAGGTCTTCTCTGACATAATAGGAATAGTTATTATAAAGTATATTTTATTTTTATCATGAATACAATTGACTGTTAATAATTTTGAAATTTCAACTATGTCATACATAGGTAACATACGTTTTAAGTTTTCAAAAGATATTAGACTTACATCGAAAGTATGCAGGGAACAGAAGTTTATACTTTCGTTTATTTGAGAGATAATCATTTGAATATGATTTAGGAAAGATATTATTAACTGTAATTTTGAATTGAGTAAAAATAGTGCATCTTTATATTCTCGTTTGTTAATTTGTTCTTTTAATACTTGAATTTGGTTAAAAAGCTCTTTTTCATTAATGTTTACTTTGTTAATTTCTTCATTAAAATGTTTAATAAAATCTTCCAAATAATGTAAATTATTTTTTATTTCATCCTGTAAGTTTCGTTCATTTTCCTTAATTTGTTTAAATAATTGTTCATAATGTTCTGCGTCTTTTTGATCTAAATTTCCGGAAATAGATTTTATAACTGTACCTAATCCATTTATTATTTATTATTTATATTCCTCGTTTATTTCTTTTATGAATCTTTAATTTGTTGATTTGATTTTATGTATTTTCGTAAATCATATTCATTACATTAAATGTGTCAAGGTTTAGTTTTTGCAATGGTTTAGAATTATTGTTAAAGGTGTTATTTGTGTCAGTAATAGTTTGGAAATTTGAAAATAAGGGTTGTAAGTCATAGTTAAAATAGGCGTAGATATCATATTCATTAATACAGCAGGACCTACGAAGGTGGTGTTTCTCCGGACCTTTGCAGACGGCACTAACTCCAGCACGGGATCCACCTTCATACTAACACAAACCACGGCACAACGTACGAAAGTGGTGTTTCTCCGACCTTCGCAGAAGCCACTAACTGAAGCACGGGACCCACCTTCGTACTAACACAAACCACGGCACAACGTACGAAAGTGGTGTTTCTCCGACCTTCGCAGAAGCCACTACACGGGACCCACCTTCGTACTAACACAAACCACGGCACGACCTACAAAGGTGGTGAATCTCCAATCTTCGCAGACGGCACTAACTCCAGCACAGGACCCACCTTCGCGCTAACACAAACCACGGCACGACCTACGAAGGTGGAGTTTCTTTGATCTTAGCAGACGGCACTAACTCCAGCACGGGACTCACCTTTGAGCTAACACAAACCACGCCACGACCTACGAAAGTGGTGTTTCCCCGACCTTCGCAAAAGACACTAACTCCAGAATGGGACCCACCTTCGTACTAACACAAACCATGGCACGACCTACGAAAGTGATGTTTCTCCGACTTACGTAGGCGGCACTAACATCAGCACGGAACTTAACTTCGTGCTAACACAAGTCACAGCACGACTTACGAAGGTGGTGTTTCTCTGACCTTTGCAGACGGCACTAACTCTAGCACGGGACCCAGCTTTGTGCTAACACGAACCATGGCACGACCTATGAAAGTGGCGTTTCTTTGACCTTTGCAGACGGCACTTGCTCCATCACAAAGTCCACCTTCATGCTAACACAAACAAAGCAAGACCTACGAAGGTGGTTTCTTCAACCTTTGCAGACGACACTAACTGAAGCACGGAACCCACATTCGTACTAACACAACACAACCTACGAAGGTAAAGTTTGTATGATTTTCGCAGATGGCACTTACTATAGCACGGGACCCACCTTTGTGCGACCACACACCACGGCACGACCTACGTAGGTAATGTTTCTCCGACCTTCGCAAACGGCACTAACTCCAGCACGGAACCCACCCTCGTACTAACACACACCACAGCACGACCTACGGAAGTGATGTTTCTCCGACCTTTGCAGACGGCACTAACTTCAGCACGGGACCCCCCTTCGTGCTAACAAACCACGGAACGACCTACAAAGGTGGAGTTTCTTTGATCTTAGCAGACGGCACTAACTCCAGCACGGGACCTACCTTCGTACTAACACAAACCACGGCACGACCTACGAAAGTGATAATTCTCCCACCTACGCAAACGGCACTTACTTCAGCACGGGACCCACCTTCGTGCTAACAAACAACGATACGACCTAAGAAGGTGGAGTTTCTTCGACCTTCGCAGATGGCACTAATTCAAGCACGGGACCCACCTTTCTGCTAACACAAACCACGTCACGACCTACGAAGGTGGTGTTTTTTTGACCTTCGCAGACGGCATTAACCCCAGCAAGGGACCCACATTTGTGGTAACAAACCACGGCACGACTTACAAAGGTGGTGATTCTTCGATCTTAGCAGACGGCACAAACTCCAGCATAGGACCCACCTTCGTGCTATCACAAACCACTGCACGACCTACGAAGGTGGATTTTCTTCGATCTTCGCAGACGGCACTAACTCCAGCACGGGACCCAGTTTTGTGCAAACACAAACCACAGCAAGCCCTACGAAGGTGGTGTTTTTTGACCTTCAAAGACAGCAAAAACTCCAGCAAGGGAACCACCTTTGTGCTAGCATAAACCACGGCGCGACCTACAAAGGTGGTGTTTTTCAGACCTTTTCCGACGGCACTAAATCCAGCACAGAACACACCTTCGTACTTATGCAAACCACGGCATGACTTACTAAAGTGGTGTTTCTCCGAACTTTGCAGACAGCAATAACTCCAGCACAAAACACACCTTCATGCTAACACAAACCACGGCACGACCTACCAAAGTGAAGTTTCTTTGATCTTCTCAGAAGGCACTTACTCTAGCACAGGACCCACCTTTGTGCTAACACAAACCACGGCACGACCTTTGAAGGTGGTGTTTCTTCGACCTTCACAGACAGCATTAACCCCAGCATGGGGCACACCTTCGTTGTAACAAACCACGGCACGACCTACGAAGGTGGTGATTTTCCGACCTTCGCAGACGGCACTTACTCTAGCACGGGACCCACCTTCGTGCTAACACAAACCACGGCACGACCTACGAAGGTGGAGTTTCTTCGATCATCGCAGACGACACTAACTCCAGCACGGGACCCAGCTTTGTGCTAACACAAACCACAGCACGACCTACGAAGGTGGTGTTTTTATGACCTTCAAAGACGGCACGAGCTCCAGCAAGAGAACTACCTTTGTTCTAGCACAAACCACGGCACGACTTACGAAGGTGATATTTCTCCGACCTTTGCAGACGGCACTAACTCTAGCACAGGACCCACCTTCGTACCAACACAAACCGCGGCACAACCTACGAAAGTGATGTTTCTCCGACCTACGCAGATGGCACTAACTTCAGCACGGGATCCACCATCGTGGTAACACAAACCACGGCACGACCTACGAAGTTGGTGTTTCTCCGAACTTCGCAGACGGCACTAACTGAACCACGGGACCCACCTTCGTACTAACACAAACCACGGTACGACCTACAAAGGTAGTGTTTCTCAGACCTTCGCAGGCGACACTAACTTTAGCAAATGACCTACCTTCGTGCTTATACAAACTACGGCACGACTTACGAAGGTGGAGTTTATTTAATATGCGCAGACGGCACTAACTCTAGCACGGAACCCTCCTTTGTACTAACACAAACCGCAGCACGACCTACGAAGGTGGTGTTTCGCCGAAGTTCGCAGACGGCACTAACTCCAGAACGGAACCCAACTTTTGGCTAACACAAACCACGGTACGACCTACGCAGGTAGTGTTTCTCTGACCTTCGCAGACAGCATTAACTTTAGCAAAGGACCCACCTTCGTGCTTATACAAACTACGGCACGACTTACGAAGGTGGTGATTCTTTGATCTTAGCAGACGGCACAAACTGAAGCACGGGACCCACCTTCGTACTAGCACAAACGATGGCATGACCTGCAAAGGTGGTGAATCTCCAACCTTCGCAGACGGCACTAACTCCAGCACAGGACCCACCTTCGCGCTAACACAAACCACGGCACGACCTACGAAGGTGGAGTTTCTTTGATCTTAGCAGACGGCACTAACTCCAGCACAGGACCCACCTTTGAGCTAACACAAACCACGACACGACCTACGAAAGTGGTGTTTCTCCGACCTTCGCAAAAAACACTAACTCCAGTACGCCCCACCTTCGTACTAACACAAACCATGGCACGACCTACGAAAGTGATGTTTCTCCGACTTACGTAGGCGGCACTAACTTCAGCACGGGACTTAACTTCGTGCTCACACAAGCCACAGCACGACTTACGAAGGTGGTGTTTCTCTGACCTTTGCAGACGGCACTAACTCTAGCACAGGGCCCACCTTTGTGCTAACACAAACCATGGCACGCCCTACGAAGGTGGCTTCTCCAACCTTTGCGGACGAGACTAACTGAAGCACGGAACCCACATTCGTTTAACATAAACTTCGGCACGACCTACGAAGGTAGTTTCTTTGATTTTTGCAGAAGGCACTTACTATAACACGGGACCCACATTTGTGTTAACACAAACCACGGCACGACCAAAGGTGGTGTTTCTCCGACTTTCGCCGATGGCACTAACTTCAGCACAAGGTCCACCTTCGTGCTTACACAAACACGGCACGACCTACGAAGGTGGTGTTTCACTGACCTTCGCAGACATCACTAACTCCAGCACGGGACCCACCTTTGTGCTAACACACACCACGGCACGACCTACGTAGGTAATGTTTCTCCGACCTTCGCAAACGGCACTAACTCCAGCACGGAACTCACCCTCGTACTAACACACACCACAGCACGAGCTACGGAAGTGTTGTTTCTCCGACCTTTGCAGATGGCACTAACTCCAGCACGGGACTTACCTTCGTACTAACACAAACCACGGCACGACCTACGAAAGTGATGATTCTCCATCTACGCAGACGGCGCTAACTTCAGCACAGGACCCACCTTCGTGCTAACAAACCACGGTACGACCTACGAAGGTGGAGTTTCTCCGACCTTCGCAGACGGCATTAACCCCAGCAGGGGACCCACCTTTGTGGTAACAAACTACGGCACGACCTACGGAGGTGGTGATTCTTCGATCTTCGCAGACGGCACTACTTCCAGCACGGGACCCAGTTTTGTGCAAACACGAACCACAGCAAGCCCTACGAAGGTGGTGTTTTTTGACCTTCAAAGACGGCACAAACTCCAGCAAGGGAACAACCTTTGTGCTAGCATAAACTACGGCTCGACCTACAAAGGTGGTGTTTTCAGAACTTTTTCGACGGCACTAACTCCAGCACGAGACCCGCCTTCGTACTAACACAAACCATGGTACGACCTACAAAGGTAATGTTTCTCTGACCTTCGCAGACGGCACTAACTTTAGCAAAAGACCCACCTTCGTGCTTATACAAAGTACGGCACGACTTACGAAGGGGGAGTTTCTTTGATATGCGCAGACATCACTAACTCCAGCGCGGAACTCTGCTTTGTACTAACACAAACCGTGGTACGACCTACGAAGGTAGTGTTTCGCCGACCTTCGCAGACGGCACTAACTCCAGCACGGAACCCACCTTTTAACTAACACAAACGACGGCACGACCTACGAAAGTGGTGTTTCCCCGACCTTCGCAGACGGCACTAACTCTAGTACGGAATTTACCTACGTTCTAACACAAACCACGGCACGATCTACGAAGCTAGTGTTTCTCCAACTTTCGCAGACGGCACTATTACTAGCACAGGACCCAGCTTTGTGCTAACACAAACCACGGCACTACCTACGAAGGTGGTGTCATTCTGACTTATGCAGACGGCACTAACTCTACCACGGGACCCATTTTTGTGCTAACAAACCACGGCACAACCTACGAAGGTGGTGTTTCTCTGACCATTGCAGAGGGCTCTAACTCTAGCACGGAACCCACCTTCGTGCTAACACAAATTATGGCACAACCTAAGAAGGTTTTTTCTGACTTATGCAGACGGCACTAACTCCAGCACGGGACCCACCTTTGTGCTAACACAAACTACGGCACGACCTACGAAGGTGGTGTTTCTCCGACCTTTGCCGACGACACTAGCTCCAGCACGGGACCCACCTTTGGGCTAACACAAACCACGGCACGACCTATAAAAGTAATTTTTCCCTGACCTCTGCAGACGGCACAAACTCCAGCACAGAACTCACCTTCGTACTAACACAAACTACGTTACGACCTACGAAATTGGTGTTTCTCCGACCATCGCACACAGCACTAACTCCAGCACGAGACTCACCTTCGTGTTAACACAAACTACGGCACGACCTACGAGGGTGGCGTTTTTTCGACTTTCGCAGACGTCACTAACTCCAGCACGAGAGCCACCTTCGCGCTAACACAAACCAGGGCACGACATACGAAAGTGGAGTTTCTCCGACCTTCATAGACGGCACTAACTCCAGCACGGGACCCACCTTTGTGCTAACACAAACCGCGGCACGACCTACAAAGGTGGTGTTTCTCTGACCTTCGCAGAACGGAACCCACCTTCGTGTTAACACAAACTACGGCACGACATACGAAAGTAGTGTTTCTCCGACCTTCGCAGACGGCACTAACTCCAGCACGGGACTCACCATCGTGTTAACACAACCCACGGCACGACCTACGAAGGTAGTGCTTCTCCGACCTATGAAGACGGTACTAACTCCAGCACGGGACATACTTTCGTGCTATCACAAACTGCGGCACGACCTACGAAGGTGGTGTTTCTCCGACCTTTGCAGACGACACTAGCTCCAGCACGGGACCCACCTTTGGTCTAACACAAACCACGGCACGACCTATAAAAGTAATTTTTGTCTGAACTTTGCAGACGGCAATAACTCCAGCACAGAACTCACGTTCGTACTAACACAAACCACGTTGCGACCTACAAAAGTGGTGTTTCTCCGACCTTCGCAGACGGCACTAACTCCAGCATGGGACTCACCATCGTGCTATCACAAACAATGGCACGACCTACGAAAGTCGCGTTTTTTTCGACCTTCGCAGACGTCACAAGCTCTAGCACGAGACCCACCTTCGTGCAAACACAAACCACGGCACGACCTGCGAAGGTAATGTTTCTCCGACCTTCACAGACAGCACTAACTCCAGCACGAGACCCACCTTCGCGCTAACACAAACCACAGCACGACCTATGAAGGTGGTGTTTCTCCGACCTCAGCAGACGGCACTAACTACAGCACGTGACCCATCTTCGTACTAACACAAACCACGGCACGACTTACGGAAGTGGTGTTTCTCCGACCTTCGCAGACAGCACTAACTCCAGAACGGGACCCACCTTCGTGCTAACACAAACCGCGGAACGACCTACAAAAGTGGTGTTTCTCCGACCTTCGCAGACGGCACTAACTCCTGCACGGAACCCACCTTCGTGCTAACACAAACCAAAGAACGACCTACGAAGGTAGTGTTTCTCCGACCTTCACAGACGGCACTAACTCTAGCACGAGAGCAACCTTTGGGCTAACACAAACCACGGCACGACCTATAAAAGTAATTTTTCTCTGATCTTTGCAGACGGCACTAACTCCAGCACAGAACTCACCTTCGTACTAACACAAACCACGTTATGACCTACGAAAGTGGTGTTTCTCCGACCTTCGCAGACGGCACTAACTATAGCACAAGACTCACCTTCGTGCTAACACAAACTACGGCACGACCTACGATGGTAGCGTTTTTTTGACCTTCGCAGACGTCACTAACTCCAGCACGGGAGCCACCTTCGCGCTAATACAAACCACGGCACGGCATACGAAAGTGGAGTTTTTCCGACCTTCGTAGACGGCACTAACTCCAGCACGGGACCCACCTTTCTGCTAACACAAACCGCGGCACGACCTACAAAGGTGCTGTTTCTCTGACCTTCGCAGAGGGCTCTAACTCCAGCACGGGACCCACCTTCGTGCTATCACAAACAACGGCACGACCTACGAAAGTCGCGTTTTTTCGATCTTCGCAGACGTCACAAGCTCTAGCACGAGACCCACCTTCGTGCAAACACAAACCACAGCACGACCTGCGAAGGTAATGTTTCTCCGACCTTCACAGACAGCACTAACTCCAGCACGAGACCCACCTTTGCGCTAACACAAACCACAGCACGACCTATGAAGGTGGTGTTTCTCCGACCTCAGCAGACGGCACTAACTTCAGCACGTGACCCATCTTCGTACTAACACAAACCACGGCACGACTTACGAAAGTGGTGTTTCTCCGACCTTTGCAGACGGCACTAACTGTAGCACAGGATCCACCTTTGTGCTAACACAAACCGCGGCACGACCTGCAAAAGTAATGTTTCTCTGAACTTTGCAGGCGGCACTAACTTCTGCACGGGATTCACCTTCGTGCTAACACAAAATACGGCACGACCTACGAAGGTGGTGTTTTTTTGACCTTTGAAGACGGCACTAACTCCAGCACAGGACTTACTTTCGTACTAACACAAACTACGGCACGACCTACGGAAGTGGTGTTTCTCCGACCTCCGCAGACGGTGCTAACTCTTGAACGTGATCCACCTTCGTGCTAGCACAAACTACGGCACGACCTACGAAGGTGGTGTTTCTCTAACCTTCGCAAATGGCTCAATCTTCAGCACGGGATCCACCTTCGTGCTAACATAAACCATGGCACGAGCTACGAAGGTGGTGTTTTTCCGACGTTTGCAGACGGCACTAACTCCAGCACGAGACTTACCTTCCTGCTAACACAAATCATGGCACGACCTACGAAGGTGGTTTTTCTCCGACGTTCGCAGACGGCACTAACACCAGCGCGGAACCCACCTTCGTGCTAATACAAGCCACGGCATGACTTACGAAGGTTGGGTTTCTCCGACCTTTGCAGGCGGCAATAATTTTATCACGGGGCTTACCTTTGAGCTAACACAAACGACGGCACAATCTCCAGCAAGAGAACTACCTTTGTTCTAGCACAAACCACGGCACGACTTACGAAGGTTATGTTTCTCCGACCTTTGCAGACGGCACTAACTCTAGCACAGGACCCACCTTCGTACCAACACATACCGCGGCACGACCTACGAAAGTGATGTTTCTCCGACCTACGCAGATGGCACTAACTTCAGCACGGGACCCACCATCGTTGTAACACAAACCACGGCACGACCTACAAAGATGGTGTTTCTCCGACCTTCGCAGACGGCACTAACTAAAGCACGGGACCCACCTTCGTACTAACACAAACCACGGCACGACCTACGAAGGTAGTGTTTCTCTGACCTTTGCAGATGGCACTAACTTTAGCAAAGGACCCACCTTCGTGCTTATACAAACTTCGGCACGACTTACGAAGGTGGAGTTTCTTTGATATGCGCAGACGGCAGTAATTTCAGCACGGAACCCTCCTTTGGACTAACACGAACCGCGGCACGACTTACGAAGGTGGTGTTTCGCCGACGTTCGCAGATGGCACTAACTCCAGCACGGAAACCACCTTTTGACTAACACAAACCACGGTACGATCTACGAAGGTAGTGTTTCTCTAACCTTCGCAGACGGCACTAACTTTAGCAAAGGACTTACCTTCGTGCTTATACAAACTACTTCACGATTTACAAAGGTGGAGTTTCTTTGATATGCGCAGATGACACTTACTCCAGCACGGAAACCTCCTTTGTACTAACACAAACCACGGCACGACCTACGAAAGTGGTGTTTTGCCGACGATCGCAGACGGCACTAACTCCAGAACGGAACCCATTTTTTGGTTAGCACAAACCACAGCACGACCTACGAAAGTGGTGTTTCCCCGACCTTCGCAGACGGCACTAACTCTAGTACGGAACCCACCTACGTGCTAACACAAACCACGGCACGACCTACGAAGCTAGTGTTTCTTTAACTTTCGCAGACGGCACTATCTCTAGCACAGGACCCAGCTTTGTGCTAACACAAACCTTGGCACGACCTACGAAGGTGGTGTTTTTTCGACCTTTGCAAACGGCACTAACTCTAGCACGAAACCCACCTTCGCAGACGGTACTTACTCCAACACAGGACCCACCTTTGCGCTAACACAAACCACGGCACGATCTACGAAGGTGGAGTTTCTTTGATCTTAGCAGACGGCACTAACTCCAGCATGGGACCCACCTTTGAGCTAACACAAACCACGACACGACCTACGAAAGTGGTGTTTCTCCGACCTTCGCAAAAGACACTAACTCTAGTACATGACCCACCTTCGTACTAACACAAGCCATGGCACGACCTACGAAAGTAATGTTTTTCCGACTTAAGTAGGCGGCACTAACTTCAGCACGGGACTTAACTTCGTGCTAACAGAAGCCACAGCACGACTTACGAAGGTGGTGTTTTTCTGAACTTTGCAGAGGGCACTAACTCTAGCACGGGACCCACCTTCGTAATAACACAAACCACGACACGACCTACGAAAGTGATGATTCTCCGACCTACGCAGACGGCACTAACTTCATCACGGGACCCACCTTCGTACTAACACAAACTACGGCAAGACCTACGAAAGTGGTGTTTCTCCGACCTTCGCAGACGGTACTAACTCTAGCACGGGACCCACCTACGTGCTAACATAAACCACGGCACGACCTGCGAAAGTAATGTTTTTCCGACCTTCGCAGATGGCACTTACTTCAGCACGAGACCCACCTTCGTGCTAACACACCACGGCACGACCTGCGAAAGTAATGATTCTCCGAACTTCGCAGACGGCACTAACTTCTGCACGAGACCCACCTTCGTGCTAACACAAACCACGGCACGACCTATGAAGGTGGTGTTTCTCCGACCTTTGCAGACGGCACTAACTCCAGCACGTGACTCACCTTTGTGCTAACACAAACTACGGCACGACCTACGAAGGTGGTGTTTCTCTGACCTTCGCAAACGGCTCTAACTCCAGCACAAGACCCACCTTCGTGGTAGCACAAACCACGGCACGACCTACGAAGGAGGAGTTTCTTCGACCTTCGCAGACGGCATTAAGTCAAGCACGGGCCCCACCTTTGTACTAACACAAACCTCGGCACGACCTACGAGAATGGTATTTCTTCGAACTTCGCAGACGGTACTATCTTCTGCACGAGACTTACCTTCGTGGTAACACAAACCACGGCACCACCTACGAAGGTGGTGATTCTCCGACCTTCGCAGACCACACTAACTCGAGCTCAGGATTCACATTCGTGCTAACACAAACCACGGCACGACCTACGAAGGTGGTGTTTTTCCAACCTTTGAAGACGGCACTAACTCCAGCACGGGACTTACTTTCGTACTAACGCAAACCACGGCACCACCTACGAAGGTGGTGATTCTCCGACCTACGCAGACCACACTAACTCCAGCTTGGGATTCACATTCGTGCTAACACAAACCACGGCACGACCTGCGAAGATAATGTTTCTCCGACCTTTGCAGACGGCACTAATTCCAGCACGGGACCCACCTTTGTGCTAACACAAACCACGGTACGACCTTTGTAGGTGGTGTTTCTTCGACCTTTGCAAAAAAATTTAACTCTAGCAAGGGACACTCCTTCGTATTAACAAACCACGGTACGACCTTCGAAGGTGGTGATTCTCCGTCTTTTGCAAAAGGCACTTACTCCAGCACGGGACCCACTTTCGTGCTAACACATACCACGGCACGACCTATGAAGGTGGGGTTTCTCCGACCTTTGCAGATGGCACTAACTCCAGCACGAGACTCAGCTTTGTGCTAACACAAACCACGGTACGACCTACAAAGGTAGTGTTTCTCTGACCTTCGCAGACGGTACTACCTTTAGTAAAGGACCCGCCTTCGTGTTTATACAAACTACGGCACGACTTAAAAGGTGGAGTTTCTTTGATATGCGCAGACGGCACTAACTCCAGCACGGAACCCTTCTTTGTACTAACACAAACCGCGGCACGACCGACGAAGGTGTTGTTTCGCCGACGTTCGCAGACGGCACTAACTCCAGCACGGAACCCACCTTTCGGCTAACACAAATCACGGCACGACCTACGAAAGTGGTGTTTCCCCGACCTTCGCAGACGCCCCTAATTCCAGCACGGGGCTCACCTTTGTGCTAACACAAACCGCGGCGCGACCTATGAAGATGGTGTTTCTCTGACTTTGCAGACAGCACTAACTCCAGCACGGGACCTACCTTCATGCTAACACAAACCACGGCACGACATACGAAGGTGGTGTTTTTCCGACCTTTGAAGAAGGCACTAACTCCAGCATGGGACTTACTTTCGTTCTAACAAACTACGGCACGACCTATGAAAGTGGTATTTCTCCGACCTTCGCAGACGGTATTAACTCCAGCACGGGACCCACCTTCGTGCTAACACAAACCACGGCACGACCTACGTAGGTGGTGTTTTTCCGACCTTTGAAGATGGCACTAACTCCACCACGGGACTTACTTTTGTACTAACACAAACTACGGTACGACCTACGCAAGTGGTGTTTCTCCGACCTTCGCAGACGGTACTAATTCTAGCACGGGACCCACCTTCGTGCTAACACAAACCACGGCACGACCTGCAAAAGTAATATTTCTCCGACCTTCGCAGACGGCACTAATTTCTGCACGAGACCCACCTTCGCGCTAACACAAACCACGGCACGACCTATGAAGGTGGTGTTTCTCCGACCTGTGCAGACGGCAATAATTGCAGCACGGGACTCACCTTCGTGCTAACACAAACTCCAGCACGACCTACGAAGGTGGCGTTTTTTCGACCTTCGCAGACGTCACTAACTCTAGCACGAGACTTACCTTCGTGCAAACACAAACCACGGCACGACCTATGAAAGTGGTGTTTCTCCGACTACAGCAGACGGCACTAACCTCAGCACGTGACCGACCTTCGTGCTAACACAAACTACTGCACGACATACGAAAGTGGTGTTTCTCCGACCTTCGTAGACGGCACAAACTCCAGCACGGGACCCACCTTTGTACTAACACAAACAACGTCACGATCTACGAAAGTGGCGTTTCTTCGACCTTTGCAGACGGTACTTACTCCAGCTCAAGGTCCACTTTCGTGCTAACACAACCACGGCACGACCTACGAAGGTGGTGTTTCCCCAACCTTTGCAGACGCCACTAACTGAAGCACGGAAACCATATTCGTACTAACACAAACCACAGCACGACCTACGAAATTGATGTTTTTTCGATCTTTGCAGATTGCACAAACTTCAGCACGGGACCCACATTCGTACTAACACAAACCACGGCACGACTTACGAAATTGATGATTCTCCGGCGTACGCAGACGTCACTAACTTCAGCACGGGACCCACCTTCGTGCTAACACAAACCACAGCACGTCTTTCGAAGGTGTTGTTTCTCTGACCTTCGCAGACGGCTCTAACTCCATCGCGGAATGCACCTTCGTACTAACACAAACCACGGCACGACCTACAAAGGTGGTGTTTCTCCGACCTTCGCAGACGGCACTAACTCGAGCACGGGTCCCACCTTTGTGCTAACACAAACCACGGCACGACCTACGAAGGTAATGTTTTCCCGACCTTCGCAAATGGCACTAACTCTAGCACGGAACCAACTTTCGTACTAACACAAACCACGGCACGACCTACAAAAGTGGTGTTTCTCTGATCTTTGCGTGGATCGTCGCACACACACACACACACACATACACACACACAGACACACACACAAACCGAGACACACACACGCACACGCTCACGCACACACACACACACACACACACAAAGAGAGACACACACACACACACACACAGACAGACACACACACACGCAGACACACACACACCCACAAACAGAGACACACACACACACACAAACAGAGACACACACACACACACAGACACACACAGAGACACACACACACACACAGACACACACACACACACACACAGGCACACACACACACTCACACACACACACACACACACACACACACACACACACACACACACACACACACACACACACACACACGTGTGTGTAAAATGGCTGACGATGTAGATGAAGAGTTCAATGATGGTCTCTAAAAGTTAGTGAATATCACGGAAAAAAGTGGAAATTTAAAAAACGATTATAAACAAGACATTCTTAAATCGGTGTCGTTAGTGAGAAAAGTATATAACAAACTAAAAAGTGAATTTATTGAAAAATCTAAAACAATTGACAAATTACAAAATGAAGTGATCAAGATTGTACAGCCTACACCATCTACTAGCGAAAAACCAAATTTACAGAAACCGCTTTCGCAGACTTGTTGAAGGCCAAACGAAAAGAAAAAAGCAATAAAAAATTTATCGCGATTGTCACGTCGAAGGTAAACAAACCGGCTGAATCTGTCAAAGATGAATTAAAACAAAAAATAAATACTACTGATTTAAACGTAGGAATAAAAGCTATTAAAACATTGAAAAATGGTAAGATATTATTAGAAGCAACGAGCGAAAAAGAAATAGGAATCTTAAGCAATAAAATAAATGAAATTTGTAGAGATCTAGTAGCAACTATAAACCCTTTAAGAGATCCGAGACTTATAATTTATAATATACCAGAAGGAATTAGCACAAGTAATGCAGAAGAAACAATAATTAAGCAAAATGAAGAATTAAATAAAAAAGAAGGGGATATAAAGCCGATGTTTGTTTTCAAGGATAAAAAGAAACATAGAAATATAGTTGTAGAGGTAAAATCACAAACTAGAAATAAATTAATAAATACCAAATTAAAACTAGTTTGGAAAATTTGTAACACACAAGATTATATAGCTGTCAACAGATGTTTTAAATGCAGTAAGTTGAATCAGAGATCAGACGATTGTAAAGGATATCTAACATGCCCAGTTTGCTCAGAGAACAATAAATTGACAGACTGCAAAGCAAGAAAAGAAAATTACAAGTGTATAAATTGTATAAACTGGAATAAATATAATACAGGAGGTAAACTCAACGTTAATCATACTACACTTGATAAGAAATGTCCCTGTTACTTAAATATAGTCAAAAAGTACATTAAAAACATCGATTTTTAATGTTAGTACAGAAAAACAACAATAATAGAACACAAAGCAGCAGTACAAAGCAAAACACAAACATTAAAGGTAGGGATACTAATAAAGTTTCGATAAAAATTCTTCAAATAAATCTATAACATTCTAGGGCGGCTACTCAAAACCTATTACAAATAATGGACCAGAATAACATTGATTTAGCCCTTATTCAAGAGCCATATAAAACAGAAAATATAATTAGAGGAATACCTAGCAATATAAGAACATATGCGCAAGGTAATGGGAAAAAAAGAGCAGCAATACTGGTAAGGAATAAGAATTTAAATGTTATACAACTGAATCAAGTTTCAAATGAAGACATGATTGTTATAAGCATTAATTACGAAAGTTTAAAATTTAATGCAGTGTCTGCGTATTTTGATATCAAACAAAATATACAAAAAAATATTAAACTATTAGACGAAATTACAAACTTAAAGACAAACAAAGCTATATTGATAGCAGCAGATAGCAATGCTCGGTCAAAAACATGGCATGATGTATCAAATCCAAGAGGAAGAGACTTTGAAGAATTTGTAACAACGCAAGATATATATTTTATGAATGAACAAAGCGAACTTTTACATTCGACAACGGAAGAGGAAAAAGTAATATCGATATCACTATTGTAAATCATAAACTGGCCAACAGAGTAATAAATTGGAAAATCGAAGAAGAGAGCTGCTCGGATCACACAAATTTAAGCTATGAAATAAAACTAAAACAACAGGAGAATATAGATTTAAGGCATCGAAAACTTAGATATATAGTGAAACCTGAAAACTGGTAAATATTTAATAAAAACATATTGGAAGAATTCCAGGAAATAACAAATGTTAGACACGATAATAAAGAAGAACTAGACGTACTTTTAACCAAAAAATTACAAGAAGAACCAGATATAAAGAGCTTCATAAAGAAATATAATACCGCACTAAAAAAAGCATGTGGAGAAGCATTTTTTACTTCCAGAGCAGAAGTATGCGAAAACACACGAAAATCTGTCCCATGGTGGGCAAACGAACTAACTTTATTGCGGAAAAAAGTAAATGCACTTCGCAGGCGATACCAACGGACAAGAATTAATCCAATATTGCGAGACGAAAGGAAGAAAACATATATGGAAGAAAAAGAAAGATACCCACAAACTATAAAAAAAGAAAAAACGAAGTCATGGAAAGAATATTGTTTCATATTGAGCGAAACAAACCCATGGAATAATGTGTATAAAAACAATTAAGAAAGAAAATGGCGATTTTCAGAGGATACAGAAAGTATGCTAAACAGAATGATGGATGAATATGTACCCGATGACAGTGAAGAGGACGATAATGAATATCACAAAAATGAAAGAGAAGAAAATAAAAACTTGATCACATCAGAAAATGACATCCAATTTGCACTAGAAGAAATTGAACAAATATTAAAAAGTATAAACCCTAAAAAAGCCCCCGGGGTTGACGGCATTACAAGTGACATATTAAAAACATTTCATTTAGTTCCTCTATTTTTTACCGAACTATACAATCAGTGCCTCCTACGTTTACACTTCCCTAAAGAATGGAAACTCGCAACAATAATACCAGTTTTAAAGCCAGGTAAATAAAATTCAAATGACGTAGACAAATTTAGGCCTACCAGTCTAATTAATGTTGGAGGAAAAGTGTTGGAAAAATTATTAATAAACAGAATTATGAAATATATGGACACAAACAACTTGATGAATACAAATCAGTTCGGATTCATCAAAAAATCAGTAACAACTGAAGCTTTAACAGTGCTAAAAAAATTCGTCGAAGAAAGTTTTAAAGAAAATAAATCAGTAGCAATAATCAGCTTAGACGTGAAAGGGGCTTTTAATGCAGCGTGGTGGCCAGCTCTCATAAAATCTATGAGTGATGCTAAATGTCCTAAAAATTTATATAATCTATCAAAAAGCTACTTCAACGAAAGAAGCGCCGAATTAAGTTTGAATAATGTCAAGGTAACAAAAGCAGTTAAAAGAGGATGCCCTCAAGGGTCATGCAGTGGGCTAGAGTTTTGGAACATTCAATATAATTCTTTATTAAATCAACATTAATCGCGTTCTCCTTATAATAGTCTTATTTGGATAGTTCCGAAAAAAGTAGACGCCTCCGGGAAAAGAAAAACTCGTTTATTAATTGAATTTAGAAAACTAAATCAAAAAACAAAAGAGGATAAATTTCTACTTCCAAATATTGACATATTATTAGATAAAATTGGTAAACCAATTTTGTTTACAACTCTCGACTTACACTCTGGCTTTCACCAAATCAAAATTGCAGGTAAAGACCGAAAAAACAGCTTTCTCCACTCCATCGGGACATTATGAATTTTTAAGAATGCCCTTTGGTTTAATGAATACACCCGCAACGTTGTATGAATGAAGTATTATATGAGCTAATTTGAAATTGTTGTTTAGTATATATGGATGATATAGTAGTCTTTGGCAACACGGAAAGTGAACATTTAGTAAATATTAGAAAAGTATTCGAAAAATTAAAACAAGCCAACTTAAAAATTCAAATCGACAAATCTAATTTTTTTAAAGAAATTAAATATTTAGGCTTTGCAATCTCAGAAAATGGTTTACAATCGAACAATAAAAAAATAGAAGCTATAAACAAAATTACAATTCCAAAAACGATAAAAGAAATAAAATCATTTTAAGGAAAACTTTCATGGTACAGACGCTTCATTCCAAATTTTGCTAACCTGACAAAACCATTTACAGATTGTTTAAGAAAAAATGAGAAAATTGATATTATTAATAAAAACTATATAGACGCTTTCGAAAAATCAAAATTATTAATCTCAAGTTCTCCTATTTTAGAATCCCCTGATTTCAATAAATCATTTATATTGAAAACCGATGCAAGTAATTATGCGATGGGTAGCATACTTTCACAAAAATTTGTAGATGGCGAAAAACCATTCTACTATGCCTCAAAAACTTTTATTTCACAAAATCTAAATTATTCTACTATTGAAAAAATCTATTGTTTGGTCGATACAAAATTTCAAATATTATTTATATAAACGAAAATTTATCGTCTGAACTGACCATGGTTATTTAATATGAAAAATGCAAATCAAAAACTGATGAGATGGAAAATTGAACTTTCGGAATATAATGTAATGTGTCGCCGCCGCTGTCGCAGCCGCGCCACGGCAATGAGCGAGTGTCTATTTTTAGCGATGACGCAATCGCGCTAGCAGCCGGGCTACGTAGGCAAACAGGTCGCGACGTGTTTAATTACTTGCGGTCGCCTGAACCTTTTGTATTCATTGTTATTATGCGGTCGAACATTCTACAGCTTTTCCAGAAGGTAATAGAAGCTGTTAAAGAGACGCAGCTGTGCTCGGGAGTTAATTAGTTACATTCAGAGACATAGAGTGCTAGTGAGTTTGAGAAGTACGGCAGTATCGTAGTGAGTCTGGAAGTTACTGGTATATTGGGATAGCTGTGTAAGTGAATACTCGGTAGTGTAGACGAGTATTGTGAAGCTAGGTATGCAAGCACAGTAACAGCGAGTTGGAGTGGATACTCAGCATTGATGTTGAAGAATTGTGGCATACGGTTATTGGGATTGTGAAAAGAGAAAGTTAGTTACATGGAGTGTTAGAGAGTAAAGTGTTAGTTTGAAGCACAGCAGTATCGTAGTGAGCGTATGCAGTTGGTGTCGAGTAGGTACTCGGGAAGTTACTGGTATATTGGAATAGCTGTGGATGTAAATACTCGGGAGTGTTGACGAGTATTGGGAAGCTATAGTGTACAGGGACAGTAACGACGAGTCGGGAAGTTTGGTATACCGGGATAGC
This sequence comes from Harpalus rubripes, assembly GCA_963082715.1. Classification (NCBI taxonomy): domain Eukaryota; kingdom Metazoa; phylum Arthropoda; class Insecta; order Coleoptera; family Carabidae; genus Harpalus; species Harpalus rubripes. The sequence continues at coordinate 40,304,933 of OY720453.1, forward strand.
TGTTAAAGAGAATACTCGGTAGTGTTGAAGAGTATTGGGAAGCTAGGTATACGGGGACAGTAACGGCATGTGGAAGTGAATACTCAGCTGTGGTGTTGATGAATTGTGGCATACGGACAGCCCGTGATACTGAGGCTGTGGAAGCGAGAGAGTTATATAAATGGACAGATAGTGTTGTGAAAGAGGTGACTTCTGTCCGAGCAGTTGAATATACAAACGCTGTTAAATCAGTTGGATATATAGACGATGTCGAGGTCGGTAGGCGGACAGTTGAACGAGAAATAAGTGTATAGAGATATAAATATAGTGACATGAACGTCGCGTAAACAGTCTACAAGAGTCTGCAACAGACCGGCAGTCTAAGATTGGAACGCATAGAGAAATAAATAGTTTAGTAATATCGTGGAAATAAATACTAGTGTTAATTGGTTAAATAAATAAATAGTGTTAATGTTAGTGTTATCTTGTTAATTATTGTTTTAGTCTTAATTAGTTTTTAATAATTATTAATAGTTATTTTTAATACCTTTTTAATATTTAGTTAGTTTAATAAACACTTAATTTTAATTAATAATAATTGTCTAACATTATATATTCGAAATTAACATTTCTTATCTGTCATGTAGCTTAGACATATAAGAACAAAAAGATCTACTAAAATACCTGAATAATATTTTTAAAAACACAAACATATGAATAAACATTTATGAACTAGAAAATAATTACCTAAACAGTGAAACAGATGAAGACGATGTCCTTTCAATTATTAACAACAATAGTAATTTAAACGAAAAATTTCCAGAAAATCGGCTAAATGTAGCCGATAATCAAATTATATTCAATTTAGAAATAAATACGATAAATTATTTAATAATAAAAAAACAACGATTTAAAGTAATAATAAAGATGAAATTAATGAAAACATTTCAATTTTTCTACAAACTTATAGTGTACCGAAAATCAAATATTTTTGTATCTTCAAAAACGAAAAATTAGAAAAATATGTAAATAAAATTATAAATGAAAATTTCGAACCGAATTCACTAAATTTAATTAAAGTGAATCAATTTGTAAAGGATATAGAAAATGAGGAAGAACAGAATGAAATCGTTTTCACAAACCATTACGGCAAGACAAATCATAGAGGTATAATGAATTCCTATACAAAATTAAAAAAATTGTATTGGAACAAAACAATAGATTCTATTACAGACTTCATAAACAGTTGTGAAACCTGTAAAACCTGCAAATATGACAGGAAACCTATTCAATTAAATGATATTTTTACTGAAACGCCAAGTACATGTTTCGAAACCGTAAATGTAGATTTATTAACTTTAGATCAAAAGTATTATCTTACAATTTTAGATCAATTTTCAAAGTTTGCAAAAATATACCTATTAAAAAAACAGGAAAAGAAATTGTGAAAATATTGAAATTTTTTGTAATAATTATAAATATCCTAGAAAAATTATATGTGACCCTGGAAAAGAATTTAATAATTCCCTATTTTAAATTTTCTGTCATAATAATCAAATAAATTTACACATCACAAGTATTGGCAATCCAAAGTCTAATCAGATAGAACGATTCCATTCTACATTAATCAAACATTTGAGAATTGTTCCCAAATGTAAAAATTTAGTTAGAGGCATGTACGTGGATGGCAGCATTGTGCAGACGTCGGACAATTGTTTTGTACATGTAAGGTTGGCGACGCTGCGTTGAAGGCCAGGCGAGCGTGTGTGAGCTGTGTAGTGGCAGATGTAATAATTTATATTGGAAATAAAGCAAATTGACAACACAAGTAGCAGTTAGTATGAGAAAACACTACATATAGAACAAGAATAATGTTTAAACAAAACCCAAATTCTAATGTAATCAAATTTTTAGAAAAAGTAATGTATGTTTATTATAATAGTATAAGTACTACTACAAAATTACCACCACAAGAAATCATATTTGGCAAAGACTACTCTAATATTTACCCTCAAAAAATAGAAACGGTACAAAAAAAACTAAAAGATTATTTAAAACATAAAGAAAATGAAAATAAGAAAGTACATAATAAAATCAATGAAAATAAAAACAAAAGATTTAAACATAATCCGCAAATAAATATTAATAAAGAACACGCGTATTTAATACAATACAATACAAAAAAGTAAAAATTAAAAATGTAAACGATAACTTTATAACTGCAAATATAATCGGAAAACAGCAAATAAGAAAAGTAAAACTAGACAAATTAAAATTACAACTTTTTGTTTCAGATTTCCATTAATACGAGGCATCAGTATAACAGAAAATACTAAGGAAATTGTCAATTTAATACAATTAGAAAATTCGTATATCTCTTCACACGAGAAATATCTATACTATGACATAAATCTAAATAATTTAAAATCTACTATTGTACTTGAAAATAAAAATGTAAATAATAGAATAAACGAAATTAATAAGTTAACTGAACCAATAAAATTTGAGACTAACACATTAGCGAAATATCTAATAACAGAACTTCAATATTTAAATAATCGAATAATTATATTACACGGGAAGAATCAACGACCAAATATAACTAGACAAAACTTCTTTTGGTTTGTTTTGATTTCGGCTGGCCAGACAGAGAAACTAGATATATATATATATATATATATATATATATATATATATATATATATATATATATGTCTAATCTAGTCCGAATATTTCTCACTAGAGGTCACCACTGAGGCCACGTAGAATATCAGTGTCTAGTTTGTAATTTGCTCACTAGAGGCGTAATTGTACTTCGTTAAAATTTCGTGATTGATATTTAAGGTTAACAGTAATAATTTAGAAGGTTTAATATTAAATTAAAACCAACATGTCACTCACAAAACCACTACAACTACAAAATATACATGCTTCTACGTGGCCTCTAGTGAGAAACGTTCAAACTAAACACTAGACTATACTCTGACACTCTACGTGGCATTTAGTGAAAAATACTTGAACTAGACAAGATACCTCTATCTCTAGCTTCTCTGTCTGGCCAGCCGAAATCAAAACATTCAGTGAGGAGGCATAGGGAATGTTTTGTCTAGTTATATTTGGTCGTTGGGAATAATAATGAAAGTAACAATAAGGAAAAACGTGGACTGGGAAGTATTATAAAATCAATAACTGGAAATTTATACAGAGAAAAATATGATTGTTTAATTGAAAACATTCAGGAAAACGAAAAAATATTAAAACGAAATCAAGACTCCCAAATAGAGGTTTTATCGAATCTTACAGAAATATTTAATAATAAAATAAAAACTATTAACGAAAATCAAGTTTTTCTAGAATCCAAAATTCGACAGATTGATCCAGAGATAAAGGAAGAAGGAATTAAATGGAACGATATATTCTTTGTAAATCATGTTATAAACCTATTAAGAAACAATATAAAAACTCTAACAACTTTGATTCAAAATATTGAAATCTCTTTAAGCTTTTGCCTAGTAAATATATTTCATACTTTTTAAGTAGAAATTGACGATTTACAACTAATATTCCAAAAAATTTAAAATATTATGGGTATAAAATTCAAAAATATTTATGAAATGCAACGTTTAATAAAAGCACATTGCAACATTGAAAATGAAGACATAAAATACCTCATTATTCTTCCTATCTACCAAAAAATACCTTATTACATGTATCAAATTAAACCATTTCCATACATAGATAATAACCAATTATTACAACTAATATACCCTACAGAGACATTTATTATTGAAAATACTAATTTATATATTGTAAATAATTGTATATTACTAAAGATTAAAAATTATTGTATAACAGAATATGTTGAATTACAAATTTCTTATAAGAAATTATATATTTACAAAAATTCGAATCTTCGCAACTTCAGGCACTTGAATGACCATAAATTGATAATTAAAATCCCAAATACAAACATATATTATTTATATATGGGTATAGACAACATTGTAATCGATTGTAGAACATCATTCGATGAGTTACCGTTGAATAAAATAATAAAGTTTAAAAATATATAAAATTGTTTAATAAACAAGGAAAATTTTAATAACAAAATTGATGTAAAATAAATCAAACTGAATAAAATAGAAATTATTAACAACTTTAATATTGAAAATGAAATTAGTAAAGAACATATTAGAAATATTTCAAAAGTTACATTACCAAAAATATCGAATGATGTTATAAATTTTAAGAATAATGTTAATGCACATGATCCGTATTATATGTATCAATTATTATAATTACTGATGTAATGGAATGGCCGCATTATCAGTCTTCAAAGTTATTAAAACTATTCGTACAAAAAAGATTAATAATAATTTCTAAAACAATAATATTGAATTACAACAAATTAGTCAGTTGTCATGATTAGTGACAAACAATCTTGGCGAGGAGGAATTATAATAGTGATAAGTTTGTTTGTCACATTTAAAACGCAATAAGAATTCAGACAAAGTAGTTTACATCCAGTGAATAATATTCTAGAAACCTAGATAAAGTGATTTGCAAATGTTCATTGTTTATAAGATGATAATGCTACTAAATAGGCTATATAATCCCATGTTTTGATAATCATGCAAGACTTGTATTCTTAGATTAGTTGTGTCAAGTAGTCGAGTTGTTCTGTAGTTGATATTTAAATAAATTTTTAATAAAGTGTACTTTGAATTCTTTTTTAAAAGATACTCGAAGATATCACTTTATATATATATATATATATATATATGTATATATATATATATATATATATATATATATATATATATATATATATATATATATATATATATAAGTCATATCTTTGAGTACAATCTTCTGATTATGCCCTTAATACATACGTTATTTACGTGTTAAGGACATAATCAGAAGATTGTAGCACGGGAGAATGTTTAAAGTTGGACGTACTGTAGTAACAAGTATATTATGAGTCGGTGTTGGATAGAGAGATTTACTCTGCGTTCTGTATAATAATGTAATAAAATAAAATATAGATTTACCCATATAGTTGTAACACTAAAATTTTAGCGTAGAAGTCCTCATAATTAGTGTTGTAGAGAATTTAATTACCTACAAAATCCATTTATTAATTTCTTTTTACGACCAATGAAGAGAGTATAGCGGAGCAAATCCACCACTATTGGTTTGACAAAAGACATAATATGGCAAAGTTGTAGAAAATTAAGTCTTAGAATATATGTATATAATATACGGCAAATGTCCCATGTCGACTTAAAAGCACTAGAAAGATCTCGCAGGCCAATAAAATAAGTAAGTGCTGTTTTATAACATGTTTTTCTAGTAGTACCACAAGACTTCACTGACGTTCACTAACACATAATTATTTTGCATCAATATAGGATATTCTGTTTGAAATAATAGCTGTATAATTAGAAATAATGAGCCAAAAACTGTTGCTGCACTAAACTAAAAAAAAACACACTTTTTCGTTTACCCATACTCTGTTGCATTGGTCGTAAAAAATTAATAAATGGATTTTATAGGTAATTAAATTCTCTACAAGACTCATTATGAGGACTTTTACGCTAATATGCTTCATAGCTTCATTGCTATGAATCGTGGAAAAAAACTTTTCGTATAAAATTTTTAGGAAATTTCATCTTCTACAAGTCGGCAAATAACTTTTTTAGATAGAAGTTATAGGTGAAAAACTGAAAAAAGCGCCGATTTATGATGGTTTTTACAAGATGGTGGAGGGAGCGGAGGAAGGGAATTGGTGGAAATTTGTATTTTTCATTAAACAACCATCCTATACAACACATCAAAAATTCAGGACTACCCGACCTTTTGTAGGGTAAAATCATCAAAGTGGAAGACCTCATTAATTACGTGTTAATAGTTTTGTCATTTCAGATTACTAAAAATTCAGAAAAAGATATTCGTCGCCCAGCAAAACCCTCAGACACTTCATAATCATTGAATGGAAGTACCCAAATACTAGTCTTCTAGCTCTACTAAAGTGCATCCCGGAGAAAGATCGCTTGGCGTGGGACTACGACTTCCGTGCGGGCGACGTGGACCTCTACGCACAACGCTGTGTACTCGGAGCACGCCGCTACCTGCTACACCAAGCAGATGACACGCTGCCGCAGGCCAGGAAACGCATGCGCATGATGTACTGGCTGGACATCGGTTGGCAACTCGTCTTCTACGTAGGCCTGCTGTTTGTGCTGTGGTTTGTGTTGCCTGTTGTAATCATACGCGTTCAATTCTAAATTAATACAACTATATGGGTAAATCTATATTTTATTTTATTACATTATTATACAGAACGCAGAGTAAATCTCTCTATCCAACACCGACTCATAATATACTTGTTACTACAGTACGTCCAACTTTAAACATTCTCCCGTGCTACAAACTTCTGATTATGCCCTTAACACGTAAATAACATATGTATTAAGGGCATAATCAGAAGATTGTACTCAAAGATATGACTTATATATATATATATATATATATATATATATATATATATATATATATATATATATATATATATATATATATATATATATAAAGTGATATCTTCGAGTATCTTTTAAAAAAGAATTCAAAGTACACTTTATTAAAAATTTATTTAAATATCAACTACAGAACAACTCGACTACTTGACACAACTAATATATATATATATATATATATATATATATATATATATATATATATATATATATATATATATATATATATATATATATATAAGTCATATCTTTGAGTGCAATCTTCTGATTATGCCCTTAATACATATGTTATTTACGTGTTAAGGGCATAATCAGAAGATTGTAGCACGGGAGAATGTTTAAAGTTGGACGTACTGTAGTAACAAGTATATTATGAGTCGGTGTTGGATAGAGAGATTTACTCTGCGTTCTGTATAACAATGTAATAAAATAAAATATAGATTTACCCATATAGTTGTAACACTAAAATTATTAATTTAGAATTGAACGCGTATGATTACAACAGGCAACACAAACCACAGCACAAACAGCAGGCCTACGTAGAAGACGAGTTGCCAACCGATGTCCAGCCAGTACATCATGCGCATGCGTTTCCTTGCCTGCGGCAGCGTGTCATCTGCTTGGTGTAGCAGGTAGCGGCGTGCTCCGAGTACACAGCGTTGTGCGTAGAGGTCCACGTCGCCCGCACGGAAGTCGTAGTCCCACGCCAAGCGATCTTTCTCCGGGATGCACTTTGGTAGAGCTAGAAGACTAGTATTTGGGTACTTCCATTCAATGATTATGAAGTGTCTGAGGGTTTTGCTGGGCGACGAATATCTTTTTCTGAATTTTTAGTAATCTGAAATGACAAAACTATTAACACGTAATTAATGAGGTCTTCCACTTTGATGATTTTACCCTACAAAAGGTCGGGTAGTCCTGAATTTTTGATGTGTTGTATAGGATGGTTGTTTAATGAAAAATACAAATTTCCACCAATTCCCTTCCTCCGCTCCCTCCACCATCTTGTAAAAACCATCATAAATCGGCGCTTTTTTCAGTTTTTCACCTATAACTTCTATCTAAAAAAGTTATTTGCCGACTTGTAGAAGATGAAATTTCCTAAAAATTTTATACGAAAAGTTTTTTTCCACGATTCATAGCAATGAAGCTATGAAGCATATTAGCGTAAAAGTCCTCATAATGAGTCTTGTAGAGAATTTAATTACCTATAAAATCCATTTATTAATTTTTTTTACGACCAATGCAACAGAGTATGGGTAAACGAAAAAGTGTGTTTTTTTTAAGTTTAGTGCAGCAACAGTTTTTGCTCATTATTTCTAATTATACAGCTATTATTTCAAACAGAATATCCTATATTGATGCAAAATAAATGTAATTATGTGTTAGTGAACGTCAGTGAAGTCTTGTGGTACTACTAGAAAAACTTGTTATAAAACAGCACTTACTTATTTTATTGGCCTGCGAGATCTTTCTAGTGCTTTTAACTCGACATGGGACATTTGCCGTATATTATATACATATATTCTAAGACTTAATTTTCCACAACTTTGCCATATTATGTCTTTTGTCAAACCAATAGTGGTGGATTTGCTCCGCTATACTCTGTTCATTGGTCGTAAAAAGAAATTAATAAATGGATTTTGTACGTAATTAAATTCTCTACAACACTAATTATGAGGACTTCTACGCTAAAATGAAGTGCTATGGACTTATTGCGATGTAAAGTGGAAAGAAAGCTTCATAGCTCCGTTGCTATAAATCGGGGAAAAAACCTGTTGTATCAAATTTTTAGAAAATTTCATCCTCTACAAATCGGCAAACAACTTTTTTTCGCTAAAATTCACCAGGTAGAAGTTATAGGCGAAATTATGAAAAAAGTATCGATTTATGGTGGTTTTTACAAGATGGCGGAGGGAGAGGATTTGTGGATTTGTGGAAATTGTATTTTTCACTAACCAACCATCCTACACAACATATTAAAAATTCAGAACTACCCGACCTTTTGTAAGGTAACCCCCTTTTCGACCTCTGTTTACTGGACTATCATAATGATCTTGAAGAATTTGATAGCCCTCAGAAAATAGTCGAAGCTTTTGCTTCTTCTTTTGTGCAATTTTTCTCAACTAGCTCGACGTATGAGAATTACAACGACGAAAATGCCTACTATCCTTCATTTACATTGAATTTAGTTTCAGAGAATGATATAACATCGATTATGTCAACTTTGGAAATCAAGTTTACATCTGAAGAAGATATGATTCCTAGTTTTGTCCTCTCAAAACCACTTGCTTTCATCATAAATTTGTCAATTAGTTCAAGTATCTTTCCTGAAAGATGGAACAAAACAAGAATTACACCTGTTTTTAAAAAAGGCGACCAATATCAATCTTAAACAATTTTGCAAAAATACCATTACTAACTTGGCTTGTCTTTCTCAATATATTGCTGAAACTCTTGATAAACGGGGACAAGTAGATGTTGTCTATACCAATTTTTCTCGTGCGTTCGATTCAATCAACCATGGTATTTTGCTATCCAAAATAAGTATTTATGGAGCATCTCCTGCTTTAGTTCAGTTATTATATTCTTATTTGAATAACAAAATTTGCTGTGTACTATAATGGTTATTCTTCAATGAACTTCACAGCTACGTCTGGAGTTCCACAAGGCTCCAATTTGGGTCCGCTGTTATTTGTTTTATATATCAACGAACTTGTATCCTGATTTAAATGTCATGCACTTGCATACGCTGATAATAATAATAATAATAATAATAATAATAATAATAATAATAATAATAATAATAATAAGAATAGCCTTTATTTAACATATTTACAGTACAGATAATGCCCTGATGATAATTCCTTCTTTAACTTGAATAACGTGTGACTTTAATTACAATTTTTTAATAATATCAAAAATTTAATCGATTATTACACCAATGACCCTTTTTAGCTAATAATAATAGTATATTTTTAATATTCTTGATCGGTACTAATAAGTATGTTAGGCCCATTTTTGAGCGTAGGCCTCCCCTAACCTCTTCCAATCTTCTTTGTCTTGAGCTTTTCTCATCCATTGCTTACCTTGTTCTGCTACGATGCTATCTCCCCATCTTCTTTTCTGTCTTCCTCTGTTGCGTTTTCCTTCTAGTGGTAGCCATTCGGTTGTAGTTTTTGTCCATCTGTTGTCTTTTTTTCTTGCAACATGTCCAGCCCATTTCCATTTTAGTTTATTAACAACAGATACTACGTCCATAATTTTTGTTGCCTTGCGAATGTTAATGCATTTTATTTTATCTGAAATTCTTATGTTCATTATATTTCTTTCCATTCCTCTTTGACATGTTTTTAGTATTCGCGTTTGTTTTTTAGTAATCGCCCATGTTTGACTTCCATATGTCAGTATAGGTAGGATACATTTATCCATGATTTTACTCTTTAGACGTAGGGAAATATTGCTTTTGTTTATAGTTTTTAAAGCCCAAAAGCCTTTCCACGCTTCCTTTACTCTTGCATCTATCTCTTTAGTTTGACTATTCGTGAACGACAAGATTTGTCCCAAATACGTATATTCTTGAACTGTTTCAAGTTTTATGTTGTTAACTATTATGTTGGGTTCAACTATAGAATTCGACATGACTTTTGTTTTCTCTAGGTTTATCAACAGGCCAACTTTTTTGCTTTCGTTATTGTTGAATTTTCAATCAGTGGAATGAAACAATGAAGCAAGAATATTGGGTAACGGATCTTTTATTAAGATGTGAACAGTATTTTTAATTACAACGAAAAATGACACACATTTTCTTTTTATATTATAACAAGTGAACATAAACAACTAAACTACTGCCTACTTCAAAATTATAATGTACGTCTAATAATTTTGAAATCTCAATACTCCCACTATTCAAGTGCATTATAATTTGATCTACGCATGCCAATTTTCTTTAGTAAATATATAAGTTTATCTTTTGTTAAAGCTTTTGTTAGAAAATCAGCACATTGTTCTTCAGAACTTACATATTCTACATTTAAAATATTACTTATAAATTTTTCACGTATGAAATGATAATGAATATCTATGTGTTTACTACGTTTATGAAGCTCGGGATTTTTTACAATTCTAATAGCACTCTGATTATCTACTTTCAAAATTGTAGCGTCAACACATGGATATCCAATATCTAGTAAAAGCTGTCGGAGCCATATAGCTTCTCTAGCCGCTGTACTCGCCGAAATATACTCCGCCTCGGTTGTGCTAAGCGCCACGAGTCTCTGCCGCTGTGAACACCATGATATCGGTCCATTTGACAAGCAAAATAGGTAGCCTGTCATGGAGCGTCGAGTCAAAACATCCCCAGCGAAATCAGCGTCGGCATATCCTATTAATTTTTTACACTCTGTCTTTCTGTAGCAGATTCCCAAATCAATGGTCCCTTTTAGGTATCTAAAAATTCGTTTTACTGCGTTCCAGTGTATGACTGTAAAACTATTTAAAAATCTACTTAGAAAACTTACAGCAAACATAATATCTGGTCTTGTTAATTGTGCCAAAAACATTAGAGATCCAATTGCTTCTCTATATGGAAATATATTGTTTTTATTGTCTATATTATTTCTAGTGTCCATTAGTGAAGTAATTGAATGACAATCTATGGAAACATTTAATTGTTTTTCATCAATCATATTAAATCGTGCAAGAACACGTTCGATGTAATCCTTTTGGTGAATAAATATTGAATGATTTACTTCATCTTGTTTAATTTGTAAACCTACATATGATGATAAGTTACATTCTGTTATTTCAAAAGACTGTCTCAAAGATCTAAGGATTTCATCGATCGTATCTTGTGTTTCAGCTAAGATTAAACCATCGTCTACATATAAAACTAAAAATATGAATTTGCCTTTGATAACTCCACGATATACACACGGATCAGCACAACTAGGAACAAGATTAAATTGTCTTAAAAATGTGTCAAATTTGTTGTTCCATTGGCGAGAAGCTTGTTTTAAACCGTAAATTGATTTTAAAAGTTTACAAACATTGTCATTTTTACTCACTACACCTTCGGGTACGTCCATATATATTGTCTCTTTCAGCTCACCGTGCAGGAACGCTGTCTTCACGTCGAACTGCACTAACTTCAGATCCTCTTGCGCAGCTATTGCTAGTAATGTACGTATGGATTCATACCTGGCAACTGGAGAGAATATTTCTTCATAGTCGATGCCGCTTTTCTGGGTGAAGTCCTTTGCACAGAGCCGAGCCTTGAACCTTGGAGTAGTTTTCGAGGGCGTTGTCTTCAGTTTGAATACCCATTTGCATCCCACAGTAGATCTTCCTTCTGGTAGTGGTTCCATCTGCCAAGTATGATTTTTCTCATGAGAAGATAATTCTTCTTGTATTGCTATCTCCCACTTCTTCGAATGAGGCCCAGAAATTGCTTCTTCGTAGGTTTGAGGTTCGGATGCAACAAAATTCACCTCATATCTTGTAGGTTTCTTCAGATTTCTTCGATCACGAAGATCAATTTTCGAAGCATTGTTTCCTTCGTCCTGAAAGTCAATATTGATTTTGTCACTGTCATTACTGACATTGTCATTGTCATCTGTTTAACTATTTTTGATATTTGGGTCTGATAAGGGAAGAATGAGTCCATTTTCAGGAGAATTTGAGGGATATATATTCAAGTTATCCTCCTGAAATATAACATCACGTGAAACATTTACTCTGTCAGTTTCTGGGTCAAAGAGTCGATAATTTTTCGATTCTGATTGATATCCTACGAATATAATTTTCTTTGATTTTGGGTCCCACTTCTTTCGGAGTTGCTTTGGAATGTGGGCGAAAGCGATGCTTCCAAATACTTTTCAATGCCTCACGTCGACCTTCTTTCCTGTCCATACTTCATAAGGTATTAAATTCTTGTTTGCTGCTGATGGAGTCCTATTGTATAAATAAACAGCAGTGTTCATGGCTTCTGCCCATAATTTTTTTGGAAGTTTCTTAGCAAGTAACATGGACCTTGCTTTTTCGACTAATGTCCTGTTTTGTCTTTCAGAACATCCGTTCTGTTCCGGCGTATATGGAGCTGTTGTTTCCTACTGAATTCCTTTAGTCCTCAAATAGTTCTTCATAGTACTATTTATATACTCCAAGCCATTGTCTGATCGTAAAATTTTAACAGAATGTCCAAATTTATTCATCATTAAGCTGTCAAATTCCTTAAATTTTTCATAAACGTCAGACTTATGTCTCATAAAATATATATTTGTAAATCTTGAAGCGTCATCTCTAAATATTATGTAAAATCTCGATCCTCCAATAGATTCCTGTTGCATTGGTCCACCTACATCTGTATAGATTAGCTCACCTGGTTTTATGCTCCTTTTATCAACGTTTTGAAAGGGAAGTCTGTGTTGTTTACCCAGTTGACATGCCTCGCATAAAAATTCGTAGTTAGCAGGAATTTCTTCAATATTAATGTGGATCTGTTTGGCCATTTCTCGCAATGATTTTAACCCAACATGACCTAGGCGTTCATGCCAGAGTTGGAACTGTGAGGTTGTCACTACGTTTGCTTCATTTTTAGGTAGTACTTTAATCTTCATTTGGTACAGATTGTTTTCCTGTAGTTCTCCTGAAATCATTACCTCTTTATATTTACAGATATATACAGAACTTTGTTTAAATTTAACGTCATAGTTCTTTCTGACACATGCTCCCACTGAAAATAAATTTCTTTTTAAAGATGGTACATACAGAACATTTTCAAGTATTCCATCGAAATACTGTCCGTCTACTCTACGCTTAATATGTATGGTTCCTCTTCCTTTAACTTCGCAAATTGATCCATCACCAAGAGATACATATTCATTCTGACAGTCAAAGAAGCAGCGCTATCTAAATACCATTTCTCTGTGAGATGCTGTTTTTGAAAATATGTTTCGGCTGAAAAAGCACTAGTATTTCCTGGACGATTATTATTAGTAGAATATTTGGCATTTTGTCTCTTTTTACAAAATTTAATTATGTGCCCCTTTTTGTGACAATAAAAACATTCTACATTTTTCTTATCAAAATTTGATTTTTGAAATTCCTTTTTAGGAGCAAAATGTTTGCCTGATTTTGCAACATTTATTGTAGCAAAAGCATTTGTTACCTCATCTACTGAAGTCATTCTGGATTCTTCTTTTATAAGACGTGTCGTTAAACTATCCAAAGTCTGTTTATCAGAATCTACACTGTCCCATGCGCTATCAAATGCATTATATTTTAAAGGTAGACTTCCAATGATTTTTGCCATTATTGTGATATCTGAAACGGCTTCCCCAACATCCTTCAGTTGACGGGCCATGTTTTCGACTTTTGCTGTATGTTGTACAACGGAGTCAGTTGATGTCATCCTATATTCATGAAATTTTGTCAATAATAATAATTTATTAGTCTCACTTCTTTGGTCATGAAGGGAACATAGTTTACGCCACATATCTGCTGAAGATTCACAAGTTAGCAAATATTCTAACTGTGTGGCTTCCATAGAAGAAGATATAATAAACATTGCTTTAGCATCCTTTCTTATCCATGATTTTTTGGCTGCATCTTCTTCCGGTTTCGTTTCACTTCCATCGACAATGCTTAAAATGTTGTTCGAAATAAAAATCGCGCGCATCTGAAATTTCCATGCTTGGAAATTTGCGCCATTAAATTTGCTTATATTTTTCACATCTATGTATTCGGCCATTTTATCAAATTAAACTTAAACTGACTGTTCACTTTGTACGGATTGTTTCAAACGCGATCTGGGCCCATAACCTGTTGAATTTTCAATCAGTGGAATGAAACAATGAAGCAAGAATATTGGGTAACGGATCTTTTATTAAGATGTGAACAGTATTTTTAATTACAACGAAAAATGAAACACATTTTCTTTTTATATTATAACAAGTGAACATAAACAACTAAACTACTGCCTACTTCAAAATTATAATGTACGTCGAATAATTTTGAAATCTCAATAGTTATTTAGTTGTAAGATCATTTCCTGTAGACCCCTTTCATCTTTAGAAATTAATATTATATCGTCCGCGAATCTCAAGTTTGTAAGCATGGTACCGTTTACTTTGATGCCGTAATTTTCTATATTTATTCTTCTAAATATATTTTCTAGAACACTATTGAATAATTTGGGCGAGAGCGGATCGCCTTGTCTGACGCCTCTTTTGATATGGAATACTCTGCCTGGTTGTTGTAGGTATATTTGTGCTGTATTGTTTTCATATATGTTTTTTATTAGTCGGATGTATTTTCTAGCAATATTTTGCTCTTCTAGGGATTTCCATATATGGCAGTGTTCGAGGGAATCAAATGCCTTACTATAGTCTACAAAAGCCAAATTCAAATTTTGATTATATTCAATAGTTTTCTCAATTAATTGCTTCACCGTATGTAAGTGGTCAGTTGTAGAGAACCCGTTTCTAAAGCCTGCCTGATGGATAGGTTGCTGTTCGTCCAATGCTTTTGTAAGTCTATTGAGTAGGATTTTAGAAAATAGCTTATATACTGATGAAGACAAGCTAATAGGTCTGTAGTTATTTATTTCTGACCTATTTCCTTTTTTATGTATCAGCATAAGCTTCGAGATAGTCCATTGTTTAGGAATTTGTTCAGTTTCCAGTATATTGTTAAATATTTCTTTTAATATTGGCATTATAGATTCTTCTCCGTATTTTAATGCTTCGTTAGGTATTTTGTCAAGTCCGGGGCTTTTGTCGTTTTTTAGAGAGTTTATTGCGTATCTGATTTCGCTAGTGATGATGGTTGGGACCATTTCTTGTTCTGATTCTATTTCTTCTAGCTTTGGGGATATTAGTTCTTGTTCTTTTTTGGATATTGTACTTGTATATAGTTGTTCGTAAAATTTTGTTGCTTCTTCCATAATGGTATTTCTGTTGTTTATATGTACTCCTTCTTTCTGTAAGTATGTTATCCATGTCTTGCTTGTATTTAATCCCTGTTTAATTTTTCTAATTGATCCTCTGTTTCCTAAGTCGTTGTTTATTATATTTAGCTGATGATTTAACATTATTCACTTCAGTGAACTCTCCTAATGATGCAAGATTGTTACAGGAGGACATTGACATGATGGCTGTTTGGTGCCATAATAATAAACTTAGTTTAAATATAGATAAATGTTGCATAATTTATTATACACTGTGACGCCGTTCCGGCTGGTGGTGGATCCGGTGTCGGCATGACCTAGCTCTATTTCCCTCGGCGGTATCTGAAAACACGGGCGCCACGGAATATGTGGGAAAGGAGCTTACCACGGGTAGCTGTGTGGAGGTGTAGGTCAGGGTGTTGTATAGAAAACACTGTTGTTCACACACAGACTTTATTTACAATGTACACAATACAGAAAAATAAAAACCAAACCCTTCCTTAGTGACTGTGACCGTCGGTGCTTCTTTCGTGTCTATGACACGGCAGCGAACACGTAAGTATCAATACAGCTACTGATTTTACTTTGAAATTATAAATGATTTAAATTGCTAGCAAATTGAAACAAAGTTCCCAAAACGATGAAGTTACAAACTCACCAACTAACTCTTCGGCGGCGGAGACTCCAGAAAAGCCACCAAGTAAACTCTCGACTGGAGGTCAGTGTTCTGCGTTCAGGAGAGGCTGTACTCTCGACCGAGTCGAACACAAACTGATTCTATTGTTGTGCGCGGCGTCTTTTATATCGTAAAATTATGAGAAGGGGTGAATCCGGATAAAACCGGTTTTACCAAAAAGTGGGAGAAGCAGATGTCGCTGGTAATTTTTCAATAAAAATTATTTTCCAAAAAATTCTATAAATTATCCTACGGTCACAGTTTTATGTTCTAGATCATACAACAACATGTTACATTTTATAAATCGATTTTTACAAAAATATAAATCATAACACAACCGCCAGCGCGCCTAGTGACAACAATTTCTACTACGCGCTGTCAAGAATGTGAAACTAGATCACAGCTGCATAAATATCAATATGACCCATACAAACAGTGAAAACTCTATGAAATGCATCGATTACAGGTAAGTGTCATATACAACAATCTTTAACATAGATATATTCAAATTAATTTACTTTTAGTTCAACCAGGTGTGTGTAAAAGTTTCGCCGGTCTCAAAGTGAGGTTACATAGAACACAAGTACGTATATTTTATAATAATGGTTTTACAAGTATGAAAACATTTGCGTATGTTGTAGCTAATACTTTTGTTCAACAATGTACCACTGCTGAAGTTATGATACATTCGAACGCGGCGGTAACAGTGGCAACGTCAATGATCGGAATTGGCTACACCAGCTTTTGCCGGGCCATTGGATACACAAAAGATATAGAGTTTACCAGGCCTACAGAGGTAGTATCATCACAACACGTAAAATTAATAGTACCCGTTATCTTTATCAAATGCGTGGTTCATTACTTACTAATGTAACGTCTCTTACGGACTTGGGCGTTACTTTCTGTCCAACTTTCATTTCTTCTGATCATTTAAACAATGTTGTACGTGGTGCAAATAGAATGTTGAGCTTCATTATTAGAATCGTCATTTTTTCAAAATGTTAATACTTACTTTGCTTAAGTCCATAGTAAATTAGAATACGCAAATTTAATTTTGTATCCTTACTATGCGTATCAGCAACTGGCACTTGATAGGGTCTATCCGGTTCGAGGTACGGATCAACTGTCCCTCCTTCAACACCATGATACGCCATCACTGACTATCCGGAGAGAGATGAGTTGCGCGAAATTCCTTTGGCTTCTGCTACGTGGAGGCGTTGATGCACCTTTCCTTTTGTCGAGTGTCCAATTCCATGTTCCACGTCAGGCGTCCAGGTTTCCAAGAACTTTTCAACTTCCTCCCGCCGGTCTGATGTGCTACATCGTTCCCCCGTAACTAGCATATGTCGAAATGCGAACATATTATATGAAGACATTTTTTTGTAATTTTTGTAATCTGTAATTTACAATTTTTATGTTTATTTTTTTATGTACCTATCATAATATTTGTTATTTATGTTCAATTTATATTGTTCTGTAAATGGTTCAGCTTTTGGCAGTAAACCATATTATTATTAATTATTATTAATTATTATTAATTATTATTAATTATTATTAATTATTATTAATTATTATTAATTATTATTAATTATTATTAATTATTATTAATTATTATTAATTATTATTAATTATTATTAATTATTATTAATTATTATTAATTATTATTAATTATTATTAATTATTATTAATTATTATTAATTATTATTAACTATTATTAATTATTATTAATTATTATTAATTATTATTAATTATTATTAATTATTATTAATTATTATTAATTATTATTAATTATTATTAATTATTATTAATTATTATTAATTATTATTAATTATTATTAATTATTATTAATTATTATTAATTATTATTAATTATTATTAATTATTATTAATTATTATTAATTATTATTAATTATTATTAATTATTATTAATTATTATTAATTATTATTAATTATTATTAATTATTAATTATTATTAATTATTATTATTATTATTAATTATTATTAGTTATTATTAAGTATTCTTAATTATTATTAATTATATTACTTATTAATTATTATTAAATTTTATTAAATATGAATTATTCTTAATTATTATTAATTCTTAATTATTCTTAATTGTTACTAAATATTCTTAATTATTATTAATTATATTAATTATTAAATATTCTTAATTATACTTAATTATTATTAATTACATTAATTATTATTAATTATTATTAAATATTATTAATTATTCCTAATTCTTAATTATTCTTAATTATTCTTAATTATTGTTAATTATTATCAATTATTATTAATTATTGTTTATTATTAATTATTATTATACGATCTTACTAATTATTTAGTTCGACTATTTATGTCACTGTTTATTTATATCACGTTCAACTGTACACGTACCAACCTCCATAGCGCTTATATACTCAACTGACTCAGCAGCGTCTGTATATTCAACTACTCGCACAGAAATCACACTTTTACCTCACTATCTGTATATTTACGTAACTAACAATCTAAATTCCACAGCTTCAGTATCACTGACTGTCCGTATGCCACAATTCTTCACCACTACTGCCAAGTATCCACTTCCACTTATTGTCCTCGTAGACCTAGCTTCATAATACTCGTCAACACTACCGAGTATTCTCTTTCACAGTCCACAGTTTGGGTCTTTGAGAATGGCTCGGCACCAACAAAAGTTATTCGCGAAAAAAGCCGAAACAAAAAGATGGTCGCCAATTTTTTTGGAATTATTCGTCATGTTTGCACTGTATTACTGGAGGATCGTAGTACTGTTAATGTTGAATGGTACACTACCATTTGTTTGCCTCAAGTTCTCCGAAATGTTCGCGAAAAACGTCAACGGGGAAGGATTATCGTGCATCAAGACAACGCTCGGCCGCGCGCTGCTGTTCGAACCACTGATTATTTGAATGCTCAAAACATTGAAATAATGGGTCATTCGCCGTATAGTCCAGACCTGGCACCTAATGATTTCTTTTTATTTTCACGTGTAAAGGATAAGTTACGGGATTTACGTTTTACATAGGCCGAAGTAGCTTTTGACACATATAAAAATGAAATAAAGAAGCAAACGCGGGAAGATTGGAGAAAATGCTTTGGAGTTTGATTTTCACGGATGCAAAAATGTATTAACTGTTGAGGGGAATGCCTTGGAAAATTATAAATAATTGTGTTTTGCAAGCAAATTGTGTATTACTTTACTAAGCTCAGCGGAAAGAGAACAGTCCTCGTAATATTGAAAATATTAAGTTTATTTTGTTCATGTTGCTATAATATATATTTTATTCATTTTTTCTCGATATTTTGAAGTAATAATGGTAAAATAAATGACTTCATTTACATTTATAACTTTATTTATAATAATAATTATACATATTCATTTTGGCACCCACAAAAGTAAAGTTCTGCCCACGTCTATGCCGGTATACCAGTCACTTTCCGAGTCGCCGTTACTGTCCTTGTACAATATAGCTTCCTAATACTACTCAACACACGATACTGCTGTGCTTCACTAACAATGTGAATGACTCCATATGTCTCTCCATCCCCATGTAACTGTACTGTATTTCAGATAAGAATAGACTTAGGAGTAAGATAGGGCTTACGATTCCAGCTTTCTGATAGGTTTAAACACAAACTAAGATTACAATAGCAATATGTAAGTATGTCTATTATTTATTCCATTTTAAGTTTATAATCTATTTAACAATTTTTAAGTAACTGTTTCTTTACTAAAGAATTAAGAATGATCAAATATTGACGTTTCGGGCTGTCAAGTATATCATACACGAAACAATACTAATTAAAAAGTTCTATGTGTGTAAAACAGGCTGGCTCTGCAGTGCCACCAAGTCTATTCTTATCTGAAATACAGTATAACTAACTCTAAAGCATAGCTGCGTCCCTTTTATACAGGTGCTATAAACTTCTAGAAAGCTGTAGAATGTTCGACCGCATGATAACAATGAACACAAAAGGTTCAGGCGACCGGAAGTAATTAAGCACGTCGCGACTCGCTTGTTTACGCCGCCCGGCTGCTAGCGCGATTACTTCATCGCTATATATAGACACTCGCTCATTGCTGCGGCGACGGCGGGCGTTCCATATTGCAATATTAAATAGACAGCGATCTGTAGTTCTAGAAAGTCTATATTGTTATTTATTACTCTGTAATATTTTAAAAATATTTTGACAGATATAATGCTAATTTTGTTCTGAATTAGTGGAGTTCGCTAATGTTTGGAGTCACAAAAGTTGATTTGTCGTCTACCAAAGAGGTATATTTAAAATAGCCTCGAGAGGAAGCCTTTGTTTTGAATGAATTACTCTTGGAATTAATTATTTGTATTAACCTGGGTTTATTGCCCATTAGTATTAGGATAGTGTCTTCTAGCGTACTAGGCAGCACCATGCAGAGTACCATGCGAATATAAGCCTCTAGTCTGTTGGTAGATATGTGTCCCCTGGGGTACCACACTGTATGGTTATAAGGAATTTGTTCATAGACCTTCATCTGGCCTCTTAGTTCTTTGTTGGTTGGTCGCAGCCAGTCGGCTTCGTAGCTGGTACACTGCATCACCTCCACCACACGTTCTTTCCGCACAGCTAGCTCCCAAGCTGCCACCACTAGCGCTTTCACGCAAACGTCAACAGGGATGTAGTCGGGTTAATGCTTATGGGTGTATATTGTGCGCATTATACCTACAACAATTTAATTATTATTCTCTTTTCACAATAATAGTTGGTGAAGATTATAAATACCTGTTCCAAATGCTGTAAAAATTGCAATAGATCCATTAAAATTATCAATCCAACCATAAACTGGTTCTTCATTTAACGTAGAAATCACTGAAAATGTTTCATCATTACAAGTTAAGATTTTTTAATGTTAAAAAAACTCGTCAACTTCAAAAACATTGCAATCATTAAAGTACCTGTATCTTCTGTGAAAATTTGCATCGTTTAACAATTTAGCTTCAATAAAAGGTTTTGATTCTTCCATTGGAAAGTATTTATAGTTGTCAAAAAATTTCCTACATTTTAGATAGGGACACACATGACCAGGCCGTGTTCGGGCATTGTAGCCAAAATCTAATATCTTGTTCCCTTTTATATAAAAGTCTTAAACACTAAACCTAAAAAAATTTTGAATGTCAATATATTTTTTACGAAAATCACTTCAGAGCTTCAAGTAAAGTATCACTTCCGGTTGTCCAATTTTACCCAAAATCTAATCAACTCTTTATATGAATGTAGGAAGCTTAAATACGGAAAACAGAAATTTTCGGAAGTTTGTAGTAAGAGTTATCGTGGAGGAAAAAATCGTCACACACACACACACACACACACACACACACACACACACACACACACACACACACGCGCACACACACATACGCACATCATCGTAAAAATAGTAAAAACGTATTATGGAAACTCTAATTCGTGTTTATTTACTGAATACTCACCATCGAATTTTTGGACCGATAACATTACCTCCCTTACCTACGGTATGTCGGGCGGTAAAAAGAAATATATAGGTTCGCAGTGCGTGGTCGTACAGCACGCGAAATTTTCTAACTTCTTCTTTTAGTCTTTCTATATCCATATTATGCAGAGTAGTCGCAATATTTGAAAACTGCAATCCGATACTGCACCGCCACGTCAAAAATTAAACCAAGCCAATCCCGTCTGATACGCTCTCGGAACGGTGACGTCGCTTGGGCACGGCACGTTCATATATAAACCAATATATTTATTTTAATGGATTAATATCTTTACCGGCTGACTATGGATTTCTTATGACAAACACGTAACCATGACTCCCGCCATTGGTTGACTTTTAATTGAAAAGGTCTATTTTTGCACGATCGGTTTTATTGAATGTTTACCGATAGTGTTTCCAAGACAGGTCTTATTTACAAATTACTGAACGATAAGTGTTGTGAATCACATCGGTAGGTGATGTGATTCACTTACCGTTCAGGAGGCAAGACGATATATAAATAAAAACAAAAATCAAAGCTAACTTCAAAAATAACAACTAAAAAATTTTAATGTCAAAATAATTTTAAGTCTTATTTTTCTTTTAAATTTTGTGCGTCGATCGTGCAGAAAATAGTATAGAGTGATCAAAACCATCTGATAGTCACGTGACTAGAGTAGTTCTCAATATTGTATTCCGTGGAAATAAATATTAACAGTTACATGCAAATCATAGGCGTGTATTGTTCTGCCAATCTGTCAAATATCTGTTCAAATATTCGTTACACTCTCTGTTTATTTTTACCGTCTTTATTACATGCATTTCATAATTACATTATCGACAACAGTCTTTTTCAAGACTCTTATTAGTGTATTTCGTTATTTGCTTGGTAAGTGAGTTACAAAAATAATTTTAATAACTTAATTAATGAGTTTTTAAGTTAAGGTAACACTGGAAATGGTTTTAACTTACCAAACTTTTCTTCCCAGAAGTCCAGTTTTTATGTTATTGAGGAAAGATGCAGGTCACGTGACTATCAGATGGTTTTAATCACACTGTAAAAGCGTCACGAACGTTAAGGAATTATCGTTCTTAATACTTAATATACTATTGCGATGTTCATATAATAGTATATTAAGTATTAAGGAGACAATTTTGTTTAAGATCGGTAATTCCTTAACAGTCATGATGTTTATAATATTGTTTGCACAAAATTTAAAAAAATATAAGATTTGCAAATTATTTTGACATTAAAAATTTTTAGTTGTCATTTTGAAAATAAGCTACGATCGTTGCTTTTATTTACTTACCGTTTTGCCTCCTGAACGATAAGTCATTCACATCATTTACCGTTCAGTAATTTGTAAATAATAAAACCTCATTGCTAGTTTAAACATGGAATTGACGGGAGGTCATTTGCTGGCCACATCAGATTTTTTAAAGTTTGTCTTTGACATGTTACTTACCAATGGAAGGACGAACGATTTTGGTGGATATTTTGCCTTTGAGCGGCTCGTTCACAGCATGCTCAGCCAAGTTCTTGGTGAAGCAGTAGGTGTTGAGCATGTTACCCAGGTACTTGATAGTGAGTGCGCGGAGTATCTCGGGGCTGAATCGCTCCGCCACGTCGATGGTATGGCGCCAATCTGCTTTAGCTGGGTACAGCACCTCATCCGCCTTGTGGCGATCACAGTTCGAGAATGCGGTACTGATATGGACAAACGCCTAAAATATTCCAATTTACATTCAACGGTATTTCTTCCGTGCTCAGCTACCCACGTCTAGAAGGGCAATTTATTGTCGATAAATTAATCAGTAATAGTAATATTTTTATCGTTTTTAAACGAAAAAATAAAAATATTTATAGTCTACATACGCGTAGACAGTATACAAATTTTAATCACGTAAAAAAATTATAGTCTACGCGTAGACAATGACGTTTTTTACATAGCACACATTACGGGCACAACCCTCGCGCTTCATGTCAGTCGTGATAATCTTATATCTCCGAAGTGCTTCGCCTCACAAATGCTATGCCTCCCAAATGCAACAAGTTATAAAGTTATCCCCACCACCAGACCCGAAGTTTCCCGAACACACAATGCTACCAGTTATAATGTGGGACGAATAGGTACAGGATGAAGAGTGTTCTGAACGTATGAATCATTCATTGTAGGTCGCTACATATTCGTATTTCGCCTATTAAAATATAGGTGGCTATACATTAACTTTTAAATTTGGTAATTACTATATTTTAATTTTTTTCAACCATACAAATATAATCAATTTAAAATTAAGTAAATAATATATATATATATATATATATATATATATATATATATATATATATATATATATATATATATATATATCATAAACACGTTTCATAAATAAAATTTTATTCAATTTAGTAATAAATTATTTTCTTAGTAGGCCTGATTCATTTAAAGAAACGAAAACATTAAATACTAAGGTAATTTATATACAGATTACATTCTTCATTTCTATAATTTTTAAAGCTCATAATCTTGAGTCCTTGAATTTAGCTGGCAATAATTTCTATACAATTCCATATTCTAAAATTACTTTCACGCTTCTTATACTATTTTCTGCTCTTAATCGTCAGTTATTGTTAGATAAATGACAAAGCAGTCCCTTTATTGACTTGATACACAAAGTTTACAATAGAAAAGAAATTTATTTCCAGAGAAAAATACACAAAATTAACAACTAAAAACAAAAACCTGTCAAATCCTACTTCAATTCTGTCTCCGTCAATAATACAGTTCTCATATAATTATTACATTATATATTTATACTACATTGTACAATTGGCATGCCATGCGCCAAGTGGACCGCGCTCCGATGGATTCAGAGAGCGATATTCAAATTCCAGAAAAAGTGGATGAGGTTTACCAATGTTGCAATTAATAATCTTTTGCTTTTACGATCAAAAGATCAATACTGTGTTATTTTCAATTCGCGAATAGTGCGGGAAGAAAAAGATAGGTAAAGTATCGGAAAATGTTGTACTGGCCCATTTTGAAGAATAGTCAATGAAGGTAAAGGCACCAACATAGTTTTAGTTGTTATTCATATTTTAGTTGTTATTCATATTTATTGTCATTTTTCGTTACCTAGGTAAGTCAAAAATTTAGCGTGTTGTAATGGTCGATTTACGCACGCTTTTGCGTGTTTTAAAGAGCGATTATGATGCATGTAAAATAAAAAAAGTTTTAAATGATTTTTTAGTTTTTGATATATTTGAGATTTTAAGTAGGTATCTTATATATTTACGTCACATCACAACTATTGCTTTCTTTCTCGCACAGCCTACTGCAGAGACTGGTGAAAGAAAGATAGCTATACGTTTCGTTAAAAATCAGATGCAGTTAACTACGAATTCCTTCAAAATTAAACGAACTTTGATTTAAAATAATAAATAAAAAATCTGATGTTACCAGCACATAACCTCTCGCCAGATATTTTTCCTGGTTGTACGAAAAAAACGAAAAATATTTTAAAATACAAATACAAATGTCTCACTACAAAATAAATCTCACATATATTTGCAAAATCTATGGGATATTTTAATATAAATTATGTACAATACTTATATTTTCTTTATATTCAATATTCTGAAATTTTATTTTTTACTTTCCTTTTCTTTTTCATTATATTCGTCATTTTTTCGCAAATTCCTTTTATATTCTTTTTTACGTATATTCTTTTGCGTTGTTGACTTTTTTTATTTTCATAATCTTCATAATGATGTAAATATTTTTGACAGTGGCATACAAATATTTTCGACTGTGACATTCATGTGTCAATTACAAACAATTGAATTTCTTGCCTTGAAATAGTTTGATCTAAAATTTTTACATCAAATTATTTTATATGAATTTCTTTATCTCTAAATCTATAGAAGATATAATAATGAATTTATATTTATCGATCGGATTCTAGGGACCTTAAAACGTGCTTATTCACTGAAATCTGGATATGCGATTTTTAGCATGAATTCAATACCTCTCTTAGCGAGAGGTAAAAAGAGGAGGACCCTATCTTAAAAAACAAATCGCACAACTGAATTTTTTTTATTATGGAAGTGGTGTCACCAACCCTAGCTCTTAAATTTAAATGATGCAAAGAAAATGACGTATTAAATTGTCAAAAATTCATAATAGTTAACGCCGCAGACTTTTCTAAATGTCGGTAATATAGGTAATATAATTTAACATTGCCGGTAAATTGATAGGTACTATTTCCTTCCGTGGAAGTTGACTTCGATCATAAACAGAACTTTCTCTAGTCACGTGGCTTTCAATAATTCTAGATTATTCTAACAGAAAACCACATGGAATTACGTTAAGAATGTAACACGTGACATGCGCGAAACTCATGATGTAGATGTAGGGTTTAAAATGAATACTGTGCAGCAACAAGGAAGCATCTGTCTTTTTTCACATTTCTCCGGAATACAAAAGAATGTGTCCATTTAATTTTATTAACGTTAATTCGCTTGAACTCAGAAGATTTGTTGTTGCACGAACAGATTGAGCTATTTTTCTTTAAATAGCCGCAGATCTCATTTCCAGAAATCACAGATACCTCCTTGCTGCAAGGTCTTCAATTTCAACTCATAGGTACGTCCATTGGCATATCAATTAATTTCTGAGGATTTATTTCAATATTTGAAATTATGTTTTTATTTCCATTATTTACGATAAAAATCACAGAAATATGAGAAAGTTAATTATGACCTGTAATTCTTTATATAAATTGTTTCCCCACAGGACAGAATTAATAAAGTTTATAAATATAAATTTTATTTAGAAAAATATGAAACGAAAAACTAGCATTCGTCATAAGTATAACAAATTAATGTTGTCATGTAACGAATAAAAACTGTAAAAAATATTGTTATTTTCTTGTCCCTTTCATTCACTAATATTTCCTACATTTATTTTTTTATTTATGTTCTTAGATTTGGTTTACATCTTCAAATATATTTAGTTCCATAGAAAATTAAATGTAATAATTGTTTAAATGAATCTTAACTGCAATGATTTTATGGCCGTATTATGATCAAAACCTTCCACACTTACAAACCGGATACATACTACAATAATATTTCAGGTTTTGTAGTGATCTATTTCAAAGTTAAAAGTTACAATATTTTTTTCCAAATATGAGTGACTTCATCGGTATGTTGTTACAATTATTGCGTAATGTATGCACCCCATTGTATAATATAGTATAAATATGTAATGTAATAATCATATGAGAACTATATTATTGACGGAGACAGAATTGAAGTAGGATTTGACAGGTTTTTGTTTTGAGTAGTCAATTTTGTTTTTTCTCTGGTAATAAATGTCTTTTTTATTGTAAACTTTGTGCATCAAATCAATAAAGGGACTTCTTTGTCGTTTATCCAACAATAACTGACAATGAAGAGAAGAAAACAGTATAAGAAGCGTGAATTGAATTGTATAGATATTATTGCCAGCTAAATTCAAGGACTTAAGATTATGAACTTAAGAAAATTTTAGAAATGAAGAATGTGTAAATATCAGATTTGTTTATAAATTACCTTAGGATTTAATGTATAATGTTTCGTTTCTTAGTATTATTATTTGAATCAGTCCTACTAAGAAAAGAAAATTTATTATTAAAATGAATAAAATATTATTTATGAAACGTGTTTATTATTTATATTGTTATAATTATATTTATATTATTTACTTAATTTCAAATTGTTTATATTTTTATGGTTGGAAAAAAATAAAATTTAATCACCTAATTTCAAAGTTAATGTATAGCCATCTATATTTTAATAGGCGAAATGCGTCATGGGTACGCTTATGTAGCGATCTATTTATAGTGAATTGTTCATACTCTCAGAATACTATTCATCCTGTCCCTATTCGTCCCACATTATAACTGGTAGCATTGTGTGATCGGGAAACTTCGGGTCTGGTGGTGGCGATAACTTTATAACTTCTAGCATTTGGGAGGCATAGCATTTGTGGGGCGTAGCATTTCGGAGCTGTCGGATTATAACGACTGGCACGCACTCCAACCCTCGTGTTGTGTGTTCGAATAAAGTTCGTTACTTGAGCGGTAAGATCAAACAATTTACAAACAGTATTTCCAGTGTGGACGTTTGGTTTTGAGACTTGTTTATTATTCTGTTAGCAAATTGGAGTGGAGTGGACTTAGGAGTATATGGTAAATTAAATCGAAAAAGACGTTTATATTTAAATTTATTTATTATAAACTTATCTTCCACCCACCATCTTCTACTTCTTCTGCCTTTTCTTTTTCTCGGTCGATGTAATAGTAAAGAACGGTAAAGTTAACCAAATATTCCGTAACATTGACAATGTGCTGAACGAAACAGAGCCATCAGCCATTCGATACAAGAACTAGTAAAGACAAGGTACAATGGAATAAGAGCAGCAAACTATTATCGGCACTAATTTAGATTTGTACAAAGCTGAGCGTATGGACAAGACAAAGATTAATAAAAATAAATAATTTGTTTTTAACAATTTCGTAAATAATTAAATTATTATACACCATTTCTTAAATTAAATAGTTATTTCCTTAGAATCAACTATAAATTTTTTTTAATCGTACAATTGACAGACTGTCCAATGCCTTCGCTAACGGTGCTTATATATCCCGGTAGTTGTATTCGAGAACTTACTACAAAACTATTCTAGGTAAAAACTCTATACAATAGGTTACATCAACCGCGTAATTAAGCAGGTTCCGACAGGTCGGTTGCGTCATCGCTAACAATAGACAGTCGCTCGTCCCCGCGACAGCGACGGGGACAGCGACGGGGACAGTGGCGGCGACGGCGGGCACTGCACATTACAATATTATTACTAGGGTCTGTTTCATAAAAATTATTAAACTAATAAAATTAGTGAATGTCTTATAATATTAGTTAATATTATTATGTTATATTTCATAAAAACACTAACTTATAATATTAGTTATTAGTCTACACCACAAAATATTAAGTAATTTCATTAATAAAAAACGGAATATGTTTCATAAAATAAAACGACTTATAAATTATGTTAGATAAATCTCTCCAGGTTGTCCTGCATATTGATAAAGGGTTAAAAAGAAATACACTTGTTGTGTGATGATGCAGAATGTATTGTTTATTTATTAATTTATTTAAGTGGTGATCGATATCGGACGATACTCCATCATCAGGCCGACGAGTCAAAATAGTAAAAATATATATCGTCGAAAAACTTTAAATGACAAAAACATCTTATATTGATGCTGAAAATTTTAATGAAAGTATAAAGATTACATTGATAAACGGAGAATACTAAATATAACGTGTGGTACTGCCCAGGAATGAATGGCAACACTGGCTACGTTTACACCGTGCATACTATTCTGAAACGCAGACCAAGTGTATACTAAAATTTATCTTGGTATGATATGTTTACACCGGTATTTAAATAAACATACTAAATATTATGGTACGTTATACGCGCTTGCGCAGATTTAACTGTCAGAGTCAGCCTAACCTAAAATTACTTAATAAGGAAAAATAGTTGTGAATATATGTAATTTACATCGCCACACTATTAAAATTGTAAATATTACTAAACTTCCACAATTTCCCTAAATGTTAATACACAATTTAATTGAATTAAAAGTAGTTATAGATGGCAGAAAAATCGCATTGGTACGCTTGCTGTTTACACCGTGCATGAGTAAGGTCTGGTACATCCCCCTTTGAACGTACCAAACATGTGTACCAATTACGTACCAAAGGTTTGGTACATAGTGTTTACACCATTCGTCGCCATCTTGTTACGTCACTTGGTATGCGGACTAAATGTTTAGTACGCGTGGTGTAAACGTACCCACTGCTGCGAATCTAAACGCACGTGTTTTCTCTGTCAAATATTTTTCAAAGAGAATTTAGTTCAAATCACGATATCAAATTGTAGTACAAACATAATAAGAGTGTATCTATTTTAGGAGAAGTATTTAAACCTCAAATTTGCTGCACTGAAACAATTATACTCCAACTCCTACAGATAAATAAAATCACCATAACCTCAATGGATCAACAGCAAGAAACTTTAAATTCCATCATCACTAAATTGGAAAATCTTAATAAGTTGGATACAATTTATGAAGAAATCAAAAATACAGGCTTAGAAATCAAAACATTAAAAGATATGTGCAGCAACAATCAACAAAAATACGAAGATCTCAGCCAAATAGTACAGGAACAGTGTAAACAAATTGATAACCTACAAAAGCAGATAAAAAACGAAATATCGTAATTTATGGCCTCACTGAAGACGAAAATAATTATGAAGAACTTACAACTGCTGTAATAAATATATTACAACATATTGCCAAAGATACAACTACAAATGATATAGACAATATCACCAGATTGGGCAAAACCAATAATAGTACGCGGCCACGACCTGTATTAGTCGAACTGCAATCCTATAAAGCAAAAGTAAATATTATGGCAAATAAAAAAATATTACAAAACACCGAAATATATATTAGCAATGATCTCAGCCCAGAGCAGCAAAGGGAAAGAAAGGAACTGCTTCGCATGAGAAGAGAATTACTTAATTCTGGAAAAGATGTAAAAATATATAAAGGAAAATTAATATTCAACGGAAACGACAACAAACGAAATAGGACCAGCAACTCCTCAGAAGAATCGCTATTAAAACCGGCTCCCAAACAACCCCGCCAAAAACAGACGACCGTAAGCAATTCGAACTCGAAGATAGGGGATTTTTTTCGCCCAAGCCCAAGAGGAAATTCTGCTCAACCCGCTGTTACCGGAAGTTCATAACCCACCCAACTCAAAATCGCACTTAGTGGAAAAGTTAAGTAGTAGTATAGCAAGTAATCCTTTAAATGAACTTAAACTAATATTCTGGAACATTTCAGGCTTCAATAATTTATTTTTCTTAGATTCTAATAATTGAAATCATTCTATCTGGAAATATCCTGTGTTTCGTTGAAACATGGCTCGACAAACCCTATAACAAACTCCCTTCCTTTTTAAACGAATACAAGTGTGTGGCACAAGTCGAAGCTACGAAAGAAAAAGACCGAGGCAGGGCAAGTGGAGGCATCTTAATTTTAATAAAGGAATACGGTAATTTTCAACCGACCATAATTGAAATATCAAACTTCTGGATATTCCTGAAATTAAAAGTAAATAAATCTAACCTTATAATTGGAAGCATTTACTTCAAGCCAAGCCTTCACGACCATGAATGTATTAAAATGTTATCATCAGCAATAGAAGACACACTAAATATGTATGATAATGATTATATTCTAGCACTCGGCGATTTCAACTCAAAAATCGGCGCTTTGAATCAGCTGGAAGAGAACATGATCCAAAACCCTAATATCTTCGATGAAAGAACCACTACCTTACAGACCGAAAACCGAAGGGGCCGACTCCTCGTGGATGCTATGGAGTACCTAGGAATGACAGTTCTAAATGGCCGATGCAAGGGAGATATACCAGGTAATGCAACTTACTTAAGTCAAAACGGACTCAGTATCATTGACCTAATATGGGCTAACAATCACTGTCTCAACATTATTAATGAGATTAATATTATACCCACTTTGTCAAGCTCTAACCACTCCATTTGCTCAATATCCATACAAGATATAAATCGTACTAATTATCCAGCCTCTGTTAATAACATAACAACCGGACAATCACAGCCAAAGTTACAAAAAAAACTCAGGCCAAATCATGAAAAAATGTCTCTTTACACCAATCACCTAAACTCCTGTGAACTCATCTACTTCAACAGTAACTGTACTAGCGAGCTTCAAGATAATCTAACCCTAGCTGTTACAAGAGCTGCAGTTAATGCCGGCATGGAAACTAAATTGAAAAATAGCATACAACCCCAGAATTCATTTCACAAACCATGGTTTGATCAAGAATGTAAAGAACTGAGACAACTTACAAACAAACATTTGAGAGCTTATCGCAAAACGCATTCAAATGAAGCCTTAACTCTATTCATCTCGAGTAAAAAACAATATAGAAGAACAATAACTCAATGCAGAAATAATTATTTCGACGACCTAAGCAACAAGTTATCAAACATAAAGAATTCGTCCGAATTTTGGAATACAATTAAATCTTTAAAGCAAAAAAACTCAATACATACAGACGTAATTTCTCTAAACGAATGGGAACTATTCTATACCGCAATCTATAAACCGACCGTCATTTATAACCTAACATTCCAGGACTGCATCCATCCACTCTTAGACACAAATATTACGTTAGCAGAACTGCAGTCTAGTATACAAATGGCTAAAATCAAAAAAGCTCCAGGAAGTGATGGCATTCAAAACGAATTTTTAAAAAATCTACCTCCGAACTGGGAACATTACGTACTTAACATGTTCAACAACATACTAGAAACGGAAACCGTCCCGAAGTCATGGTGTGAAATCCAGCTCGCTATGCTACACAAAAAAGGAGCCCAAGATGACCCTCTCAACTACAGAGGTATCGCTCTCTTAAACGCAATCTGTAAACTATTCACAGGTATAATATACCGGAGAATTCAACGATGGACTGCAGAAAACAATATTATAAAAGAGAACCAAATGGGCTTCAGAACTGGCATTTGGACTACAGACTGTATCTTCACTCTCACGTCAGCTGTACATCTACAACTTCGGCTAAGGAAAACTCCCATATACGCAGCGTTCATAGATTTCACTCGAGCGTTCGACTCTATAAGCCACAACCATTTGTATCAAAAACTTTTTAAAACAGGCATCAGTGCAAAATTAATTAGAGTAATCAAAAATTTGTATGACAATGCGAAAGTTTGTGTTAAAAACAAAAGTAATGAAACCTCAAAACACATCAAAGTCACAGACGGTGTTCTTCAAGGTGACACTCTTAGTCCGTTATTATTTGCTTTAATGGTAAATGATTTAGAAGATCACTTACGGCAATCAAATCTTCGCGGAGCCAACATTGATGGATATAATGACATAATTCTAATCGCCTATGCAGATGATATGGTATTACTAGGACATTCTCAATCAGATCTTAATTCAAAACTAAGAGCCCTCGAAATATACTGCGAAAATAATTCACTCCATGTTAACACTCAGAAAACTAAAATCCTCATATTCCATCATGGTAGACCTAAATCGCAACAATATGCATTTAAATATAATACCGATACAATCGAGAAAGTTAATAAATTCTGTTATCTTGGCATAATGATATCATCGTCCGGCAAGTTTTCTGAAACAGCAAATTATGCCGTTAAAAAAACAGCAATTGCAAGCTGCAACATAAAAACAATCTTGGCAAAGGCCAAATCTAACACCTGGCTTGAAAAACAAAAATTAATCAAAACAGTTTTAAACAGTATAACACTGTATGCAGCTGAAGTATGGGGTCTGCAACAATTAAAAACATTAGAGACAACAGTGACTAAATTTAACAAAAGTATACTCTTGTGCCAAAGAAATACACCGCACTACATGATAAGAGCCGAAACGGGAGTAGAACACATCTCTGCAATCCTAATAAAAAAAGCACTAAAGTGGTTCAAGAAATTAATAGAAATGGACGAGTCAAGATACCCGAAAATTATATTCAACAGACTCACACAATTAGACAAAAACCCTGGAAATAAATCTGAATATAACTGGGCATCTCAAATTAAAACCGTATTAATCTCCCTTGACAAAGGCGAAATTTGGGAAAATCAACGTATTTCAAATAAAGATATAGACGAAATCACAGAGTTGTACAAGAAAAAACTAATAGATCAAGACATGCAGTTAGTCGCAACATCAAAATTCAACGACATATATAAACATATCAAGAACAATTATGAAACAGAAGAATATTTGAACATGAAAACTTCCATGCACAAAACAAGAATCATAGCCCAACTAAGAATGGCAAGTAAAAGAAACATACATCTAACATTAAATAATATCAAATAAAAAATAAATCCAATGGAAATATGCTCCATATGCAACCTGAATCAACTCGAAAACTTGAACCACATTCTATTTTACTGTCCTTGTTATAACCCTGCAAGAGCAACCTTCCTTCTGAAACACCTAACCTCCCTAGATGCACCCGCTCTATGCTCCACCCTTTTATCAAACTTAACCCATGACAAAATCCAGGATATTTACCACTACATTGCTACAATGTTAAAAATTCGAAGCTTTTGTAGAAACGAATAAACAATACTTGCTTAACTAACTCTTAACACTAATAGTCCTTACAAAATTCACTAACATTTATGTATTCATATATTATCTGTATTAATGCCAATCTATTGTATGAGAAGTTTCTCTTATCAATAAACATTATTATTATTATTATTATTACTGCCCAGGAAGGAAACCACAATTCTTGGGCAGTACCACACGTTATATTTAGAATTCTCCGTTTATCAATGTAATCTTTATACTTTCACTAAATGGTGATGGACTATCGTCCGAAATCGATCGCCACTTAAATAAATAAATAAATAAATAAATAAACAATACATTCTGCATCATTACACAACAGGTGTATTTCTGACTAATAAATTATTCTAATAAATTTAAACTAATAATATTGGTGTCTTGACAGTAATAAAACAATATATTAGTGAATATTGTGTGTGTGTAATTGTAGTGGAGATTAGAAATACAAATAAAAATGTTTGATTTCTACACAAGTGACGAAGAAGAAATTTGGAAAACGTATGAATTTAACGAGAGGTTTAGGCTTAATTTCAAAAAAGTGTTTTGGACAAAATAAATAATGTACTAGATCATAAGACAAAGCGGAACCATGCATTATATCCCAAAGTACAGCTTTGAATTACATTACATTGGCTAAGAAGTGGTATTATTATTATTATAATATTTATTAAAAGGTGGTATGCAATACCATTGTATAGGAAATAGCCATGGCGACACTTATTAAAAGATACTGTACATTGGCCGGATGATGTTGGTAAAGTTATTAGTGATTTCAGTGGGTTAGCAGGAATGCCATTAATTTGCGGGGCACCCTTCTAATAATTGATACTCCACTAGACTACGAATATATTTTTCTTTACAACTATTGTAGTTTTATTTTCTTCGCGTCTCTTTTACCAACTGGTTTCGACATTTTTTAATCAATCACAAAACCACAAAATATTGTAATTCAATGAAGTATAATATATCAAAATTTTGTTAAATTCTTAATACAGTATAAAGTAGGTATACCGGCACTTGAGACCACCCCCACTCCTTGCTATTGATTTTATACCACGTGGTGTATAATTAGGTACGCTGAGGTGCGAGGAGCGGTTTTGATTGGTTGGCGTAAGGTATGTGTGAGATTGACCCCCGCCCCCGTTGAGATTGACCATGCCTCTTGAGATAAGAGAATTAGATTTGATTTGTTGGCGTAATATTGACAGCGTGTTTGTTAATATGTGCATATGAACTCCATCTTTCGGGTAAAAAGTTATAAAATGTACGATTGATAATATAGTTATTTGTTTAATATGCGAGCATGAACGCGTACGCCATCTTTTGTTTAAAATTTATTTTGTTTAATAAGCAGAAAAAAAATTTTTCTTCTCCAGAGGAAGAAAAATAAGATGCATAAGCAGAAGCATAAGTAAGAGTAGAAAAAATGTTTGTTATAAAAATAGAAAAAGGGTGAAGAAGAAGCAAAAGCAGAAGCAAAGAAAGAGCGCATACGCCATCTTTTGTCTAAAAGCTATAAAAATGTACGACCGATAATATAATTACTTGTTTAATATTTGCGTATCAACGCATACGTTATTTTTTGTCTAAAAAGCTATAAAAATGCACGACTGGGAATATAGTTATTTAATTAATAAGCAAAAAAAGATTTTTTTGTTTTTCAGAGGAATAAAAAGAAGCCGCATAAGTAGAAGCACAAGTAAGAGCAGAAGAAAAAATGCTTGTTATAAAAATAAAAGAAAAAAAGGGGAGAAGCAAAAGTATAGGCAAAGAAGGAACGCATACGCCGCCCCCGATAATATACTTATTTGTTTAATAAGTAGAAGAATAAAAAAATTTGTTCTCCAGAGGAAAAATAAGCCACATAAGCAGAAGCACAGGTAACAGCAGAAGAAAAATGCTTATGATAAAAATAGAAGAAAAAGGGAAAATAAGAAGCAAACGCAAAAGCAAAAGTAGTCACAAAGATGGAGCGCATACACCGTATTTTGTGTAATGTTATAAAAAATGTGCGAATTATAATATAGTTATTTGTTTAATAAACAGAAGAAGAATAGCTTTTTTTGTATAACAGTAAACAGTTTGTTATTTTTGTTGATAAAATAGCTGTTTGTTAAAATTTTTCTTGTAACCGTTGTATAATGAATAAAAGATCGCATTATCGTGAAAATATTTTCGCATTGTTTTGATTAAATTTTTATTGCTGATAAAATCCATAGGCGTAGAGTATTATTTAATTTAATTTTAATATCAGAATTAAAATATGTGCGATAAGTAGCGTGTCACTGCCCGGTAATCGCTTCAGAACGTCCCCCGACCGTAAATTCCATCTAACTTCTACGCCTATATGTATGTGAACTTATTATAGCTATAATATTGTGCTACTGGTAGCATAATTTTATGTTTTTTACTTATTTGCTATTATTTTGTTATTTGGGTATTTTGTTATTTGGGTGCACAAACTCATATTTTATAATGCTACAAATGAAGAGTGAAAATAATGCAGTTATAAAAATAACTAAAAATAATAATATTAATTATAAAGCTAATGGACAAGAAAAATGTAAAATTTATTTTTATTAATTATAATTGGTTTAATAATAATGTTAACTTTTATGACTACAAATTAATTTTGATGTTATTTAACATATTTATTCAAAATAATTAAAATAGTTACCAGTGTACAATTACTTAAAAATGCACGATTTTGATTCATAGTATTTTTTACTTATAACGAAATTGAGGAATTAGCAAAATGCTAAAAAAAACACATAAAAATATTAAATGTATTAATACACTTGCCTCCACTATTATACACGCAATTAAGGAATTAGCAAAATGCTAAAAACACATAAAAATATTAATTATAATGCTGACGGACAAGAAAAATGTTAAATGTATTTTTATTAGATATAATTGCTTTAATAATAATGTTACGTTTTTACGACAGCAAATTTAAAATAAACAAAATAGTTACCTGTGTAAAATTATAATATTAAATGTATTAATATACTTACCTGTACTATTATAGCCACATTAATATATTTTTACCAACTAAAATATTATAAGTATATGAAACAAAACAATAATGTAATAAAATATATGCATATAAAACCGAAAAGCGTACTACTAATTAAAAATAATTCCTGGTGTAGAATGTATTTTTACTTATTTATATTAAAAATATAAAATTATACAACCATCATTAAACTATTATGACATCTTAACGGGGGTATAGGCGTAGAACAAAAGATGGGATTTACGTTCGGTTGTAAAACGATACACAATCTCCGCAAGCGATGCGTTGATTATTGCATATAATAATTTATATATGAGAGGCAAATAATTTGTACGTTTATGAATTTTTATTAAATAAGCTGTAAGAGAGATTAACTAAAAATATTTAAAAGCAGTAACATAATTGTTATAAAATTATTAAAATAGTTTTTATAATTTTGCGTTAAATTTTATATATGGCTTATGTATAAGAAAATTGAATGACTACTTTTAGATTATTTATTTTAGTCCTTAACTTAGAAAAACAGTATAAGGAAAATATGCAAAAAATATATTAAAATAGCAGAAAGGAAAAATGTGAAAAAAATAAGGAAAAAAATATAAAAATAATAAGGAAAAATGGTATAAAAATATGTTCTTTAATTTACAAGTATTTAAATGGGAAAATGTTACATATAGCAGATAAAACTAAATTAACATTGATTCTTATGTAAAAGACGTCCAGATTTGGACTTATCAGCAGTGCTCGCCTAATATTATCTCTTTTCCGTTCGAGTATTGATTTCACCGGTTATATACCGATATTAAACTCCAACTAGTTATTCTTTATCTAGTTGTTAAAAGATAAATACGTGTCGCCTTATTTTAAAAGTAAATATATAATAATTTTAAAATGGAAAAGTTTAGTGTAATTAAAGATTACACAAAAATGGTAAAAAGATTTAATTTGCGGGGGCGAACAATTGATTTCAATATTAAAGAAGTTCCACAAGGCGTGGACCCTGTTAAATGGGTGTATGATGCTATAAACGATTTAATATTGCACGCTACGGCGAATATTCTTCCCACAGATAAAGTTGGGTTTACGTTTTGTAGCAAAGATTTTAAAAGGGGGCCTGGGCCTCGATTTTGTAACTTTAAATTCTGTCGGATTTCAATTCCGTCGGAATTGAGACTTCCCCCACTCTTTCCCCGGAAGGATTTCAAATTCTACTGGTCTGAAGCAGTAGAATTCAAATTCCTTCGTTTTTTGTTTGACATTTCTCTCTCTACGTCTAGTTTGAAAAATTGGATTATAAACATATTCGTATTATCATTCTTACGCATTTTTAGTTATTATTATAATTCGTGTATATATTGTTTTAAGTCATTATAGTTATCAGTGTTCGTAACTCTTTTTATTTATAAGAGTTAGTTTTTAGTTTTTGTATATATTTTGTATAGCAGTAATTCGCATTAGTTTATATCGTTTATACAGTATTTTGGGGCAACAATAGTAAGTAACGTTATTTATATATTTATATTTGTTGTCGTATATCTGCTTGTTGTTTTTAAGGTATGGCTCATGTTTTGATGTGGCATATTTATCACCGGCGAAACAGAAGGATTCCGGTAGAAATATTTGATTTGAGAAGAGAAAGGAGACTTCTTCGTGATTCTATGAATCCATATGAACTATCGGAAGAGCAATTTGTTAAAACCTTTCGGTAAACATATACAACCAGAAATACTTAGAAATTTAATTACATTTATATTTATTATTTTATTTATTACATTTTTTAAATTTTTTAGCTTGAATAAGGAAGCAGTTCAAGCATTTATGGCAAAAATTCGCCCCAACATGAGGGAGAGAACGAGGCGAACTTTTATTCCTCCAAAAATAAAAGTACATTTTGCATGATTGAATTAGTATTAACATTTTAATTATTTTTTATTTAGACATTCTGTGCATTGTACTTTTTTGCCAATGGAAGCTACAAGAGAGTTATTGGCCAAAGCTTTTTAAATTCGTTTAGTCAGACGGTGGTCTCTAACTCTATTGTAGAGATAAACATGTACTATACTGTTATTTTCATTATATTTATGTATGTATATATCAATAATTACGTATATTCACTATAATTTCAAAATATACTTACCATCTTCTTAATAATTGTTTAAAAAAAAATTATTTCCAACGTCAACGTACTATTCGCCACCAGAACACAATGAATAATGAGCACATCGGCTAAAATTTACCATTTAGGCACATTTTTTAAGAAAAGTACCGGTACCGCACAAACATATTCCCGGCAAAATTTGGATTTTTCGATAGAATTTATAAAATCGCTTAAGTAGCAGGTACCGACAAGACGGCTAGGTAAAATGGAGGGGGAAACCCCAATTCTGACAGAATTTGAAATCCGACAGAATTTAAAGTTACAAAATCGAGGCCCTGGGTGGAAGAATTTTCAAGATGCTTCGGAAGTTACCGTTGACGACGTTTGGAATGTGCTTTCGGGAATATTTCAATCAAACTCAAGAGGATTAAACACCGACACGCTCTGCCTGGGTAAATATATTGTATTTATTTTTTAGCATTTTATTAATTTAAAACAATATTATAGGAGTGACTACAGTACGCATGCCAAAAGGAAGTGGACGCCATAATAAATATAATTCTTTTCACGAGGAATGTGCTGCGCGGCGAGGTATTATCACGGTTAATAATATCGATAATTTGTGCCTACCTCGCGCACTAGTCGTTGCAATCGCTCTTGTAGAGAGGGACCCCGAATACAGAGAGGGTCGTCGAGATATAAGAAAATTGCAGACGAAAAGAGCTATTAGGCTTATGGAGGATGCTATGGTAACTGTGCCAGATGAAGGTGCCGGAATACATGAATTAAATCAGTTTCAACGTTACTTCGAAGGCAAATACAAAATATGTGTTTATAAATATGGGTGTAAGGGGCACGATGTTTTTTTTGAAGGATTGGGGGAGGCCAGATTTACTTTGAATCTTTTTTATTACAAAGGGCATTATAATGGTATAAACTCGCTGACTGCTGTATTTTGTTGTAGCTACTATTGTTCAGATTGTCATATTCCCTACGACCATAAAAACGAGCATAGATGCACCAGCAGTTGTTGGGCATGCCAACAATCTCCATCGTGTCCGCAGGATATGTTTTACAACAAATATAAATATTTGCGATAACTGTGGGGTTAGGCTACAAATACTAAAAAAGAAAGTAATTGAAGGTTTTATGACACATTTGCTTCAAATGCGAAAAAAATTTAAAAATATTGTAGTTATTGCGCACAACGGACAGGCGTTTGATCATCAAATTGTGCTAAATTATATTTTAACACAATCAGACTTAAAACCAGATTTAATAATGAGAGGCACCAAAATTATATCAATGACTATAGGAAATATTAAATTTTTAGATTCTTTAAATTATGTTCCTATGTCCCTGGAAAAATTACCAAAAGTATTTGGTTTGGGGGATAATTTTAAAAAAGGGCATTTTCCACATTTATTTAACACAAGAGAAAATGAAAATTATGTAGGACCGCTACCCGCTCTACATTATTATACTCCTGATTCAATGAAAATAGACGCCCGAAAAACCTTTCTAAAATGGTACAACGAACATAAAAATGATGTGTTTAATATGCAGCGTGATCTTGTAGAATATTGTGTTTCTGATGTTGAAATTTTAACACAGGCATGTTTAAAATTTAGAGATCAATTAATTGCTACGGGAAATGTATGCCCTTTTACTGAGTCATGTACAGTTGCAAGTGCGTGTAACAAAGTGTTTCGACGTAATTTTTTTAAAAAAGACACTATTGGTATAATACCGAAGGGGGGATACAGGTTTTGTGATAACCAATCTAAAATTGCGATGCAATGGCTAATTTGGGAGGAACACGCTCGCGGCGTAAATATTTTACACACTGCAAAACAAAAAGAGGTGAGATTATGTGGTTTAAAGGTTGACGGCTATTGCGAAGAAAAAAATCAGGTGTTTGAATTTCATGGGTGTTACTACCACGGTCACCCCGAATGCCTTAAATTTAACAGGGATAAGCCACTGCATGATAGCCCTACCGAAACATTAAATTTACGTTACGAAACTACTACTGCTAAAACTGAAAGACTAAAAGCAAATGGTTACGATGTAATAGAAATGTGGGAGTGTGAATTTAATCGAATGCTTAAAACAAATAAAAATATAAACGAGTATACAGAAAATCATCCTCTTATTGCAGCGACACCCTTAATCCTTAGGGATGCCTTTTACGGGGGTAGAACCGGGAACATAACAACATACTATAAAGTAAAAAAAGGGGAAAAATTTATTATATAGATATAATTTCTCTTTACCCATGGGCATGTAAATATGGAAAATATCCTATAGGACACCCGACAGTTTATATTGGTTCGGCATGTCCTAAACAAATTAATAATATTAACGGTGTAATAAAATGCACACTGCTTCCCCCACAAAACTTGTATCACCCTGTTGCCCCCAGTAAAATTAATAATATATTATTTTTTTCGTTATGTTTGTCGTGTGTTAAATCTTTTAATAGTAAATAATGTACGCATAATAATAAAGATAGAGCTATAACAGGAACATGGATAATAGATGAAGTAATAAAGGCAATAGACAAAGGGTATGAGTTGGTCGAAGTTCAAGAAATTTGGGAGTATAATATAGAGCAGTATAACCCTACTGAACAATGCGGAGGATTATTCGCAGAAATGATGAATAAATTTATCAAAATTAAACAACAAGCATCTGGGTGGCCAAAGGACTGTGTTAAAAAAGATGAAAAAAATAAATACATAGAAAATTTTTTTAAACAGGAGGGTATAAAATTAGAATTCGAAGAAATTTTGGAAAATCCAGGGTTAAGAGCACTAGCAAAATTAATTCTTAACTCGTTTTGGGGAAAGCTCGGACAAAGAGAAAACCAGCCAAAAACAAAAATTGTTAAGAGCCCAAGTGAGTTTTTTAATATAATGACGAACTCGTCAATTTTAGTAAACAGTATACTACCAATTAACGATGACACGCTTGTTATAAATTATGAGCACACTGAAGAAAGCTACGATATTCTTTCAACTGTAAACGTGGGTTTAGCAGCCTACACAACAACACAGGCACGACTTAAATTATATAGTTATCTTGAACAATTAGGGGAAAGAGTATTATACTATGATACAGACTCCGTTATATTTATATCTAGACCTGAAGATATAAACCCTCTTCTGGAGAATTGTGTAGGCGATATGTCCGATGAACTTTCAAAATATGAGGCTGGAAGCTACATTACAGAGTTTGCTTCAGGTGGACCGAAAACATATGCATATACTGTATATTCTCCAACATTAAACAAATATTTTAACGAGTGCAAGGTTAAAGGAATAAGTATTACTTATGAAACAAGTAAAAACGTTAATTTAACCAGTTTAAAAGAAATGATTATAAATGAAAATGCTGAATCTAAGAAAATTGCTTTTAAAGCCATTCAAAGAACAAAGATGCACGACGTTATTACACGCGACGAAGAAAAAGTTTTTAAACCAACATCGTCTAAGAGAAAATTTGAAGGATATAATTCTGTGCCGTACGGATACAAAAAATTAAAGTGTAATAACTAATTGCTGTTATAAAATTATAAAATAATTATAGAATTTTATTGTACTATTTGCTGTGGTATTAATTTAAAAGTGTAATAAGGTATTCATAAAACTCATGGTTAAATAAAAACAGTTAAATACATTATAAGTTTTTATTTATAGAAATTAACAAAGACATCCCCATCGCCGAAGGCAATGTGGATGTACTCACCCCACACTACCCCGTCCACTATGGTTATGGTATATTCCGTACAGGTACCACTCTTGGATGTTTAATTTTTCGTTTTACTTTCTTAACCGTTCGTAAAGCTATTTTTGCAGATTTATTTAAATCAGAACCAGTACTATTTGTCTTTATTGCTTTCTGTACGCTATTGACTACGTTGCGGAATGGCAAACTTCCGTCATATTTTTTCTTCTGCACTTTTAGCATGTTTATTTAAGGAGCGCACGTTCTTCTGTAGTCATTGACGAACGGTGCTTGAGTAATGTTCGTGATTTAATTTATATCAAAATGCAAACTGTAAAGCAAATCCATGACTTTAAGGTTAAGAATTATGATTTCGATAGTGCTAGTAGTCAACCGCGCCATAGTACATTGTTACCGGATATAGAAAGATGTATTATAGCAGGTCCATCCGGGTGCGGTAAAACAAATGTTATGATTGCACTTATAGAGCATGGTCTATGTTTTTCGAATGTATACAAATACTCAAAATCATTATTCCAACCTAAATACATGTATTTAAACATGTTACTAGAACCAATTGAAGGAATAAGTTATTTTGCATATAATGAAAATGTAGATATTGAAAAGCCGTGCAATGCGCAATGCAATTCTGTGTTTATATTTGATGATGTAGCGTGCGATAAACAAGATATAATTATAGAATACTTTTGCATGGGTCGCCATTAGGCTATAAATTGTTTTTATTTATGTCAGACTTATACCAGAATTCCCAAACATCTTATACGGGATAATGTTAATATATTAATGTTATTTAAACATGATGATATTAATTTAAAACATGTATATGCTGATCACGTAAATACAGACATGTCTTATGAAAAGTTTAAGGATCTTTGTTCTTTATGCTAGTGTAATAAGTACGAATTTATGGTTTTTGACAAAGAAAGTGACTTAAGTAATGCGCGTAATCGTAAAGGCTTTGATCAGTATATTATAATAAATAACAGTGCCATAAGCTAAAAGGCTTCAGTTGCTGGTTAGCTGTCGTACGGAAACATCTGGAACAGCTTCAATAAAACAGCAACAGATTAAATTTAATCATATCTGTTTTTGACTTGTTTATCCAGCTATCAGATCTGTTTTTTATCTGGTTATCAGCTAGTTATTTACTACTGGGTCTGTTTTTTCCTCTTTCAACAGCCCTGTTAATTTAAACCTATTTTGAACCTGGTGTGTGACCTTAAACCTGTTCCACCAATTGTTTTACCTGTTTCAACAAATTAACTTAAACATTTATTTTGAACCTGGTGTTTGATCTTGATTTTGTTTCACCACTTGTTTTAAATATTATCCCAAATAGCTGTTTAAAGCTAGTTTATTAATTTTGGTAAAAAAACTAAAAAATTAATGAAGAATTAACAAAAGATATAATTAGTACTCGGAATATTATTAAGCAAAAGCTTAAAAACCTTAGGCTTGGTGCATCACATAGAAAAATTAAATGAAAATATTATTTTTAAATTATAATTTGATTTTATTACTTATTATTATTTTTATATTATTTTTTATTTTAAT
Organism: Harpalus rubripes; assembly: GCA_963082715.1. NCBI lineage: Eukaryota > Metazoa > Arthropoda > Insecta > Coleoptera > Carabidae > Harpalus > Harpalus rubripes. Next base: position 40,349,300 of record OY720453.1, read on the forward strand.
TACATAGCTTAGGTAGCAATTTTGTATTGTACTATTATTTACGTTGTTATTGTTGATAAAAATTTATAGGAGTCCAGTTTATTTGCTTTTCATATTTAAATTACAATTATATGCGCTAGTTAGCGCTTTTTAGCCACAATTAAATATATTATTTTTAAATTATAATTTAATTTTGCGTGTAAATTTTTATGTTAAGAATGTTTTATAATATTGTACAAATAACAAGTAAAAAATATTAAATTATGAAGCCAACAGTACATTATTATCACAATAAATGCAATCCACATACACATAGGCGTAGAAGCTAGATGGGTTTTACGTTCGGGTACGTCCTAAAGCGATTACCGAGCGGGCGATGTGTCACTCATCACACATATTTTTTAATTCACATATTAAAATTTAATAATTTTCTACGCCTATGGAATTTTATCTGCAATAAATTTTTTATCAAAACAATGCGGAAATATCTTCATCATAATATTTTCATTTATTCATTCTACAATGGTTAGAGCAAAAAAGTTTTTTAAAAACATACAATTGTTAAAAATATACATGCTAGGCATTCTTTTACGTAGCTCAGATAACAAAATGAAGCTTTCAAATAATTTTAATCTACTAGGCAATAAATGGTTAGACTCTCATTTTTATGGGGTCTCGTGGCCGCGTGCCTGAGTGTCAGGTCGCGAATCTGGGGAACCGGGTTCGATCCCGACCGATGCCAAGTATTTCGAATTTTAAATGGCACAAAATTGACCCCTGTGGTGCACTCTCCACGCCAGCAATGAGTGCCCGTGAGGTGACGCCTGGTAAGCGCCCGCACGGTGCAAATATTTCATCATTACCGCATCTGTGTACAAAGCAGATTGGCACACCCAGCAATGGGTAATAAGCCGTGATGATATATTCATTTATATTATATATACTCATTTTTATTAGCTCTTGTATTGTACTATTATTCACATTGTTATTGTTGATAAAAATTTATAGGAGTCCAGTTTTTATTTGCTTTTCATATTTAAATCACAATTATATGCGCTAATTAGCGCTTTTTAGCCATAATTAAGTATATTATTTTTAAATTATAATTTAATTTTATTATTCATTATTCTTATATTATTCTTTATTTCAATTCCATAGCATGGGTAGAAAATTAAGCTTTCAAATTTTTGTAATTTACTAAGCAATAGTATAAGGAAAACAAGAAAAAATTGTATAAGGAAAGAATAGTATAAGGAAAAAATTAATAAAAAAATAGTATAGGGAAAATGAAAAACAGTATAAGGAAAATATGTCAACAAATAATTATTCTTTAGCCGACATTTATACTGAGCAGACGTATAAGAATGTCTAATTTAATGCGAGAATACGTTCAACTTAACCTAATTAAATATTGTATTGAACAAGAATTTATTCGGGCAAAAAACTGTTTTATTTAGGAGGTAAATATTGTATTGAACAAAAATTTTATTCGGGCAAACTACAGTGGTGTTTGTTTTGCAGGAAGTTTAATTTTCTTTGAAGTAGCTGGAAAATATGGAATATTAACAAAAATATGTGTTGGTACTAAGATTTACTCAATTGGAACTAAGATTACACCATATTTTTTTTTGGATTGAACATAATAATATAATATATGATCCTACTCTTGCAATTACTCAACACCATGTACCACTTGATTTTGATGTTACCCATACAAGTGAACTTGAGATAAAAACTGTTGGGGACATAAAAATAATGGAAGTTATGAATTATTCGAGAAAAGTAAGTGTGCAGCTGCATACTTTGCTAAATCTCCTAAAAAGTGTTAAGAATATTTCTTCTTGCTTCTTTTAATGCTTCTTCTTTTGCTTAAGTGTTAATAACATCTCTTCTTGCTTCTTCTTCTAATGCTTCTTCCGCTTTTTATTCTATTTCTTCTTCTTCTCCTTTTTCTTGCTTTTTCTTCTGCTTCTTATTTCTTATGCTTCTTCTTTTGCTTTTTATTCTGCTTCTTTTTCTGTCAAGCACACCTGTAATTAACACCTGCCCTGAAGTCGGCAACATCAAAGGATGCCGCGCTGATAAGAAAGTTCCTACTGTCTCAAAAAAAAAGTCCCCAGGCCTTATCTGTGACGTCATTACTCTTATCTGCACCAGAACCAGTCAAGCACACTTGTAATTAACACCTACCCGGAAGTTTGCAACAGGGGACCTGCTTCTTCTGCTACTGCTTTTGCTTCTGCTTCTTCTTCACCCTTTTTTTATTTTTATAACAAACTTTTTTTTTTCTACTCTTACTTATGCTTCTGCTTATGCATCTTATTTTTCTTCCTCTGGAGAAGAAAAATTTTTCTTCTGCTTATTAAACAAAATAAATTTTAAACAAAAAATGGCGTACGCGTTCATGTTCGCATATTAAACAAATAACTATATTATCAACCGTACATTTTATAACTTTTTACCCGAAAGATGGCGTTCATATGCACGGCGTGGTCAATCTCAACGGGGGCGTGGTCAATCTCACACATACCTTACGCCAACCAATCAAAACCGCTCCTCGCACCTCAGCGTACCTAATTATACACCACGTGGTATAAAATCAATAGCAAGGAGTGGGGGTGGTCTCAAGTGCCGGTATACCTACTGTATAATGATAAATTTTTGGTTGTCATAGATATGGATTCACTAATAATATTAGTTAATAATTTTTTGAGTAATGCTTAAATATATATGCAACAAAAAATAACAGTTTAATATTATTTTATTAGACTAATATTATTAATCAATATTTTTAGAACTTTTATGAAACAGGCCCCTGGACCTAATTAATTTCTTCATTATTAACATTGAAATTTTGTAATAGGTTCATGTTTGTTTTTCTTTCTAATAAATAAATAATCTGATGTGGCCAGCACATTACCTTCCGTCAATTCTATGTATTTTGTATAAATGTCATGCAGAAAGTTCATTGCAAAACATACTATTTCTTGTACATTACCTTAAGGCAGTTGTATGTATTTTATACAAATTCCATACAGAAAGTTTCTAGCAAAAGATCCTATATTTCCAATAAAAGAATAACACAAACTCAATACTTTTGTATCGTCATAAAGTTTGCCACCTATCAACATATGCAATTAACTAAACCACGGTATCTAGATCTTTAAAATGACGACCGTGTGTGTTTTTAAAATTGCTTTTTTTAATATTTGAAAGAAAAAGAAAAACTCATACTGATATGTAATATGAATATTTATTTAAAATATATAATGTACAAATTTTAAATTGCAAAAAAACAATTAAGTAGGTATATAAATAATATTAATAACAGAGTTTAATAATATTTATCCAGATAATTACTTTAGGAATAGTGAAAAATATGAATGTATGTATATACAAGTTTGTATATTTTTTGACAATTTCCTCATCTTCGCGAGATTTAATTTCTGATTTGTGTATTGTAATATCTGAGTCATATTTTTACATCTATGTATGTGATGTTAACTAAAACTTGTAAGCAACACAATTGGATATGTACATCGTTGTATTATCAGTATTATTCGTTTCAAAGAATTTTTTAATATTATTTAAAGATATGTTAAAAAGAGACCTACGTAGGTGAAAGAAAAGAAAAAAAAATGGGAGCTAAGGAATATCAACTTCCAACATCTTCATAGTTCTTTGCAGAACTCATTTAGTCGTAACTTTATGAACGATATTGTCAGCTTTTACATACTATTGTGGATTTTTAATTATTTTTGCGTTGGTTCCTTTCTTTTCTTTTATAGAATTCTTCCGATAAATTGCAAATGATAAAGTTCTTTTGATGAATGTTCAACAGGTTATTCATCTCCTAATTTGTAAGTTTCGGGAAGTTCTATAACACCTGAGGTATGGATATACGATATACAAGCATTAAGAATTTGTTCTCCATGAAATTCTACAGAAACATATGTAAGATAAGTTTATAAATATTATTATATAAAAAGTAATTAATGTTCATAAGAAATCTTACGAGTTCTCTGTATGTTTTAAACATACAAAAATTCAAATTATATGGGTTCAAAAATTATGTATGTCATGTCAGCTTTTAAAATTTTCAGTTTGACGTTCAAATTTTCCATTACATTTTTTGCATTGCCTTCTATGTTAATTCTTCGTCAGTTTTGTGATTTTGTTGCCCTCTGAAGAAATATGCTAGGAACTATTTTCCTCGTGCTCCGTTTACCCCTCATCGCCAAAACACTTTATTACAAGGCCACCCATAAGTCCGTCCAATCTTTCTTTAGATACTTGTCTCTAGTATTGTCTTTGGTCAAAAAAATCGATGATGAGTTTTTAATGAATAAGCATGTTTTAGGGTCCCTAGAATACGATTTTACTATTTTTACGATGATGTATGTATGTATGGATGGATGTATGTATGTGTGTGTGTGTGTGTGCGACGATTCTTTCGGATCGCATAACTCCAATACCACCTTTCCAAAAATTATATTTTTTCGTATTTCTCTTCTTTACATCCAAATGAAGAGCTTAATAGATTTTGGTTATAACTGGTCGACCGGAAGTACCCTAATTTGAAGATGTTGGTAGCTTTTCTTGAAAAAACGCTGTTAAATATTATATTTAATGCTATTATAAATATTAAAGAATATTTTATTCTCTATACGATTTGATTACATTTTATACTTTATATTCAATAGAAATATGTTTTTCTAGTATTATTTCATTGTTATTTTTTTATGTTTAATCTACATTTTTTTGTGTGGAGACATTGATTGTAAGTGTATTTGTATATATTTTGCATCCACCCCGTAATTGGGATCTTGATCCTGTGGGATGGATGGGTAATTAAAAATAAACAAAAAATAAAGTAAAAAAATATAAAGAAATTAAATTTCATGAAACAGCCAGCTTTGCTATAAATATGGAAACATCTAGTATATTAAGAAAATTGTGATTGACAGATGTTAGTGTCAGGTGCAATTGACATAGTATGTTTGTGTTATAATTTTACTGGGTATATAGAAACTTTCTGTATGGACAGGTAAAAATAGTAACTATACTTTCTCGAGATCTTGGTCCAAGGAAAAATGTATTATAATTAATTTTATTAAACTTTACTTAACTATTCTAGAAAACATTCAATCAATAAAATTGTGTCAACAGAACTAAACTAATACTCTAAAAAAAATATTAAAAGTTAAACAAACTGTGGGCAAATTGGATACGGAAAATGAGAACTTAAACGCACCTGTATTATTTAAAATAGTTAATTAAAACACGCAAACAATCGATGAAAAGGTTTCAACATTACTAAACTAATACTTTAAAACATAAATTTACAGTTAAACAAATGGTTGGTCAATTGGGTGCGGAAAATGAGAACTTAACCGCACCCATATGTATTATTTTACAAATAATTAATTAAAATACGCAAACAATTGATGAAAAGGTTAAAACAATACTAAACTAATACTTCCAAACAGATTTTTATAGTTAAACAAACAGTGGGTCAATTGGGTGCGGAAAATGAGAATTTAGCCGCACCATCATTTAAAGATAATAAAAAAGGAAATAGAAAGTTTAAACAAATAAAATTATTTTAAAACATTAACAAACAAATGAGAATAAAAACATTAACTTATTTAAAAAAACGTTATTGTATAAATGGTGGGTTAATGTGAAAATAGTCCCCCCCCCACATATTTTTTTAAAAAATAAAGGGAAAAAAAGTCGAACAATCAATTAAATACATCAAACATTTGAAAACGCATCCAAATAAAGTAATTTATGTATAAAATATTGTTTGTTTGCTTGTGGGTTGGGTCAAGTTCACTGACGTCGGCAACGAGATATGGTTGCACAACCGACCCTGTCATTACCACCCCTGGCAATAGGGAGCTACCCGAACCCAAATTCCGCTCAGGTGCTGATCAACCCTAGTTTGGCTTTACTTCGGCCTTAGGGGCATAGTTACAAAACCAGTATAAAACCATCCCTGCCGTTACCACGCGGTCAATCAGCGAAAACCCACGAGGCTAGCAATCGTGGACACATAGATCGCATTCCTGGTTACCCTTATAGCTCTCTCATCACGCCTGGAGGCTCTACCGGGCACGATCGGTCAACAAGGATTAGGATAAAGGACAACGCAGTAAAATAAGAGAATAATCATGCAAATCCGTATCTGCATTACTCTTGCTATCGTGGACTAAAAGTGTGTAAGACTCAACTTACCTGAATCACTACACAAATCAAGCACTCCGATATCGATGTTCTCACATTGAAATCTAGAAATAAACTAAAACAAAATACGTTAATACCAGTATCATTAAATGTAGCTCTTATCCAACAGCATCGGTTACGTACCTAAATAACTAATTAGAGACAAAACATTATAAATTTAATAAAAATAATCTTACGCAAAATAATTACTGTGAGAAATGAAATACATCACATGAACTAACATTTATAGAAAAAACTGGAACACAACTTAACCAATAAACAGATAAGTTTAACAACAAGAAATTATTTATTGAACAAACACGCGGGGCAAGGACGGATTACTAATGAAAAATACAAAGATACAAAAAAGTTAGACAGAATGGCCTTTTCATCCCATTCGATGTGTGTTCCACACATAGACAAGGAAAGAAATATACTAGACCGAGCATCCATCATGGCGGCAATGTTCAGCTTTGTGCCAAAGAGAACAGATGGGCGCCATAATGAAACACTAATTCTAGTGTAAATTCTAAAATATAATGAAAAAAATAAGTATGCACTAACTTAAAATATGTATTTTATATAATTCCTTTATTTCAAAAAAATAAAGTTCAGTTATACAATAAAAAGTACGACCGATATTTAATTTACATTATTTTTTTAATAATTATAATAAATATTTTCTTGTGGTGAATTTTATTAAATTTATGTTGGCAGCCCAGCGTGTTTCAAGTTTATTTCTTTGTTTAGTATTTGGTTACAAAGCTTGTTTCGCTATTTGTTTCATGTATAAATTTATTTTATTATTGAATTTCATTGTCTTCAGCTTTTACAGTGTACTTAAAGTCTACATTTTGTACTTTCAGAAAACATATTTTTCCTACATTTAAATTTCGCGCCTTTCAATTAGCGTCTCGTTATGGCGTCCATAGGTACAATTCGGCACAAACGCTTAACATTGTAAACTCAGTCTAGTAGTATATATTAAATGTCTATGGTTCTAGATTAGCAGTTGTGGGATTAGGTAGTTGAAACTCTACTTCGTTGGTATTGGTAGTGTGGATAACTTCAGCACTTGTAACATTAGGGAGGCAGGACATTTGTGGGGCGTAGCATTTAGAAACTGTAGGATTGTAATCCCTGATACACACTCCTTATTTACTTGTGAGACGAATAAATGGCCAGTCGGTCATGTGGTACTTACCTAAATTTAGTTCTCCGCAGTCTCCACTCAATGTAATTATCTTTTGTTCCATGTTTGAATTCGGCTGCTCTTCTTTCAGTCTATCGTACAGCTGAAAGATTCATGTAAAAAGCAAAAGTAACATTATATTCAATAGTTGTATCCCGACTGAATTTAATCGATTAAATTTGACATGTCTGACTTATGCAATAAATTTTGCTTAAAAAGTGTTTGAGCACCCGAGACCACAGGTCGAGGGATTTTATCTTAAATTATTATGTACGATAATACTTTTCTAAAAGCAAAATTTTATAAATAAGCCATGCATCAAATTTAATCAATTCAATTCTTTAGTACGAGGGGTATATGGCAGGATTATTTCATTTGTTTGTTTTTTTAACTTATCAAATAAATGTCAAAAAATAAAATTTACTTGAATTGAATAATTCGGCATGTTCAAAGATATAGAATATCAGTAAAAGTAAAAAAAAAACATGTAAGTATCTTGCTTCTGCGACTAATTATCCGGCTAAATATGCCTTCAAAATGTTCAAAATTTGCATATAAAAGCTAGTTTCAATTTAATCGCTGTTAAAAAGCTAGGTGCTATTTAATCACTTATTTATAATGCATAACAATGGAAAGTGAGATATTCTGATTGGTCAAATTTGCAATGAATGAAACACAAGAGTCCTGATGTGCGGAGTACAGATGTTCAAAGCAAGAAAGTAAAAATCAAAATCCAGTATTTTATTATTTAAATTATGTAAAATATAAAAAATTATTTGGAATAACAAGCACACTATATAAATGTACTACTATTAAGGTTAGCACCTAATTAACCAATTTCATATCTCACACTTTCCTCATGCAGGGTATCGTGTATGAGTTAAAATAGCGTCCATTATTTTTTTTATGAAACTTTATTTAAATTGAAAGCGACCGCATTTCTAATATGTCTTTATGGTTATTCGTTAAAACTCAATTATAATTTTTTTATAATGTATTCTACGACGTAGAGCTCATATTGTTTTGACCCAATGAAGTTCGCTAATAGTTGGAATCAAATAAATTGATATGTTTAAAAACTTTTAATATACAAGTATTCATTTTAAATGGGCCACCTTTGCTATCTCAAGAATTGTAAGAACTACAAAGAAGGTTCAACGCGCAAACAATTTCTATTTTACATAAGTAAAGTATAGAACAGAAAAAACATTTTATTTCTCAAAGTACGGGACTATTTTTTTTATTTTAAATGAGTATACATTTTTATTTGTTAATTCGTTAAAATTTAATCCGATTTCAACAGTACAATATTTACACACTTAAAATAGCTGGAGTAAAGATCTATGATCTAAAAGATTGGTTGACGTTCACACCAGATATTTAAATCGTTGGTACTGCCTTGGATATTGATGGTTGTGTTAGTTTTGAATATAAAATTTGATATAAAAATTTGGTGATGAAAATAATAGCTGTCAAAAATAATGGGATTAATAATTGTGGAAAATGGCCCAAGCTGGCTTTATTCATTAGTTAATTCTGTGGTAGGTCCGCCATTCTTCTAAACATGTAGCGGATATATGCAATATATACTAACTAGTATGTTAATCGGCGGTTAATAATCTCAACAATTAATCGCCCTTATTAACACATTTGCACACTTGATAGGTAAATAACTATTACTTTTGTTGTTTCGTTATTTTTTGTATACATTTAGTTGAAAATGGATTTCGGATATCAAAAAAGCGATAGCAGGAGGCTTGAGCATAGTAAGAATTTGGATTAGAATGAATGTATAACGTATAATTGTTTACCGGTTTCAGGATATTATTCCATTATTTACATGTACAAAAGTAGGCTGGTAACTAAGTAATAACTGTATCTTTATGGTAATATTATTACCATACTGACTTGTCAACAACGGTCTACAAAATGAAAATATAATGCTCTTCATTAATACATACAGATAATGTTAGCCTATCGTTCTAAATACGGTCTACTTTATTCTAAAGTAATAAACATGATGAATAAAGCACATAATTTGAATATTTGTCATAATGACATATGTCAAAATCATTGTTCTGTTAACCATAGCAATCTGAAAGTAGCATTAATGTGAAAATTTCAAAAAAATATATTTATCAATAATGTCTTAATTTTCTGAAACCGATAAACAATTAAACAAACCACGGATGTTATTAATCATAACAAGCATTAGATGTCTTAAAATCCGAGCTCGTCATCTGCGGCAGTTATGATGTGCATAACATTCCTAGGCATGTTAATAGCTATAAAGGCATTAAAAACTCGAATATTTTAGAAACTAATAAGTTTTTAAACTTGGATAGCCCTGCCCATGATACAGCAAGGTCTAGTTTTCTTAATAAATGTATGAGCCATGTTCTAATTTATTACTATGGTGAATAATTCTATTAAATGATTGTAGCTAACCGGGTCTTGTACGATCTGCTTTAGATGTTCGTAAGGCATATTGCCTCGTTTGGGCCGGACGAGGATGTATATTGTGCCGATGGCAGGACACGAGCGCAGCAGCTTCTCCAGCAGCGCTTTGCCCAGGAAGCCAGTGGCGCCCGTTATCAACACGTTGCGCCCCTCCAGGTACTTGGGGATGCCTGCACCCTTTACTGCTGACAGCGGCAACGCACATTTACAAACGCACATCGTACTGACGTCACTCGCTAGAAAGAGAAAGAAAACTGATTACAAGCAAAGGAACACATTTTTTTAAATACCTACAGTTTCTTGACTGTTGAGCGATATTTTTTGTTTTTGTATTATTCTATGTGTGATGCTTCATATCTGCACACAATTTTATAACTTTCGTATACATTGCTGCTGTCCGCTGTCTCAAACCGCTCGACCATCGAGGCGGCTGGCTATCACTACAAAGCGTGCAAAATAAAATCTAGTCGTATAACTGAATTATTTACAACTTTTATTTGAAATATTTTAGTCTAAAATTAATTGGGAACTGTTGCGAAAGGAAATATTCCTTTCCCATATCAAATGCCTGTGGCCCACTTTTTACTTAACATCATGTATATAAGCATATAATATTTTGTAATATGGGAGCAAGCTTACATAAATAATTTATTTAAAAAAAACTCAAAAATGTTAAAATCGGTTTATAGAGACTTGAAAATCTGCTTTTTCACTAAAATCTGAATATGCAATTTTTAGGATGATTCCAGTTAAAATCTCTGTTACCTATGGGGACAAGAGTTAACAAATTAAAAAATCGGGGAAACCCCAAATTAGTCGAGCCAATGAACCGGAAAAATCGTTAATACCTCTAAACCCATAAAAGCAGATTCAATTTTGATGATTTTATTTAAATATCCATGTTAGATGGACTTTTGTATTATCAAAAATTCCCATATGTTACTAGATAATAGCAGAGTACTGAAGTTGTTCATTTTTTTTTTCATTTTGAAATTATTTTTAAATATTCAGTAATCGAGAAAATTGTTGGAAATAGAAAAGTTAGATTATTTAATTGTCTACCCCATAGAAAAGAGATACTATACCTATAACTCGTCTATCCAGTGGAGTACAAAAATAATTTGTCCATCGGCAATTTATTTTCTTATTAGCTTACCTACATATTTCGACCAATCTTTACCATAATATTAAAGAAAAAAATTATATTTTTTGTTCGCGGTTTTGAGTATTGGGATGTTCCGATATCGGAACAGCAGGCCTGTGGTTGTACATAAAGATACAAAGTACATAATATTACAAAAAATATTTTATTCCATTATATTTTATATTACTTAGCTATTGGGATTTTCAAATAAGAAAACGCTAACTAGCGGCGAATATTACAACTACAACCAGTAGTACACATTTGACATTTACATGTAACTACAACTATATGACTACAAAAACTCTATTATACATACTTGAATTATAAATAAAAAATACTAATAAATGAGAAAATAATACGGAAACTAAAGAAATATAATTGACAGCGACGCTTAAAAATGTCAACAAAAAGTGTACCATTGTTTAATGCGATCAGCGCCATCTCTTAATTCTGGAAAATCCCTATACAATATTATAAAATTTATTGCGAAACATGTAAGGATAAAACATATTTATAGTATATTCCATAACTTAACCACGACCGGGGTTATACTTTTCCAGTGGTTCATGTGGTCAGGTTATGGTTATTGAAAAGTGGTTGTGATTCGGAACATCTTGGTTAATTTGTGTCGGTAAAGCAGGGAACCACCGCATCATTAGAAATAAGTGACAACCTAACTCTATTTGTCTATTTTATACTACCGTAAATTTTATATTGAGAGCTGCATTATAGATTCTAATTAATTATCTTTAATTAAACAATTACAAATTATTATACAAGTTAAGGTATTAGGTAACGAATAATAAGATATTTTGCAGAAAGGGGACATTCTCTGTCAAGACGTGATAGAGTGAGGTACATTATTATATTGGGAAGCGAATAAAGTTTATTTATTTATTTAGTGAAATGAATGGGTTTTAGTTTTAACTTACAGATTACCTTTTTCTTTAGACGCTCACAATATATATATATATATATATATATATATATATATATATATATATATATATATATATATATATATATATATTAATAAAAATTATATGTTTATACAATTTTATTTATTATATTATAAGAAATAAGAAAATGACCACAACAACCACAAAAAAATTATGGTCGTTGTGGTCATGAAAAAGTAACCAAAACTTTCAGGAACCACATTCCGAAATAAAACCTCGATCCTAAAATTATGTTTTGGTTACATTCCGGAACACTTGACCAGAAACTTGGTCACCGCGGTTAAGTTACGGAATATATTATTGAAATACAATAACCTTTATGCCAATCGACAGAAATAAAAAATAAGTATTTTTTCAAAGTAAAAATCAAATACAGACTACATTTAAAAAATCTAAGTTTGTGTGTCATATAACCGAACACGTTCTCTTGTAATTTTCGAGATCCCAATGGTGGCTTTCGAAATCCGGACAGCCTGTATAGCATTTGCGTGGGTGTGAGTGGCTGTATTAGCGAATGACGACGTAATTGCTGTACAATTTGACGCAACGAAATAGAAAAATGTGTGTGTGTGTGTATATATATGTGTGTGTGTGTGTGTGTTTGTGTGTGTGTGAGTGTGGGCGCGCGCGCGTGTGCTTGTGCGTGCGTGGGTGTGTGGGGGGAGGTGTGGGGGTGCGGGAGTGTGGGTGTATGTGTGTGTGTGCTCGCGCGCTTCTTAGTGTGCTTGTGCCTGTGTGTATGTATGTGTGTATGGGTGGATCCTCCGCTCTATCTCAAATCCTATTATTCAGAAAATTTTGAAACCTTGTATTTCGACCTTGACTTCAAGATATTGTTTCAGCTTTAAATTTTTCAAAAAAATTATTGCCAATTTTGTAATGAATATTGTAAGTTTTTTGTAATCATTTATTTGTTTCAAGTACGTTAAACTAGTGCAGTGAGAAAGTGGATGTTTATTGGGAGAGTTCACGCTAAACTTTTGTAGATGGCAGCACAACTGTGCACACAATTTATTTTATATTTAATTTTAATTTATCGTTATTTTCCATTCTTCTTGAGCTATTGCTTCAATCTAAATTAAGCATTTTATACTTTAGTTTTTGTAATTGAATGCCTTATTTTTTTCTCAGCAGTGCGGCATTTTGTTTGGTTATGTAATATACCGACAGAAAAGTTATATGTCAGATTGACTTGTGAAGGTGGTAAACGTGTAACTACAGTGCCATTAGTTCCTGACTAAATGTTTCCAGTAAGAATGTAGACAAATGACATTTGTCAACATTCCATAGTTAGAAATTTGGACAGCGAGCGTTTTTTCTTTGTCACGCATGTGCTGAAAAGGGCCATTTTGCGTTGACGAAAGAGAGAGCAAATAGCTACTTTGTATATAGACTGTACAAAAATACCTTTAAATGTTATTTTTTTGAAAATAATGTAAAAAAACTAAAGATTATTAAATTTCCTTTAGATTTACATTAATACTTTTTCTACATATTTTATAGATAAATTAACAAAATTATCTATAATTTAAATGCCGGAACGTACGCTTTAAACAAACAAAACTCCTTGGTTACGCAGTTTTTAAATGTATGTAATTAAGAAATAAATGTCACTGTCATAGAACTAATCATTTCAAATTAATAATAGTAAGGTTTTATAAAGAAATAAGTATATAGAACAATAGGAAAGGAAACCAATACAGTTTCCTGCATAAGAAATTTGTACGCATGTATTTAGGTGAATAAAAATTAACGATTCACAAAAAAATTTAAGCTATTCCTCATTTTTGGTTAGTGAATTCCATTCTATCCCAGTATTTAAAATTTAATATTTATTTTATTATCAATAAAGGTAGTTTCTTGGATTAGATGAGACTGTATTTTAAGAAATAAACTGCCAAAATTATAGTAAAATTTGCTAATCCAAAAATAAGGATTAGCTTAATATTTTTTATGACTCGGGCTGTAAATGGCGCAAGGTATTGTGTTGGCCTCACCAGATTTTTTAAATTGATGTAGTGCGCACACACATACACAAACGCACGCACGCAAACAAGGAAGCACGGACGCACGCACGCGCGTTCTCAAGCACACACGCAAACACACGCACGCATGCACACGCACACGGACGCACACACACACACAACACACACACACAACACACACACACACAACACACACGCACGTAGAAACACACACACACACAACACACAAACATACACAGATACACATACACATACACACACATACACACACACATACGCGCGCGCTGTCTCTACAAGTAATAATGATAGACTCACCTGTACGTGAAATTCTTCTCTGATTAATAATAGTACGAAGTACCAGAAGTATGTTACACTTGTCGCGTGTAAACAAAACTGCAAAATGCCGGGACAGAGTATTTTATCAGCCCGCAAAAATACATATTCAATAATGCTGACATTAAGTTTTTCCTTTCTTGCATAAAACTGTTGTTGCAAACCATTTTTAATATATTATCTATCATTGAATATACATACAACGTAATAAAATCAATATTGTATTCTTCTCCAAAATCATACCATTATAAATTTATTTTATGATAATAACATTCATTTCTTGATTAAGGGCGGGTTTCAAAAACAGCGACATGAAGTCATATCGGCCAGGCTATGAACTATTTCACTTTTATTAAGAAAATTGACCAAGAGAGGGCTGTACGTCGGTTCTGTTCTGTACTATAAGAGGTTCATTTCTGAGATGGATGGATGAATTCAAATGAAGTGACCAGGTAAAGACACCCTGGGTTTGGGATTTTATGACTGGGCTATCATAGCCGGTAACAAACAGTCAACAACTGCATATTTTTCTGGAGATTTTTCAAGTATTCAAGTTTTAATGTTTAAATTTCAAGCAAAATAGTTTTTTTCTCTTATTTATAAAATTCACTACGAATATATTATTAAATTTTATTTTTATATAGACCATCATTATAATTTCGAGAACTACTCGTATACACAGAAAATAAATTGACGTGTTTTTATAACAATTATTGTAAAAACGCTAACTACAATTTGTAGCACAAATAGGAAGGGAGAGCTAGATTGCTGTTTATTGTTATTGTAGTACCTATCTATATATTATTGTAGTAGTTATTCATATAATAACAAACACTAATCAGTAAAGTATAAATTATTATTTCATATTAAAGTTTAATATTTTTGTAGAAGATAATCCTATTCTATTGTACCAATTTTTATGCTATTATTTCAGAATTTTCAGTATTTCCACCACGAATTCTCACGGTCTCGTGGCCGCGTGCCAGAGTGTCAGGTCGCGAATCTGGGGAACCGGGTTCGATCCCGACCGACGCCAAATATTTCCAATTTTAAATGGCACAAAATTGACCCCTGTGGTGCAGTCTCCACGCCAGCATTGGGTGCCCGTGAGGTGACGCCTGGTAAGCGCCCGCACGGTGCAAGTATATCATCTTTACCGATATCTGTGTACAAAGCAGATTGGCACACCCAGCAATGGGTAATAAGCCGTGATGATATATTTATTTATTTATTTTATTTAATTCTCAAAACGCGAAATGCAAATTTCATATTTTAAATGAGAACATATATTTTTTATTTTCTTATACTGAAGATAATTTGACTTCCAATTCAATAAATAGTATAAATATGGTATTTTGGTAGATCGTAGGTATCTGTCATATAGTAAAAATGTGTTATTTTTCGATTACAAAGAAATATAAGACTAAAAATGTTCGGAAAATTTTATTTTTATTGTTTATATAATCCGCAGGTATGCCATTAGTTATTGAATTTTATATTTCAGATACAAGAGCAACTAAACATATGCAAAAAAAATAAATGCTATTTCATAGTGTTTACAAGCCCGGATAAACCTCTTTCTATTGAGGAAATATATAGAGATGAGGAAATGTGGGAAAACATTATGCTGCCCAAATTAGAATTTTTTTATTTAAATTGCACTTTGCCCGAAATAGTCATGGGGAATAGATTTAAATTTCAAAAATGTGTTGATCCCCATTATATAATCGAAGCTAAAAAAATGAAAGAGCAGGGCAAAAACTCATAAATTACATTTTATTAATATTCAACACTTTTTTAAATTTTTAATAATTCTCTGTTCACTAAGATGATGGCAAAATCATTAGTTTGAAAAGCCAACTGAGTGAAAAATATGAAATTATTATAATAAATTATACTTAATTTGGCCAAGGTTATTTCAAATTTTAAATGGCACAAAAATTTACTCGTCCCCACAGCTATTAACAGATTTTCCAGGAAAAACGAAATAAATTATAAACCAAAATTTCGCATTACAGACTTTTCTATTTTGTTTACAAATGATCAACCGAAAGTGATACTTTACTTACAACTCATTGCTACTTTAAACATGAAACTGGCGGGAGGTCATGTGCTGGCCACATCAGATTTCTTTTAATTTCTATAAGAATTTATTTAGTGTTCTATGATTTTTCATATGTATATTATATACTGAAAAGTGTCATGATAATTATTTTTTTGTTTTTTAATTAATTTGTGATTCCGTTTTAAAATATAGAAATTATAAATGTATTTCAAATGCCTGTTTTATAAAAATTTATACAGATTTGCATTGTACTTCGAAGGGTCGTAGATTATAATAGGAGTAAAATTTATGACGGGCAAAAACGTCAAAAGCAGGTATAAATTTTAATCTTACAAATACTTGAATGATTTGAACTGCATTACCGACAGTGACGCCGCCTATAGTTCTGACATCTATGAGAAATAGCGTGAACTGTTTTCGAGCGCGCTGCTATTGAAATGTTCCTATTTGGGCAACATTTTCTTTTAAGTGCAGTACAAAATCTACGTAATTTTTTATTAACATTTATGTATATCTGGTAACAATATGAAGAAAATTACTTCCTAATTGTATTTTGGTTTAATAATTTTGTTATTTACATGACTTACGAGTGATTTTATTAGTAAATATTAAATATATTTTCAACTAATATTAATTAGGAAGTAAAGAATAAATTCATATATACATTTTTTTTGTTTTGGTATGCATTTTTCAATTAAAAACTATAAAAGCACTTAAAAGAAAATCGATTTTATTGCTTATGCAACCTGCATTATTGAAACCCCGCCTTAAATTCGTCACAAGGTACGAAAAATTGTCAGATATTTTTTGAAGAAATATCAGCAATTTGATTCTTGTCATAAGAAAACAATGATTTATAAGTAGTATAATCTTTTTGAACAAGGAAGGGAGTAGATTGCAGACGACAAACGGTGAAAATCTTATAATGGGGGGTGTCCGGCTGAAGAAAAGTAACTCGCAGAAATGGTTTGTGTAACTATTACAATCTTCAACATTCTTTGACATCTAGGTCTAGGGATATTAAATTGAATGCAAAATGGGTTCTGAGAATGCTCACACCGCTTTAAAATCGACAGCGTGTCGAATGTTCTCGATTTTTGGATTTCTGCAGAAATAAAGAAAATAAAGTTTTAACCCGAATTTGAAAATTTAAGTTCATTAATACAAGGCTAAAGGTCGCTATAGACTACGATGACGTTTCTTGTTACCACAACACAACAGATCACGTCAGAAACACATAGTGCATTCACATTATTATGACGTTTTATTAAGTCATATCTAAATAGTTTGTGAACTAGTCTTTCGTGTGGTAGTTACAAAAATTTCGCAATTATGCATGTAGAACGAATTATATTAATAATTAATGACCTTGATGAGAAATATGAAATCCGAGCTGCAATAGTTCTGGATTTTTTTGTTGCAATGTCTCCTTTTAGCTAAATATAACAAAGAAACACAAGATTAGAGTGCGGAGGCAGGTATATATATATATATATATATATATATATATATATATATATATATATATATATACAGGGTGTTCCGCGACTCGACCGACAAACTTATATCATATATTCCGGGGGTCATTACGATCAAAAAATGTTATATGACCTATAGGTGAATTCCTCTTTGTTTCGGAGATATCGAAAGAATTTTTAAAAAAATTATAATTGAGTTAGCCTTGACGAATGAACGTATGTTTGAAAAATGAATGATTTTTGTGTTGTCTTATTGGTCATATATGCAGAATATGGCCAGATTGGTCACCTGACTTGTCGCCTTTAGATTTTTTTCTGTGGGGTTGCGTCAAATCTCGTGTGTATAGTAATGGTAAACCAGATATACGCGAAGATTTGACTGACGGTAGTTGAAGCTACTAATTTTCTAAAGAATGAATTGGCAGTAATTAACTGGCAACATTCTATGACTCGCAGGATAGCTGTATGTTTAGAAAATGGCGGTTCTCCTTTTGAACATTTGCTGTAATTTTGTATTATTAGCTATCCATTGATGAATAAATTTTCTTTTAACATTTTTTTTAATTCCTTTGATATCTCCGAAACAAAGAGAAATTCACCTATAGGTCATATAACATTTTTTGATCGTAATGTCCCCCGGAATATATGGTATAAGTTTGTCGGTCGAGTCGCGGAACACCCTGTATATATTACTACGCACTTTTATCCAAAAATACGAATAAAAGATTGAAAATAAAGAACATCTGGTAAAACAAATTACAGAAGCACTTACCACAAATGTGGCCTCCCAATTATGACACCGGCTAGCTAGCAGAGAGGGGGAGGGGTAGTACATCAAAAGAAAATAGTATGTTACTTACTTGTATTAGGGCGCCAGGTATTTTAACACTGAACCCCTTCACGAAAAATACCAAAATAATCTCAACAGCTGAAAATACAAGAGGGTTCATCGGAATAAATTTGAAGGAAGGAATCATGTGTGAAATTAGGCTTGCCTACAACAAGACTGTCCATAAAGCTTAACAAATTTGATTTATTTAAACCCGCAAATAAACTATTGCAAACTGCAACAGTTGACATAACAATGCCTAACCCTATAACCTAATGATAAATGAAATGATGAGGGGAGGGGTGAAATGTGCGCATGAAATTATTATTCTAATTACAATTCAGTGGCGTAGGGCATACCACCAACCAAGAAAAGAACAAAATATCACTGCTACAAGACAGTGGCCCCACAAAATAAGCTTGTAGCAATTATTTAAGCAAACAACGATAAACTGAACGTAATAAGAGCACTGTATGACAAAATTTAGGCTCAACAAAAGATAAACTATATCTGCATGCCACACTGTAAAAGTTCGTCACTGACCACAGCTTAACGCGCACGCGCACAACACAAAATGTACGGGGAAAAAAATGATGAAATTAGTTCGAGGGTGGAATTAGCGTATCAAATAAGAAGTAGTTGTACTCATCTGTGAAGGTGATGACCACGTAGAAGTTAACCAAACTCAACACGATTGGCGGCGGCGATAGAACTGGATGGCGGCCTACGATCGGCTGGACTCGGCGTGGTGCTCGTTGGTGCAACACGAAAATCACTAGTCTCACGGCACTAAAAGTCTACTAACTCCCCACAATACGGGAAAAGTCTGTATGCCCGATACTAAAACTTCACTAAAGGGCTTCTTAAAGGGCGCATACAGATAATACTGTTACCACGAGCGCAAAACTTCAACTCCTCACTCACGGAGAACTTTAAGCTGAGATAAGAATACTCTACCCTTTTGGTAGTATCTAAATTCGACGATACTCAACTTAATTAAATTTAACTGCACTACTAGTGGCACAAGACTTTAAATAGGGCGCGTGAGAATCGCCACGAGACAACCGTTTCGTTGCACGGCAGAAATCTAAAAGCCTCGAATTTTGCAAATCTACTCCGCACGCGTACGTTTAATTAAGTGACGTATATGCCAGGGGCGTATTAAATATATTGACAAACGCTAAGTTTCAAAAATAATAAAACCATATTATAATAAAAAAATTGAACGTTACAATATATATATATATATATATATATATATATATATATATATATATATATATATATGTACGCACACCGGATGTCTACTTTTTTCCCGAACATAGAAAATTCAATGTTAAAATTTTAAATTGGCGATATTTCTTTACCTATTAATTATAGAAAAATAGTGTAATGAAGAAAAATATTGAGAATGAAAATGTGCATCGATGAATACCAAGTTTGTTGTCCATTTGTTTCTTATGTACGCAGCAAAAGGAAGTACACATTTAAAGTACGAAAAATAAAATAATAATTTATGTTTGATGTTTCTGACATATGACAGATTTGATATTTCATTTGATTTATTTATTATTATTAGAAATTTCTGCTCTAGATTGTCTTCCTATTATTCTAATAATAATAAAATCAAATGAAATGTCAAATATGTCAGAAACAACAAACATAAATTATTGTAGATTAAGATGAATGTATATTTTATTTGATTTTTTGAAATCGAGGAAAAAAAGAAAAGAATGCTAGCCGGCGGGATTTGAACCCACGATCTTAACATTTATACTGTTATGTGTTACCATTTACACCACGGCTGGGCTACAAAGCCGCCATTCTATACAATCTTTTCTTAAGTTATATTCTCATAGACTGTGTATGAGACCCGCATCACATGTTAGTCCACTGGTGGGTTGCCGAGTCCGGTCCCCAAGGTCTCGCCGACGGTTCGGGTGCAACCGCCGACACCGTTTTTGGCACCCAGCCGTAGGGCCTTGCGGGCCAAGACGACATCCCCACGACGGGCACAGAGTGTCCACCCAACTGCTGTCCCTGGTACTTCCACCGTGGGAGTGATGGACGGGATTGTTCCGCTGCCGGAACCAACGTCCTCATGTCCGCCGCCGCAGCCGATACTCAGAGACCGCTGGGTGAAGGTCCTGGGAAACCGCCCAGGAGGTGGGGTCGTGTGGACGTGGGTGAAGCAGCCGGACGCACCACCCCGTAGGCGCCGAACCCGCCGAGAGCGACGAGAGCGCAGGGAGCAGTCGAGACGGTGAGGCAGCAATTCAGCACAAGGCCGTCCCTAAAACATACCAAATTTGTTTTAGTGGGTTTAAATATTTCCCTGTTTAATTGTCGTTATTCTGAGTTTTTTTATTATTCAAAATCTCTTTATTATTGGTTAAAAATTTCTTATTAAATTTAAATATTTCCATGTTTAATTTTAATTATTCTGAGCTTTATTATTGTTAAAGTTATTCTTGGTTAAGAATTGTCTTATTGGATTTAAATATTTCTGTGTTAAATTTTCTTATTGCATTTAAGTTTCATTATCTGATAAACATTCTTTGTTGTGCCATAAACTTTATCTGAAAACTGTGTTTTGAGTTGCCGTTTAAAGTTAAAACTATTTTTGTAATGGTGTAAATCAGTGTGAAAATGATTTAACACTTTTAAGTTTAAAATACGAACATTTAAAGTTGAACGTTCTTTTTGTTTTCATTATTTATGCAGTGCATAAACCGCCGCGCCAGTTTAAGTCTGGGCAAAGTTTAAAAATGTTCATGGTAGAACATGCCGTCCTGTCGTTAGTTGAAGTTATTTGTTAAAAACGTATTATTTTTTTACTATTCACAAGTAAATTGGATTAATACTGTAAGTTTCAGTATTTATGTATCAGAATCTGGGTAAAAGTTTAAAATGTTCATGGTAGAACATGCCGTATTTTCATTAGTTGAAATTATTTGTTAAAAACGTATTTTTACTATTTACAAGTGAATTGGGTTATTATAAGTTTCAAAATTTATGTATCATAGTCTGGGTTAAGTGTTTTGTAACCTCCAGTCAAAGCAATAAACTTAAAAGTTCCGTTCTGGATGTTAGGAAAAAAACAAGTATAAATAAATATTTACCTTTGTTTTTTTTCTGCGAAGTAAGTGGGGGGTGTGACGCAGTGGCCCTTTTTCCAGTAGAAATACTTGGGTGAACTGTTTATAAACCACAAAGCCACAGTTGACACTTGAAAACCCAAATCCAGTGTTGAATGTTTTATCCAGTTGTTAAAGCTGATGCGAATGATTTTAGTGTTTCAGTCACACATTTCTCTTGTAAAACTTGTAAAGTATAACATTTGTACTATTGTCAAATAAGAACAAGGTACTTACCTGCGTTTTAGTCGTCCAGGGGATAAGGAAACAATTGTTGTAATAGTTTAACCTGCAAAGTTAATCTCATTAGCAAAGTACCATTTGAATTTTGGTAATTTCCACCTCCACCAAAATACGGTATAAAAGTCAGCACATCACACAGACAAATCAGTCTCCCAGAGGCACGAAGTCAGTAATGTTCCGCCGTTAGGCACTACATTCGGCAAACCATAAAAACAGGGATAAAATAACGCTCAATCAGACGCGTCAGAGCCGAAGCTAAGACTACCAGTTCGCTGCCGAGCGATCCCTGTCCCCGGGTGCAAGCCCGGTTAAGGCCCACTGGTGGGGGTGGGTCACTATCCAAAACCCTACTAGCTATACAGGCAAGCGCCCGAGCTGTATTGTCACGCAGCTCACCCGTGGAGGTGGCATAGCACCCTTGAGCAGCATATGCCTATTGAAACCAAAGCCCTCCGCCATAGCGCATACTGCAGACCACAGCGCACCATCCCAAACTCTGACCGGGTATAAATACCCCGGGTACGGTAAGCCCCACGGAGTACCAGACTAGCCTTCTGGTGGAGGCTTCGCTGATACAGAGCGGGGGCGGCAGCAGCACCGACGCCACCATCCCTGGTGACGCACAGCAGTGCCGCCGCTCCAACCCCAACAGCTTCTTAATTAGACTCGTGCAAGTCAGGCATAAGTATCGCCAGCTCCAAGGAGGGGGAGTCGCCACTTCCATGCTTTCACCAGACGGCCCTTAGGAGAAGACAAAGCTAATCCGTCCAGTACCGCCCAGCTTCCGCACCCTTGGCCCGATGAGTATGCAGGAACCACCACTGCAGCATGGTGGTATCCTGCACACCCCCATCCACCCCTGCACACACCCATTCAGGATTCATACTACTCACTCTCGCTCTTTCACCCCGTCGCCCACCTAGTTCCTCACGCATCACCATTCATGCAGCTTGCACACCATTCACCAACGTCGGGCAGCTACACCCCTCCGGCGTCCCGGGCTTCCCGCCTTCTGATTCTCCTGCTGAAAGCATCAAGCGCGAACCCCTCCGCCACCCTGTATCTGTCCTCTGTCTCTAGCATCCCTACGACGTCAATAGTCCCCCCCTCATGACCACCCCCATTGCTGCGAGGTCCCTAGCGTCGTCCAGCAAGACGCAGCCGCAGAGAACATGCAGCCAGTCCTCATCCGCCCTACCGCAGTCGCACACGCTTTCATCCTCCAAACCCCTGGCATACAAGAACGCCCTCATGCTCCCATGGCCTGTTAGCAGAAAGTTCAGCTTCAAGCTGGGATCAAACCACCGAGACCGGCCGGCAAATGAGACGTCTGGGATGAAGGAATAGGTTACCCTACCCTTCTTCGATCCGTCCCACTCCCGCTGACAAGCCTCTATGGCCTTTCCCGCCAACAGGGTCTTTACCTGGGGTAGGCTCAGACCCCTAACCTCCCCATCTGCAGCCAGGTCCATGGGTGTTAATAATACCCCATGCTTCACCCTATACATGCAAGCCCTACGCTTTGCCTCAAGCCACCACGGCAACTCGCCCATTAGCACCTGCATCGCCTCCGTACTAATGGTCCTACTTACCCGAATGCATGCATACAACGCAACACGCTCACAACGATTAACTAAATCTCTACCATAACCATGCTCTAGGACACTGTACCACACACTACATGCATATAGAACACTATTAACAAATAGCCCTTTAAACAAAACCCTACATGCATGCCTACTTAAACCCCAGTCCCTTCTCAACACCCGTTGCATCATCCCTACCACCCTGACAATTTTCCCATGCAACTCCTCCAGGTGCACTCTGAAATTCATACCCATGCTCACACTCACGCCCAGATATCTCACTTTTGACACATGGCGCAGACTCGTCCCTCCCGCTCGCACCACTGGGGGCCGGTTAGCCGACAACCTGCCCTTCAGGAGCATGGTTACCGACTTGGCTCCAGATACGGGCACGCCAGCCCGCTCCCCCCACCCGCTAACGAGTGTGAGGAAACGAGAGGCCTCACTCTCCAGAGCCAGCCGACTCCCACCCTCCACGAGAAGAAGCAGATCATCAGCATAGGCTACAAACTTGCAGCCTGCGACCTCCAGTTCCCACAATAGCACATCCATGCAGACATTCCAACATACAGGCCCACTTATACTACCCTGCAAGCAACCCCACTCTACATCCCTCCATGCTACACCCCTTCTACCCATCAAGCAAGCACGTCTCTCCTGGAAAAAATCCGCCCACAATCCGGTCTCCGCGCAACCCGACTCCTGGAATCGGTCCACGAGAGGTGATCAAACGCGCCCTTGGAGTCTACGAATACCCCCAACACGTACTTCTCCGCGCTGGCCGACACTGTCACCTTGACCAGGTGCCACGCGTCATCGACTGACTTTCCTGCCCGGAAGCCAAACTGGTGCCCATGCAAGCCGTCCAACAGGGGAGCGAGTCTCCCGACCAGCATCCGCTCCATCACCTTGCCGAAGACACTCAGCAAGGTGATAGGGTGGTACGAGCTAGGATCGTCCCTCACCCTGTCATCCGACTTGAGGAGCACCACCACACGACCTTGTTTCCACAATGGTGGAAAGCGATTTCTCGACAGACAGGCGTCGAACATCGATTTCAGGTAGAACCCTAGCGCCGCCCAAACGTGACGCAGGGTAACAGCATCGAACCCATCTAAGCCGGGTGACTTGCCGACAGCCATGTCAAAGACTGCCGACTCCACCTCTTCCCAGCTAAACTCCCATGCCTCCTCCCTGACTTCCACATCCCTCGTTGGCTCTTCAGCCACCGGAAAAAACTCGAGAGCAAAATATTCGCGCTTTCATCCCACGACTCGGCAACCCTATCTCCCTGCCTAATCCTAGGAATATCCGCGTCCCCACGTAACCCTCTACAGATACGATACAACGCCCCCCCCCCCACGGATCGTCCCGATCTTGCTCCCGTACGAACTCTCGCCAATGCTTATCCTTCTCCTCCCTAAGCATTCGACGATATGTCCGCACCGAAGCTCGGTACTCTACCTCCCTCTGTGGCAAAGTCTGCGACTGGTCCCGTCTGGCTCGCTGGAAAAGCCTGCGTTTGCGCCTCGTGTCATGTCGCAATGCCGCTAGGTCGTCCGTCCACCACTGGACCTGCCTTCGTCGTTGACCTCTCGATCTCCTACGCAGGAGGCAGTCGTTAGTCTTAGCCACCCAGTCCGCCAAGACCTCCGACTGCCTCTCTACCGACAACTCGACAAAGTCGACCTCCGCGACATCGACGACACTCCTGAGTTTCGTCTCGTACGAGTCCCAGTCCACATTTTTGTCAACCACCCTGGACGATTCACCGCGTCGCGTGCATCGTCGCTCCCTCCCGAAACCGTTATTAAACGCGCGTTATGGTCTGAGATGCCCCAGCCATCTAAAACCTCCCATGTCCAACGAAATCGGTCCTTTGCCCTATTAATAACCGCCAAATCTATGTCGCTCATTCCGCCCGGTCCGCAATACGTGAACAGTTCACTCGATTGGTTCAGCATGATAAGCCTTTTCTCGCCGACGAGATCCTCAAGCAGCCGACCGCGCTCCACCCTGTCCCCATACCGAATGTCCCCCTTGCTGAACCACAACGGTGAAACGGCGTTCCCATCTAACCCTACTACTAACGGAGTACCATTCGCGCACTCTATCACTCTACGGAGGTAGTCTAGCTCACGTCTGATATCCCCCCAAATTGACAATACACGAAACAAACTAGAAATTTACCCAATGGTCCAACAATGGCAACGCAAACTCCCGTGGTTGTAACCAGCTCCTGATCTCCATGACGTCCAGTGTGTCGTCCACAACGACCACTGCCGCCTTGACCACATAGGGCTCCTGCAAGAGGGCTACCCCAATACGGTCGACCAACAACCCCTGACCCGCGTCAGACGTGTGCTCCCTACCCCTTCCACAGTTAAGCTGGATAATGCGCATGCTACCCATTAGTCAGCCGTGATTCGCGCCTACGTTCTCGCCGCCGCTCTCATATACTCCGGGCACTCCCTGGATAATACACCATGCTTGGTATTACCCCTTTTTGCAACTACGCAATTCCGACAACATTCAGCCTTCGTGCATACCTTTGCGATATGCCCCTCTTCCCCACACTGACGACAAATCGCGTTCAACATCTTACACTCCTTTGCCATGTGCCCATACGCATAACAGCGGAAACAGCGCTGTACCGTATCCACTTCGTGCAACCTACACTGGCTCCACCCAATATATACCCTCCCCAACGAAAGGAGCTTGTCCGCCACGGCGTTGGACACCTCTACAATGACACGCCCACCCTTGCTGCTAATGAGCCTCGTCCTAGCGAGGTACTCTGTCATCTCTATTTCCCCTTGTAAATTTTTGAAGAAGAGCTCTTCCATTATCTTGTCGCCCTGTAGTTCCGGCACGTCGTATATTACTAACTTTGGCCCTATCTTCCTCGGAGGTTCTAGCTTAAGCCCCAACTCCCTAAACTTGGAGGCCGACTTCAATACCTGCAGCTCTTTCTCAGACGCTACCTCTATTGCCAACTCCTGGTGGATGCGACGCACAGTGCTGACCCGCACATTCGTAACCTCCTGGCTGATGCTTTACAGGACTTTCGCCTTGATGGCATCCGCCTCTAGTGGCTCCGCCCCGTCCGACCGTACTATGACCGCGTAACTGGTGCGCGGTTCTCTCACCCTTTTTCCGCTCAGAACATTACCCTGTCCTTGACCTTCTTGAGGTCTCCCCGAAGTTCCCCCCGAGGTTCCCCCCAAGGTCCCCCCAGAAGCTACCCCTGAGGTCCCCCCGAGGTCCCCCTTGAGGTCCCTCCAAAGGTCCCCCGAAAGGTACCCCCGAGGTCCCCCCTGAGCTCCCCCCGAGGTCTCCCCGAGGTCCCCCCCGAGGTTCCCCTCGAAGGTCCCCTCCAAAGCTTCCTCCCTGGTCTCCCCCGAGGTCCCCCCCAACGGTCCCCCCAAAAATTTTCCCCTTGGTCCAACCGAGAGTCCCTTCCCCTCGAGGTCTCCCCGAAAGTCCCCCCCCCCGACGGTCCCTCCAAAATTCCCCCTTTGGTCCTTCCGAGGATCCCCCCCTGAAGTCCTTCCCGAGGTCCCCCCCGAAAGTCCTCCCCCCCCCGAGGTCGTTCCCCGAAGGTCCCCCTTTTGTCCCTTGGCCCCCAGGGCCGGCCATTCCGCCCTGTCCAGGATGTCCCCCATGAGCATAGCCCTCTCCTCCTCATATTCCTTAACAATATCCCGAAACTTATTGTGCTCCTCCAGTTGCCCCCTGAGCCTCTCCTGCTCTATGACCGCCCCTAAGAATATTTGCTCCAACCCCTTCAGCCTCCTGTTCACCTCCCCCATCTCGTCCTTCGTCGCCTTATTTTTCAAGCTTCCCACATTAAACATGTCCATAATGGACCCCATCGCCGCCGTATACTCCCCCAATAAATCCCCACTCTTGTCGGACTTATTCCTCTTCCTCTTCTTCCCCCCTTCCGCGGAGCCACTAGGACGCGGTGTTTCCTCCTCCATCCTAACCAGTTCCACAACTGGGTTTAAATCACCCGCCTCAACTTCCTCGCCACCTGACGCCATCACCGCGAAGCTGACCGCTCTGTCCTCTAACGGGCAGTGGCGGAGCTGTGCGTGTGGCCACTAGCCGAACTAGCTAACTATAACCTAAAAATGTCACACGTGCTACTAGTGAAAAGAGTGGGTTCCACCCTTACAGACAACGGAAATTTAACAGGTACTCCTTTATCCCCAGCAACTAAGCCGCCCTGAGGCAGTCAGCAGGAAAACAGAACACGGAAAACACAGGAAAATGTGGCAAGGCCACCTACCTTTGGAAAGCAGCTATCCAATCGCTTGGTGAACCACTCTCACTCACCACACAGTTAAACACACTCCGAACTAGGTTGAACGCACCAGTTCACTCGAACCACTCGCGAGAAACACACGAAAAACCAGTTTTCAAACACTCAGAAAGCCACGTGCTTTACCGACGAGACTGAACAGACCGCAGCGCACACGGAGCTCGCAAAACACGTCCGCTCAGCTCGACTGCTACAACGTGAATGAATGCCTCTCCCAGAGGCAGTTCAGATTTTAAAAAAATCAAATAAAATATACATTCATCTTAATCTACTAATTGCAATACATTCCTGATAAGGTCTGTGACGACAACCCTGCTATGGGAGTGTCGGGGGTCGACATCACAATCTCTCTCTTCCTTACCTGCGGGATTTTTAAGCTCGGGTGCCGTTCGGTTACCTGAAAGAGAGAGGGTAGGTCGCCTCGGATAGCGGCAGTGGAGTGAAGTTAGGGTATTCGCAACAGAAACACGTGGAGAATATAAATTGCTTAATGTTCCTAAATAATAAATGTTATATACAACACCATGTTTAGAAAATAATAAAGAAATAGAAAAACCTGACCCTATGACCATCTATATTATCGTGACAGTGACTACGGGCCGTGAAGCGACCCAAACTTGACAGAGGTAACAAAAATGAAATAAAACTCTTTAACTTGAAAATTGACTTTACGTTTATTTACAGAGCGGACGGCTGGTGAGACTAAGTGTCGTTCTCGGACGACTACACTCACCAAAACTTTTCTATCACTCGACAGCGGCGAAATACTTCAGAGACAAAATTATCTATCTCTCGGCGGCGGCGGATTAGCTCAGAGACGGGACCCTTGAGAAGAAGCCGGCTCGAGTAGTACTCTAGTACCAGAGAAGTCAGGAGCTGAACTGCCTCTGGGAGAGATTCACGTTGTAGCAGTCGAGCTGAGCGGACGTGTCTTGCGAGCTCTGTGTGCGCTGCGGTCTGTTCAGTCTCGTCGGTAGAGCACGTGGCTTTCTGAGTGTCTGAAAACTAGTTTTTCGTGTGTATCTCGCGAGTGGTTCGAGTGAACTGGTGCGTTTAACCTAGTTCGGAGTGTGTTTAACTGTGTGGTGAGTGAGAGTGGTTCACCAAGCGATTGGATAGCTGCTTTCCAAAGGTAGGTGGCCTTGCCACATTTTCTTGTGTTTTCCGTGTTCTGTTTTCCTGCTGACTGCCTCAGGGCGGCTTAGTTACTGGGGATAAAGGGGTATCTGTCAATTTTCCGCTGTCTGTAAGGGTGAAAACCACTCTTTTCAATAGTAGCGCGTGGTAGATTTCTAGGTTAGAGTAGCTAGTTCGGCTAGTGGCCACACGCCCAGCTCCGCTACTGTCCGCTAGAGGGCATAGCGGCCAGCTTCGCGGTGATGGCGACAGGTGGCGAGGAAGTTGAGGCGGTTCATTTGAATCCAGTTGTGGAACTGGTTAGGATGGAGGAGGAAGCACCGCGTCCTGGTGGCTCCGCGGAAGGGGGAAAAAAGTGGAAGAGGAATAAGTCCGACAAATGTGGGGATTTATTGGGGGAGTATACGGCTGCGATGGGGGCCATTATGGACATGTTCAATGTGGGAAGCTTGAAAACCAAAGCGACGAAGGATGAGATGGGGGAGGTGAACAGGAGGCTGAGGGGGTTGGAGCAAATGTTCTTAGGGGCGGTCGTGGAGTTGGAGAGGCTCAGGGGGCAACTTGAGGAGCACAATAAGTTCCGGGATATTGTCAGGGTATATGAGGAGAGGGCTATGCTCATGGGGGACATCCTGGACAGGGGGGAATGGCCGGCCCTGGGGGCAACGGGACAAGGGGGGACCCTCGGGGGGCCCTCGGGAAGCCCTTGTGGGGGCCCTTGTGGGGGCCCTCATGGGGGCCCTCGGGGGGACTTTCGGGGGGGACCTCGGGGGGAATTTCGGGGGGGACCAAGGGGAGAATTTTTGGGGGGACCGTCGGAGGGGACCTCAGGGGGGACTTTTGGGGGGGGACCAGGGGGGGGACCCTGGGGGGGGGACTTTCGGGGGGGGACCTCAGGGGGGACCTCAGGGGGGACCTTGGGGGGGACCTCAGGGGGGAACTCAGGGGGGACTTCGGGGGGGACCTTTCGGGGGACCTTCGGGGGGACCTCGGGGGAGACCTCAGGAGGGACCTCAGGGGGGAGCTTCTGGGGAGACCTTGGAGGGAGCCTTGGGGGGAACCTCGGGGGGACCTCAAGGAGGTGGAAGAAGGGTGAGAGAACCGCGCACCAGCTACGCGGTCATAGTACGGTCGGACGGGGCGAAGCCACTAGAGGCGGACGCCATCAAGGCGAAAGTCCTGGGGAGCATCAGCCGGGAGGTAACGAATGTGCGGGTCAGCGCTGTGCGTCGTGTCCACCAGGGGTTAGCAATTGAGGTAGCGTCAGACAAAGAGCTGCAGATACTGAAATCGGCGTCTAAGTTCAGAGAGTTGGGGCTGAAGCTAGAACCCCCGAGAAAGATAGGGCCGAAGCTTATTATTTATGACGTGCCGGAGTTACAGGGCGACAAAGTAGTTGAGGAGCTTTTCTTCAAAAACCTCCAGGGTGACGTCGAGATGACTGAATATCTCGCCAGGTCGAGGCTTATTAGCAACAAGGGAGGGCGCGTTATAGTGGAGGTGTCTAACGCTGTGGCGGACAAGCTCCTTTTGTTGGGAAGGGTTTATATAGGTTGGAGCCGGTGTAGGTTACACGAGGTGGATGCGATACAGCGCTGCTTCCGTTGTTATGCGTATGGGCACATGGCGAAGGAGTGCAAGATGACGAATGCGATTTGTCGCCAGTGTGGGGAAGAGGGGCATATTGCGAAGGCATGCACGAAGGGTGAATGTTGCCGGAATTGCGTAATTGCAAAAAGGGGTAATACAGCGCATGGTGTATTATTCAGGGAGTGCCCGGAGTACATAAAAGCGGCGGCGAGAACGAGGGCGCGAATCACGGCTGACTAATGGGTAGCATGCGCATTATTCAGCTTAACTGTGGAAGGGGTAGGGAGCACACGTCTGACGCGTGTCAGGGGTTGTTGGTCGACCGCATTGGGGTAGCCCTCTTGCAGGAGCCCTATGTGGTCGAGACACGTGTTTGTGGCTTGCCAACCTTTATGCGGGTTTACTCGCATAGAGGTGGGGGACCGCCCAAGTCGGCAGTGGTCGTTGTGGACGACACACTGGACGTCATGGAGATCCCCGAGCTGGCTACAACCACGGGAGTTTGTGTTGCCATTGTTGGGCCATTAGGTAAATTTCTAGTTTGTTCCGTGTATTGTCAATTTGGGGGGGATATCAGACGTGAGCTAGACTACCTCCGTAGAGTGATTGAGTGTGCGAATGGTACTCCGTTAGTTGGAGGGTTAGATGGGAACGCCGTTTCGCCGTTGTGGTTCAGCAAGGGGGACATTCGGTATGGGGACAGGGTGGAGCGCGGTCGGCTGCTTAAGGATCTCGTCGGAGAGAAGGGGCTTATCGTGCTGAACCAGCCGAGTGAACTGTACACGTATTGCGGACCGGGCGGAATGAGCGATATAGATTTGGCGGTTATTAATAGAGCAGGGGACCGATTTCGTTGGACATGGGAGGTTTTAGATGGCTGGGGCATCTCAGACCATAACGCGTGTTTGATAACGGTTTCGGGAGGGTGCAACGATGCACGCGACGCGGTTAATCGTCCAGGGTGGGTGACAAAAAATGTGGACTGGGACTCGTACGAGACGAAACTCAAGAGTGTCGTCGATGTCGCGGAGGTCGACTTTGTCGAGTTGCTGGTAGAGAGGCAGTCGGAGGTTTTGGCGGACTGGGTGGCTAAGACTAACGACTGCCTCCTGCGTAGGAGACCGAGAGGTCAACGACGAAGGCAGGTCCAGTGGTGGACGGACGACCTAGCGGTATTGCGACACGACTTGAGGCGCAAACGCAGGCTTTTCCAGCGAGCCAGACGGGATCAGTCGCAGATTTTGCCACAGAGAGAGGTAGAGTACAGAGCTTTGGTACGGACATATCGTCGAATGCTTAGGGACGAGAAGGATAAGCATTGGCGAGAGTTCGTACGGGAGCAAGGTCGGGACGATCCGTGGGGGGCGTTGTATCGTATCTGTAGAGGGTTACGTGGAGACGCGGATATTCCTAGGATTAAACAGGGAGATAGGGTTGCCGAGTCGTGGGATGAAAGCGCGGAGATTTTGCTCTCGAGTTTTTTTCCGGTGGCAGAAGAGCCTACGAGGGTTGTGGAAGTCAAGGAGGAGGCAAGGGAAGAGGTGGAGTCGGCAGTCTTTGCCATGGCTGTCGGCAAGTCACCCGGCTTAGATGGGTTCGATGCTGTTACCCTGCGTCACGTTTGGGCGGCGCTAGGGTTCTACGTAAAATCGATGTTCGACGCCTGTCTGTCGAGAAATCGCTTTCCACCATTGTGGAAACAAGGTCGTGTGGTGGTGCTCCTCAAGTCGGAAGACAGGTTGAGGGACGATCCTAGCTCGTACCGCCCTATCACCTTGCTGAGTGTCTTCGGCAAGGTGCTGGAGCGGATGCTGGTCGGGAGACTCGCTCCCCTGTTGGACGGCTTGCACGGGCACCAGTTTGGCTTCCGGGCAGGAAGGTCAGTCGAGGACGCGTGGCACCTGGTCAAGGAGACAGTGTCGGCCAGCGCGGAGAAGTACGTGTTGGGGGTATTTGTAGATTTCAAGGGCGCGTTCGATCACCTCTCGTAGGACACAATCCTGGACCGATTCCAGGAGTTGGGTTGCGCGGAGACCGGATTGTGGGCGGATTTTTTCCGGGAGAGACGTGTTTGCTTGATGGGTAGAAGGGGTGTAGTATGGAGGGATGTAGAGCGGGGTTGCCCGCAGGGTAGTATAAGTGGGCCTGTATGTTGGAATGTTTGCATGGATGTGCTTTTGTGGGAACTGGAGGTCGCAGGCTGCAAGTTTGTGGCCTATGCTGATGACCTGCTTCTTCTCGTGGAGGGTGGGAGTCGGCTGGCTCTGGAGAGGGAGGCCTCTCGTTTTCTCACACTCGTTCGCGGGTGGGGGGAGCGGGCTGGCGTGCCCGTATCTGGAGCCAAGTCGGTAACCATGCTCCTGAAGGGCAGGTTGTCGGTTAACCGGCCCCCAGTGGTACGAGCGGGAGGGATGAGTCTGCGCCATGTGTCCAAGGTGAGATATCTGGGTGTGAGTGTGAGCACGGGTATGATTTTCAGAGTGCATCTGGAGGAGTTGCATGGGAAAATTGTCAGGGTGGTAGGGATGATGCGACGGGTGTTGAGAAGGGATTGGGGTTTAAGTAGACATGCATGCAGGGTCTTGTTCAAAGGGTTGTTTGTTAGTAGCGTTCTTTATGCATGCAGTGTGTGGTACAGTGTATTAGAGCATGGTTATGGTAGGGATTTAGTTAATCGTTGTGAGCGGGTTGCGTTATATGCATGCATTCGGGTATGTAGGACTGTTAGCACGGAGGCGATGCAGGTGCTAATGGGCGAGTTGCCGTGGTGGCTGGAGGCAAAGCGTAGGGCTTGTATGTACAGGGTGAAGCATGGGGTAAGATTAACACCCATGGACCTGGCTGCAGATGGGGAGGTTAGGGGTCTGAGCCTACCCCAGGTAAAGACCCTGTTGGCGGGAAAGGCCATAGAGGCTTGGCAGCGGGAGTGGGACGGATCGGAGAAGGGTAGGGTAACCTATTCCTTCATCCCAGACGTCTCATTTGCCGGCCGGTGTCGGTGGTTCGATCCCAGCCTAAAGCTGAACTTTCTGCTAACAGGCCATGGGAGCATGAGGGCGTTCTTGCATGCTAGGGGTTTGGAGGATGAAAGTGTGTGCGACTGCGGTAGTGCGGATGAGGACTGGCTGCATGTTCTCTGCGACTGCGTCCTGATGGACGACGCTAGGGACCTCGCAGCAATGGGGGTGGTCGTGAGGGGAGGGGCATTTGATGTGTCAGGGATGTTAGGGACAGAGGACAGGTACAGGGTGGCGGAGGAGTTCGCGCTCGAGTGTTGAGAAATAATAAATTTCTATAATTCCTAAAATGTGGTAATTAAGATCTAGTTGTAAAAATAATTGAAAAAATATATATGTCAAATATATGTAAAAACTAAAAATAGATCTGTCACCAGTTATAAATAAAAACTTAATTAAAAACCTTACAACTGCGTGTACGTTTTATTAAAACTAAAATCTGAACAGGTTATGGGCCCAGAAAGCTCGCTATAAAAAGTAAAAATGGCATCTTTAGATGATATTTCATCTATTGAAAAATTAAAAGATAGTGAAACATTCCAAATCTGGAAGTTTCAAATTACTGTTACTTTCAAAGCTCACGGAGTATGGGAAATAGTGAATGGGGATAAAAAGTTCTTGTCATGTACGAAAACTCAAGAAAAGGAAGAATGGACAAGAAAGGACGCCAAAGCTCAAAAGACTATAGTAACCACTATAGATAAAAAATTAGTAACACATATTTTAAATTGCGAAAATTCACAATCAATGTTTGATAAGTTGTGCAGTATCTTTCAGCAAGGAACTGAAGAACAAAAATGTAACTTGATACAGGAATTTTTCAATTACAGTTATAAAAAAGGTTCAGACATCTCACTACACATCAGCAAATTGGAAAATATAGCATATCGTTTGCAAACTTTAAACCATAAAATTGATGACAGTATGATGATATCTAAAATTTTAGTTACGTTGCCTGAACAATACAAATACTTTAGTACAGCGTGGGAATCGACATCTTCAGATGAGAGAACTTTAACAAATCTTACAGCCAGGTTGTTAGCAGAAGAAATGAGGCATAAGAATAGGATAAATGAAAATGAAAGTGCAGTTGCTTTTAAGGCAAGCGAAAAATATAATAGAAAAAGTAATAATAAAATAAGATGCTTCAAATGTGGCAAGATTGGTCATATAGCTAGGTCGTGTTTTAGTAATAATCCAATAAATAGCAAATCATGCTCAATTTGTAAAAAGACAAACCACGAAGAAAAATCCTGCTATTTTAGAGAAAAAGGTAATATGTCAAAATCTGACAGTAAAAACAAAGTAGCATTCTTTGCAGAAAAGGATGAAGAAATAAAGCAAATGACAGACTTCGTAGTAGATTCCGGAGCTACATCTCACATGGTGAATAACAAAAGCATTTTGAACAGCGTACAAGAAATTAAAGTAGAAATAGGAATTGCAAAAAAGAACCAACAAATAGAATCTGAAGCTGTTGGGACAGTAAATACTGATGAATGTATTTTAGAAAATGTCCTTTACGTTCCAGAATTAAGTAAAAATTTATTATCTGTGCACGCTGTAACAGAAAAAAATGGAGAAGTACTTTTTAAGAAGAATGAAGTTATTGTTACTAAAAACGGTAAAAATATATTAGAAGGTAAGAAGCTTGATAATGGACTTTATGTATTAAATCTAAAACATATGAAGAAAGAAAAAGAACATTCCATATTAACAGAAGATAGACTGCAGTTGGTAGAAGACTGGCACAGAAAGTTGGGACATTTGAGTAAAGGTAATATGAAAAAGTTAATAAAATTATCTAAAGGTATGAATATAACTGAAAAAGAATGTGAATGCTTACATAAAGTGTGCGAAATATGCCTGAAAGCTAAGCAAACAAGATTTCCTTTTAATACAACAAGATATAGAGCTAGTAGACCGCTTGAAATTATACATACAGATATTTGCGGACCCATTGAACCAAACACATGGGATGATAAGAAATATATGCTTACTTTTTTGGATGACTATACTCACTATAGTATGATTTATTTATTAAATGCAAAACATGAAGTAACAGAACATGTTAAAAGTTACATTCTTGAAGTAGAAGCATTCATGAATCAGAAGGTTTCAAAATTACGTTGTGATAATGGTCGTGAATATATAAACCGAGAATTACAATCATGGTGTAAAAATAGAGGCATAGTAATAAATTCGACAATTCCATATACACCGCAGTTAAATGGAAAGGCCGAACGTCTTAATAGAACAATTATGGAGAAGGCAAGGTCACTAATTTTTGATTCTAGATTGGAAAAACATTTCTGGGGCGAAGCTGCTCGTATGTCAACGTATCTATTAAACAGAAGTCCTACTGAAAGTGTTGAAATTACGCCTGCAGAAAAATGGTTTAAAAGAAAACCAGATTTGAGTCGACTACAGATATTTGGAAGTATCGCATATGCCAAAGTTTTGAGATATCTTAAAAAGCTAGATGAAAGAAGTAAAAAATACATCTTCATAGGTTATGCTATAAATGGTTATAGATTATGGGATGAAGAAAAGAGAAAAATAGTAATATATCGAGATGTATTTTTCAAGAAACAGGATAAAAATACATACAACGAAGCAAAAGAAAACACGCAAGAAAGAGTTGAACAAATACCTGAAAAACAAAATCAGAGAGAAGAAGAAAATCAAGATGCAGAACAAAATCAAAGAGAAGAATTAAGGCAAGATGAAGAACAAAACCAAGAAGAAGAAAACCAAAATGAAGAAGGCGAAAGAGAAAACACAAGACCTAGAAGAATAATAAGAAGACCATTACGTTATGATGACTACATAATGTTAACTTATCAAGAAGCTATAAACTGTGAAGAAAAGAAGAAATGGCTAAAAGCTATCGAAGAAGAAAAAGCATCATTAACTCAGAACAAAACATGGGTTTATGTCAATAAAAGCGATGTAGAAGGAAAAAAGATTTTATCAAGCAAATGGGTATTTCGTGTAAAGGATGATGGAAGATACAAGGCTCGACTAGTAATAAGAGGATTTGAACAGCAGTATGGTATAGATTTCCAAGAAACCTTTAGTCCTGTGGTAAATGTTAGCTCTTTACGAATTTTATTTGCACTTGCAGCGAATCAAAATTACTACATTAAGAAATTTGATATAAAGACCGCATTTTTATACGGGGAATTAGAAGAAGAGATCTTTATGGAAGTTCCAGAAGGCTACGAAAAGCAAGACAAGGTATGTTTACTTAAGAAATCATTATATGGTTTGAAACAAGCTCCATTATGTTGGAACAAACGTTTTACTGATTTTTTGAAATTAAAAGGTCTTGTTGCATTAAAAACTGAACAATGTATATTTAAAAGTAAAATTAGAACATTATTCCTAGCAATATATGTTGATGATGGTATATTATTTGGATCTAATGAGCAAGAAATGATAGAGTTAATTAATCAATTAAAAACAGAATTTGAAATGGTAGAAAATAATAATCCAACATCATTTTTGGGCATAGAAATTTTAAGAAATCAAGAACTCATAGCATTGAGCCAAATAAAATATACAGAAAATATTTTAAGAAACTTTGCAATGAAAAATGCAAAACCTGCATGTACGCCAATGGTTGACAACTCAAAACAGGATGAAAATATCACTTTAAAACAAAAATTTCCGTACAGAGAACTTATTGGAAGCTTACTATATCTTACAAACAAAACTCGCCCTGATATATCCTTTTCAGTGAATGTCTGCAGTAGGAAAATTGAAAATCCAACAGATATAGATGTAATTAAGGTTAAAAGGATCCTACGTTACTTAAATGGAACGAAAAATGAAGGCATATGTTATAAAAGACATTCAAACTGTAAAGAACTTATAGCTTATTGTGATAGTGACTTTGCTGGTGATATAGCTACGAGGAAAAGTACAACGGGTTATATAATTTTCTTTTGTGGAGGACCTATAGCTTGGGCATCAAGAAAACAACCTATTGTATCCCTTTCGACAACTGAGTCCGAATACATAGCTGCAGCAGAATGTACCAAGGAAATATTCTACTTAAAGTCAATAATTGATGAACTGATTAATGACAGTGTTAAAGTTAAATTAAAAGTTGATAATCAGAGTGCCATCAAGTTAATAAAGCACGGTCAATTCAGCAAGCGAAGTAAACACATAGACGTGCGATATCATTACATTAACGAGAAAGTGAAAGATAATTTATTGACGGTAGATTATTGTCAAACTGATGAACAGTTAGCAGACATTTTGACAAAACCTTTGGCTAATATAAAATTTGAAAAATTTAAAACAAATATAATGTTCAAAATGTAGTTAAATATTTTTCTAAAATCTTTGTTGTGATGTTCATTA
This sequence comes from Harpalus rubripes, assembly GCA_963082715.1. Classification (NCBI taxonomy): domain Eukaryota; kingdom Metazoa; phylum Arthropoda; class Insecta; order Coleoptera; family Carabidae; genus Harpalus; species Harpalus rubripes. The sequence goes on from OY720453.1 coordinate 40,387,363, forward strand.
ATAAAATGTTGTTAACATGTTAGAAATTAAAATGAATACCTATTTTAGGAATTAGGAGAAGGTGTTGAGAAATAATAAATTTCTATAATTCCTAAAATGTGGTAATTAAGATCTAGTTGTAAAAATAATTGAAAAAATATATATGTCAAATATATGTAAAAACTAAAAATAGATCTGTCACCAGTTATAAATAAAAACTTAATTAAAAACCTTACAACTGCGTGTACGTTTTATTAAAACTAAAATTTGAACATCGAGGCGTTCGGCAGGAGAATGAGGAGGCGGGAAGTCCGGGACGCCGGAGGGGTGTAGCTGCCCGACGTTGGTGAATGGTTTGCAAGCTGCGTGAATGGTGATGCGTGAGGAACTAGGTGGGCGACGGGGTGAGAGAGCGGGAGCAAGTGGTATGAGTCCTGAATGGGTGTGTGCAGGGGTGGATGGGGGTGTGCAGGATACCACCATGCTGCAGTGGTGGTTACTGCATACTCATCGGGCCAAGGGTGCGGAAGCTGGGCGGTACTGGACGGATTAGCTTCGTCTTCTCCTAAGGGCCGCCTGGTGGAAGCATGGAGGTGGCGACTCCCCCTCCTTGGAGCTGGCTAATTAAGGAGCTGTTGGGGTTGGAGCGGCGGCACTGCTGTGCGTCACCAGGGATGGTGGCGTCGATGCTGCTGCCGCCCCCGCTCTGTATCAGCGAAGCCTCCACCAGAAGGCTAATCTGGTACTCCGTGGGGCTGACCGTACCCGGGGTATTTATACCCGGTCAGAGTTTGGGATGGTGCGCTGTGGTCTGCAGTACGCGCTATGGCGGAGGGCTTTGGTTTCAATAGGCATATGCTGCTCAGGGGTGCTATGCCACCTCCACGGGTGAGCTGCGTGGCAATACAGCTCGGGTGCTAGCCTGCATAGCTAGTAGGGTTTTGGATAGTGACCCGCCCCCTCCAGTGGGCCTTAACCGGGCTTGCACCCGGGGACAGGGATCGCTCGGCAGCGAACTGGTAGTCTTAGCTTCGGCTCTGACGCGTCTGATTGAGCGTTATTTAATCCCTGTTTTTATGGTTTGCCGAATGTAGTGCCTAACGGCGGAACATTACTGACTTCGTGCCTCTGGGAGACTGATTTGTCTGTGTGATGTGCTGACTTTTATGCCGTATTTTGGTGGAGGTGGAAACTACCAAAATTCAAATGGTGGGGCACTAGTGGGGATGTCTTTGTAAAACTTTGAGGTCGCTGTGATCGTTTTACAATAAAAAGAAAATATTTAATTTAATAAAATGTGCAAAAGTAATAGATGGTCATATTTTCCCTACAATTACAATATTTTCATAACCATATAATTTACATTTCAATAAATAACAATTTACAATAATTTATACAAAACTACTAGTGCTGCCGATCGTGATGACATTTGCAAGTACAATTGTCAAATGTCAAATCTACAAGTCGTAGTACAAAACAAACGTATTGTTGTTACATTGTTACAACCAAGTGTCTACAAAAACAATTACAATACCAGGAAACATTGTGCCCAACGTGTGGGATGACTGCCCATCGTTTTCATTACATTATCGGTACGTTACACAAAACTGTTCGTTGTACTTTGCTAATGAGATTAACTTTGCAGGTTGAACTATTACAACAATTGTTTCCTTATCCCCTGGACGACTAAAACACAGGTAAGTACCTTGTTCTTATTTGACAATAGTACAAATGTTATACTTTACAGGTTTTACAAGAGAAATGTGTGACTGAATCACTAAAATCATTCGCATCAGCTTTAACAACTGGATGAAACATTCAACACTGGATTTGGGTTTTCAAGTGTCAACTGTGGCTTTATGGTTTATAAACAGTTCACCCAAGTATTTCTACTGGAAAAAGGGCCACTTCGTCACAGGTTGTGCGAATGTTTGACAATTCACAGGTGTTTAAACGTAGTGGTAGTTTAGATATACCCCACACCTAACATGTGATGCGGGTCTCATACACAGTCTACGAGAATATAACTTAAGAAAAGATTGTATAGACTGGCGGATTTGTAGCCCAGCCGTGGTGTAGTTGGTAACACATAACAGTACAAATGTTAATATCGTGGGTTCAAATCCCGCCGGCTAGCATTCTTTTCTTTCTTTCCTAGATTTATAAATTATTGTCTTATTTTTCATGGCACTAATTGCCTTAATTCGTGTATTTTCTTTTGCTGCTAACTCGTACATAAACAATTGAACAACAAGCTTGGTACACATCGATGCACTCATATCATTCAAAACAAAATATCAGCAATGTCTTGTAAGAAAAAAAAATTGTTTCAGATAATAAACTGCCAATTTGTGAAGAATTCTTGTGTGCATCAGTTCCATTTTTGCAACGAACTTTCACTAGTTAATTCATTGATCAAGAATCAGTTATGGAGAGCAGAAGCGAGACCGGGGCACCTACAACAATAACAAATTATCTAAAATTTGAAGAAGTGCATATCAAAGAAGAACCATTGGAAGAAATACCCTGGGATCGACAATATGAAAATGTTTTGCAAAGTATAAAGAAAGAACAATGCATAATTGACAATAATGAACAAATTGACAAAGTATATGGCGACAATTCAATTACAATAAATAACGATATTCAGAAAACTAAAATTATTAATACAAACAGATTTTGTTGTACAATACGTAATAAGAGTTTTATAAATAATTACGGCTTGAAAAGGCATATGTGTATACATAGTGAAAAAAGATTTCCTCTGCCATACCTGTAATAAATATTTTAGAAAAAAGCATGAATTGCAAGTTCATATGAAAATTCACACACGAATTAAGGAATATGAATGTACTTTATGTAAAAAATTATTTTTACTAAAGCGTCATTTAAAAGACCACATGAAAATACACAGTGGAATAAGAGACTACAAGTGTACAATATGCAATAAACAATTTACAGAAAGAAGTAATCTATCGCAACATATGAAAATTCATAGTGATATAAAAGAATATAAGTGTGAAATATACAATAAACTATTTACACAAAGTAGTGCTTTAAGCAATCATAAGAAAAGTCACAATGAAACCAGAGCATATAAGTGCTCTACATGTCATAAATCATTTATACTAAGTTCTCATTTAAAAGATCATATGAGAAATCATAGTGGAATAAAAAATTATAAATGCACAATATGCAATAAACTATTTACACGCGCAGTAATTATTTATGCAAACATGAACATTCATAGTGGGTCTAAGGAACATAACTGTTCAGTTTGTGATAAATGGTTTAGACGAAAACATCATCTCACAACTCATATGAACACTCATAGTCGAAAAAATAATTCCACTTGATGTGTATGGTAATGTAACTTCTTTTAACATTTATGTCAGTTTTTGTAAAACGACGTGCACCATTAAAGTGCTTTATCATCGTGAATTATAATTTGTTAATTATAAATTGTAAAGTTTTGTTGGTAGTGTAATATAATGCAATATACAGTGTGAACACTGAAAACAGTGACATAGGCGTTTAAAATGGCAAACAGTTTTTTTTTTCAAATATCATCTGCCCCGCAAGACTAAAGAGTATCTAAATACTCCTTATGGCTTATTATTGAAATATTTGCAAAAGTTTAATGCAATTTGATAGTTATCAGTATCACTTATAATTTATTAAGTATAATAATCATGGAAACGTATTAAGTAGCTGAAATGGTTAGAACGGCCGCCTTATATTTTTATAATTTTTCTATTTTATTGTAAAGTGAATTATTAAAAAATCTGATGTGGCCAGTACATTACCTTCCGTCAGTTCTATGTATTTTGCATAAATGTCATACAGGAAGTTCCTTGTAAAAGATCCTATTTCTTGTACATTACCTTAGGCATTTGTATGTATTTTATACAAATTCCATACAGAAAGTTTCTACCAAAAGATCCTATATTTCCAGTAAATTTATAACACAAACATATTGTCAATTGCACTTGGCACTGACACCTTTCAATCAGAATTTTCTTAATATAGCAGCTGTTTTGAGTTATAGCATAGTTGGCTAATATATCATATTTAATTTTTTACCTATATATATATATATATATATATATATATATATATATATATATATATATATATATATATATATATATATATATATTGTGACACAAGAGGATAATTGAAAAATCAAAAAAATTAGCAAACTCGTCATACCTGTAAGTGTACACTCTAAAATTTGCACCGCCTAGCTGAAAAAGTAAAGCGGCGGCTGGGTCTAGGGTATGCAATTTATTTCGAGATACAGATATTCGCGACAATAAAAATTTAATAAAATGTTACATCTTAATTTGGAAAAAAGAACAAAACGAGCTAGTCTCGAAAAAAATTAGTGGGCGCCAGACTCTAGAAAAAGGAAAGGGAGTTAGAGTAGAGTCCACTCTAATAAAGTTAAGTAAAGTTTGGTAAAAATATTTAATAATAAAAAAAATTACTCAGGCTGGAGCTAGTAATACAATGCCAAAAAAAAGAAGGACCGTACGGCCTTTCCAGAGCCCGAACCTGGAAGGACGGGGGTCGGCGCTCTGGCTATCGGCCACCGGCAACGTCGGAAAAAGTAGCGGCTTAAACCTGCTCTGGAAACGGCGGGATAGTTGTCCAGCTGTATCGAGGAGCTGCTCGCAGGCTGGCGGAGAGTAAAACGGAGGGCTTGATGTAAACTGCTCCTATCCGGCACTCTTAGAGAAAGCCGTTCGTGCCACTCCACCTAGGCCTTAAGGCTGGCTAGGGTGCAGCCCCGAATAAACTGGGTTTCCACAGGGGGTGTCGTCCAAATATTCTACGGCGCAGGACTCGGGTGGTCCAACGGCGTACCAGCAGCCAGAACTAACCTCGCCCAGCCACTTTCAAATTCAGGGCCCCAAAAATAAACCATACGAATCCGGCTGACCTGAAAAAATACTCGCCAGTACCAAATCTCTACGGAGATTTACAAATGGCCTGAAGGGCGATACACAGTACAATGATAATAACTGGCGGTCCCTAAAAGTGCTCCAGACGCGAATATTCAACCAAAAAATGTTAATAATTTTTTTTACAAAAACTGGGTGCACCAGAAAGTTATATAAAATAAAAAAAAATAGTAAAAAAGAAGAACGGCCGTAGGAAAAGGAAGAAACAGACAAAGTAGAGAGAAAGTGACTAAACAGTAATCTAAGGTGCTCAGCAAATAACACCGATAAAAGGAAAGCCAAATGGGCTAAAAAAAAATAATTTACAGCGCTCAAAGATTAAACACCGGACAAATACTTCTTCGAGTCGAGAGTAGCGCACAATAATAAAATACAATAAAAATCCAAAAAAAATTGTGGCTACAAAAAAAAATATCACAAAAAAAATAAATGACTCTAGAAAGTCGACTTTGAATACGGAATCAAATACCGTGCCGAAAATTTGTCTAGTCTAAAAAATGTTTAGTCAAGTATAAGTTGAGTTGTGTACATCGTCTTTTTTTGCGTATATTTCTTTTCTAAAATTTAGTGGTAAATTTTATTAAAATAGAATAATAAATTTTACATTATTATAGTGTCCAGTTAGTGCTATTCAGTGGTGTTAATTTTAACTACAGAGGATCTTTGCCTTGCTCTGCTTTTAAATATTAGTGTATATAAAACCGTTAAATAGGGCTAACATAATTAATCAATTAGTGCTTTGCTCCAACGTGTTCAAAATGCCTACCTGTAGCAAGTGTAACCAGAATATTAACAACAAATACCCTGGTGTGCGTTGCTTTAAATGTGCGCGCCATTTTCACGGTGCGTGTGTGGAAGTATCCCCGGATCAAATGCCCAGCAGCTTTGTTTGGCTATGCCCTCCATGTCGTCCTGAGAGGGATGTCAACACCCCAGTCGCTGCAGATGTGAATATATCTCCACCTTCACCGAACTCTCTACGGGATATACAATCCAGCATTAACTCCTTAAAATCGGAGCTTTTGGCAGCCATTGATCTAAAATTCGATACTTTATTAAAATCTGTTAATTTTTGTTGTGACAAAATAACAGATTTCGAAAAAAACCTCAAAGATATTAATGAAAAAGTAAAAGAAATGGAAGCTTTTAAAAAAGAAAATAATGAATTAAAACTTACCGTGAGTCATCTAGATACTAAGCTTCAGGAACTTGAACAGTATTCCCGTATTAATAATGTTGTTATCCAGAATATTCCAGAGAAAATTAGTGAAGATATTAATAGCATTGTCTCTAATATTGGTAATATCATTAATATTCCGATAAAAGTCGATGATATTGACGCTGCACATCGCCTACCCCATTTCAATAGGAATATTAATAATTTAATACCTAAAAATATTATTGTTAAATTTGTATCTCGTGGAATGAAAGACAACTTCATGCGGGCTTTAAGGTTAAACAACTTAACAACAAAAACATTAGGTTTTGATGGTACGGAAGTCAAAATCTACGCTAATGACCATTTAACCAAAACTAACACACTACTTTTTAAAATGGCTCGCGATGAACTGCACTCTAAAAATTACAAATATGTTTGGACCAAAAATAACAAAATTTTTGCTCGCAAAACAGACACATCAAGAACATTTGCTATATCATCTGAACAGAGTATTAAAAACCTAAATTAATATTTTTAAATAATTTATTATATTATAAACACGTTATTTTATGGGTATAAGTGTTTATTATCAGAACGTTAATGGTTTGAGAACCAAAACTAATGATATTAAATCTGCTTCGTTTTCTTGCGATTTCGACATTTTGTGTTTGACTGAAACTAACTTAAACTCGTCTGTTTTCGACCATGAAATTGTGAGTGATAGTTATTGTGTTGTGCGCCGTGATCGGTATACTACCAATTCTCACAAATATGACGGTGGTGGCGTGTTGATAGGGGTCAGGAAGAACTTGAATTTTGTACATCGTCCTGAGTGGTCCACATGTAGTTAAGATGTCTGGATCACGGTACACTTAAAATCATTTAAGTTACATATTTGTTGTGTGTACTTACCTCCTTTGTGTAACGACTCCATGAATTTATTTTTGAATAATCTTTCTGTAATTGTTGACTCTTCACCTGATGACAAATTTCTGATTTGTGGAGATTTCAATTTGCCATATTTACAGTGGAGCAAACATCATAATCATTTTATTGCAAGTAATGTATATAACACTACTTCTTCTATTGTTTTGGATAGTATATCTTATAGTAATTTGAAACAATTCAATGGTGTACAAAATGTTAATAAAAGATGCCTTGATTTAATTGTTTCAAACATTGAAAGTGTGAGTGTTAAGGAATGTGATCTCCCTCTAAGTAAAGTTGACAAGCATCATCCGCCTTTATCAATTGATTTTGAATGTGAATATAATTCAAATTTAAAATTTAATTATAATGAGTTGTTTTTATTTAAAAGGGCTGACTATGATTCCATTAATAAACATTTATCTAATATCAACTGGTCACAAAAATTTTCCTCTTTGAATACGGAAAATTCAGTCAATAAATTTTATGATATACTGCATAATGCCATTAACACCTTTGTTCCTATAAAGTTACTCACCAAAAGAACGTACCCTTGTTGGTATTCAAAAGAATTAATTTGCTTGATTAAAGAGAAACATAAGTCACACGTCAAATTTAAGCGTTTCAATAATTCCAGTAATTATAAGGAATTTTCCTCTTTGAGAAAAAGGGTTAAAGAATTAACGCGAACTTGTTATCAGATGTATATTAGAAATATTGAAGACGAAATTCCTAATAATATAAAAAAAATTGGACTTATGTTTCTTCTGTCAAGAAACAAGGCATACCATCTAGTATGAGTTTTAATGGGCTTAATTCAAATGATGATGATGTGATAAGTAACATGTTTGCAAATTACTTTCATTCAGTCTTTTTAAGTAATAGCAACTCCAACACACATACATCTGACATCTCACACTTTCAAATTCCTAACAACAATATAAATCTTTGTAGTATATCTACTGATGAGAGTGAGGTATTGGACTTATTGTCATCCCTCGATATTAGTAAAGGTGCAGGCTCGGATGGGATCCCCAGTTTTTTTTTATTAAACATTGTGCTACTTCACTTTGTATTCCATTAACTCTTATTTTTATTAAATCTCTTTATGAAGGTCACTGTCCCAGTATCTGGAAAAAAGCCTTACTAGTTCCTGTTTTCAAAAATGGCAATAAAAATGAGGTTGAAAGTTATCGTCCGTTCTCTAAACTTTGCATTTTTGAAAAACTATTTGAAAAACTTATTTACAAAACCTTCTTTGCTACATTTAAAAATATAATAAATATTGAGCAACATGGCTTTTATTCAGGTCGATCAGTTGATTCGAACCTTGTTGAATACACGGACTTCATTTTACAGTCAATGGATGATAAAACACAGGTAGATGCAGTATACACCGACTTTAATAAGGCATTTGACCGGATTAATCATCTTATCCTGATTTCGAAATTAGAGTTGTACGGTGTTCACGGTCAGTTTCTACAATGGTGCAAATCATACCTTACTGATAGACAACAATGTGTAACTATCAATGGATACACCTCGGAGTACTTTCCTGTAACCTCTGGTGTACCACAGGGATCACATCTTGGGCCTCTCCTTTTTCTAATCTTTATTAATGACATTAAGAGCTGTTTTACCAATTCCAAGTTCATTATGTATGCTGATGACCTTAAAGTATTTAACGCTGTCAAAACTGCATCCGACTGTTCTGCGTTGCAGGAAGATCTTGACAGACTAAGCTCTTACCTGATAAGGAATGATTTAACACTTAATTTTGGTAAATGCTCGTGTATTACTTTCACACGTAATCGAAAAATACTTACGTTCAATTATTCCATTGACGGTAATAATATTAGTCGTGTCTCTCATGTTAAAGATCTTGGCGTCATCTTAGACAGTAAGCTTTTGTTTGACTTACATGTCGATTATATTGTTAAAAAAGCTTATAAAATGCTTGGCTTTATTTTAAGAATTGGTACAAGTTTCACTAATTATAACACTTTCATATTTCTTTATTATTCTCTTGTACGATCTCAATTAGAATTCGCTACTGTTTGCTGGTCACCGCATTATCATGTATATATAAATAGAATCAAGAGTGTCCAAAGAAAATTTCTATTTTGAATTTCAGGTATACACATAATTCGATTCTGTTACTTTCGTTACAAAAAAGACGAATACTTTTGGATCTGTCTTTCTTATTTAAAATTTTAAATAATTTTATAGATAACCCTGTTATTTTAAATAAATTTTCTTTACGGATATCTCATCATTCTACTCGATTATCTGATTTGTTTTTTGTTAAGCACTGTAGAACAAACTCTGCAATGAATTCACCCCTAGTTACATTAGTACATGCTTACAATAATTTAGCTTCTGTACCAAATGTACCTGATTTATTTATTTTGTTGCAGTTTACGTACATTCAAAATATTTCTTAAATTTTATTTGAGTTATTTGTATACTATTTAATACTGACTTTCTTTCTTATTCATTTTTATTTTTATACCACTGTTTTATATGTTTATTATTAATATTTTGTCTCGACTTCGCAATATGTAATGTTTGATGTTGTTAGTGCTGCACTGTTATTGGGACTTGTCCTGTTGTGTAGCCCTTCTTTGTAAAAATAAAATAAAATAAAAAAAATAGTCAACGCGTCGCCCTCTACATTCACACTACATTCAGACTATGGAAGGGATGACTATTAGTCGGTAATAAAAATTTTATAAAGTTGAAATCCCAAAAATTATAAAAAAACACCCCTAAATAATTTAGCCCAAAGAATAAGTATTTTAAACAGAGTTGCGAATAAATGGTGTACTAGCAAAATTTGAGTGCGTATACTCTATACGCAAAAATAACCGGTCGAATCAAGGTACGACTCGAACCAAAAAATTTAAACAGAATTACTAAAATTATGGGGAAGTACAAAATAGAGGGCGTACTCGGTACGCGAGGGGACCGAACAAGTTTAGGTACAACTTGAGCTTGGGGGAATTTGAAACAGAAGGATAAAATTTTTAAAAAATTTTATCAAAGAGAGTATGAAAAATCCAAAAAAAAAACTTTAACTAATTTAGAACCGAAACGGAATTTTGTCTTGCCTCGTGGTGTATAAAGCGAAACGCAGAATTATGTCGCTGGAACTAAAGTAAGAGCTTCACTAATCCCACGGACAAAACCGCGTGGGACGACTACTTTTAACTTGAGAAAAGGCTAATAAAAAGCCGCACAAACGATAAATAATCACAAAAAAGAAAACAGTGCAAAGCTCTTACCTAAATTCCAGTCGCTAGTATCGAATACCAAAACTCGAAACCATATTTCAATCAGAAAAGAAAATACTTTAACAATAACTCGCAAAAATAAAAAAGACGACTGTATTCTTTCACAAGTCATTACCAAGAGAGCGAGATGAATCTACCTGTCTACGGTAAACGAAAAAAATAGCAGTGATCCCATCGAAAGATAATAAAAAATCCTTTAATAATTTCGTAGTAATACGAGAAATTTCCAAAACTATAATAAAATTTGGTAAAGTGTAGCCAATGAGAAATTTAAAAATAGGAAAGCTATTAAAATAAGTTTCCAAATTTAATCAAATTTAAAAATAAATTTAGTGTTAAAAAATTACATTTCTAGTTACTTTCTTGAAATAATTCGCGAGAAGACCGCAAGGCAACACTGGCTGTCACAATAGTATATTAAAGAACGTGTTTTATAAGACATGTTTTTTTCGCACGCGTCAAAATTTAGAAAACGAGCGTTAGCGATTGACAAGTGCGAAAGAAAGTCTTATAAAATGAGTTCTTTATACTATTTTTTATATTTTGCGCCTTCTACAATTAACATTTACTTACTCAACTGGTGATTATATTTGTAACCATTTGTACATTTTCATGTAAATAATCTTCCCTAAATTAAAAAAAATAATAATAATTTCGACATTATATTATTAAAATGAATTGTCAATTAACTAAAAATAAATTAGGTAAAAATGGGTTAAAGAAACGTCATCTAGTACCAAACGTCTAAAACAAAAAATTGCGTATCGAAATGAAGGTCATTACGATACGCAATTTATAAAAATAAGCGTAACAAACTACGTTTTTGTTACAATATATATATATATATATATATATATATATATATATATATGTCGGAGATTGTAATATCAAAGCATGTCGTAACGATCATTTAATGAATCAAGTATTACATGAATCACTTATAATCTTTTAATTGTTTTATCGTAATCGAAACGTCAAGTATTCTTGGCTACAATGCTTGGATGGAATCGGTGTGTAGCGGTGCTCAGGAGTGAGTACATGTCTGCCTCACTGAGATCATCACGTTTATATTATCGCTGTGGTTCTGAAATAGTGTTGGTCGACATAGAGTTTGCCAGTGATACTATCCCGCAACACCAGAAGTGAGATTCGCCTGCGATCCACAATACTGTATGTGGGTTTGTGTTCTGTTGGTGAATTATAAAGTGAAGTGTAGGGCCAAGCAGGTTTTCATCCTAGGGCATTGACCAGTGACCAGTGCAGTAACAAGGATTCCGTCTGAGTCCCCCCCGGAGAGTGGTGACGTAATTACAAGAGCTGGTTAAGTAGAACCGTGAGTAATGAGTACTGAATTTATGTTAAGCGGTCTTCCAATACTGGTAAGAGATTTTATTACAAAGCTCAAGATATCGTTGTGAGCTATGTTGGTGGCAATTGGGTTGCTGTTGTAATAAAAGCAATTCGGTCAGTTGCTTGTTGAGAAACGAGAGACGAAGTCGAGTTTGTTGTTTATGATATTGTGATGGCCAATGATCCGGATTACCGATCTCCATATATGTTATTTAACATATTATTTATCACAGTAGGTGTTCATGGCAGTTATATTTTGATTGATGTTTTGTCATTGAACTTGTATGACGTAATAAGTATTTCATTTTTGGTAGCTTGATTCTACTCCTTTACATCGTCTGCGACGTGACAATATTATTAAACTGAATGCAGGTCAAGTAGTCACAGATCGGGAGTATCAACCAGTTTGCGATTTAGTTAGTTATTTGTGAAATAACAAACGAACTAATACAAATTCCTTAAAGCGTTTCGGTATGTCAAGAAAGATTGTAAAATGTTTTCATTGTACAAGTTTCGCAAACTAACAGACACGTTGAGTAGGTACACTGCAACCTTGAGGCACCTGATATATCGTTACTTACTTTTTATCTAGATATGACCGAAGCGGGTGCAGAACCATGGTGTACCGAAATAGATATTATAACATTCAAATTTCACTGGAGATCTTCAGGGAAGATAGTTAAAGGTGGAAATACGTTAGAAAACTATGCTAAAGATTAATATTTTATTAACTGCAGATAAAGTTTACTGAGCTACAAATTGTAGATAGGTGATATTGCCGATTATTTCTCAAGTTCGTTCAATGACACTTCACAAAATAACTCTGCCGAGTATTCCATACCTGACTACTATAACACATTAGTCATCAATTCACTTTCTGAAAATGAGGTTATGTCAGCTATATGCAAACTAAAAGCAAACATGACAACTGGGCCTGACTTAATACCTGCATTTATAATTAAAGACTGCTCATCCATCTTTGTTAAACCTTTAACCATTTTATTTAATCATATTTTAAGTAGTTCAACATTCCCTGAACTTTGGAAATTATCAAGAATAAGACCGATCTATAAAAAAGGCAACAAGAATGATTTAACAAATTACAGACCTATTGCTATACTGTGCAACTTTAGCAAAATTTTTGAAACAGTCTTACAGATCAAAATCTATAACCATGTAAATATTATGATCTCAGTTAATCAGCATGGCTTCATGCAAGGCAGATCCACAGTCTCCAATCTGATGTGTAAAACACAACTAATATGCGAAACAATTGATAATCAAGGTCAAGTAGATGCTGTATATTTGGATTTTTCGAAGGCCTTCGACAAGTTGGATCACGGAATTCTCCTACATAAACTTAAACTTTATGGCTTCTCCGAATGTCTGTTACAACTTATCTCGTCATACCTAAGCAACAGACTTCAGTTTGTCAGTATCAATGGATATAAATCAGAAAAATTTCATCAGAAGTCCGGTGTTCCCCAAGGGTCAGTCTTGGGACCCCTTCTGTTTAATATATTCATAAATGATATCACTGCACGTCTTACTGTTAACCACTTGCTCTACGCAGACGACTTAAATCTATTATGCCATATATCTTCTGTAAATGACTGTCTATTACTACAGTATAATTTAGATACTATTTACCAATGGTGCACGACAAATAATCTGTCTCTAAACATCGATAAATGTCAGTGTATGTCTTTTACCAAAAAGCATAACCCTGTATATTTTGATTACTCACTAAATTACAACATCTTGCTCAGACCAGAAGTCATTTGCGATCTAGGAGTATATTTCGATCCAAAACTTTCTTTCACTACGCATATTGCGAATAAAACCTCGACCGCACTAAAATGTTTGGGATTCGTTATCCGTAACTCGAATATGTTCACCGACTTGAATACACTACGACTTTTATTTATTTGCTTAGTTCGGTCTAACCTCGAATATTGTTCAGTGATCTGGAATCCAATTCAAAACAATCAAATAGGGTCATTAGAGCAAATACAAAGAAAATTCTTGAAATATGCAACCTACATTTTGGAAGGAACTTATCCCCAAAGGGGTACAGCGCAATCTCAACTTCTGGAACGTTTTGATTTGGCTTCACTTGAACAACGACGACAAGTTGCGGCGGTAATTCTCTTACATAAAATCCTAAATGGTGACATTGACTGTATGTACATCATCAATAAACTATCCATTCAAGTCAATAGATTATCGTCGAGAAATAAAGCAGTGTTTCATTTAAAAACAGCCAAATCAAACATCTTATCTAAATCCCCCATACATCATATGGTTAGATCATATAGTGTTATTGAAAGTACCATTGACATCTTCCACAACTCTGTCCGCGATATTAAGAAATGCACTACCTTTTTTTAACTACGTTCTCTCCTTACCCTAGAATTGGGCCTGCGCCTGTTGGGTACTGTATTTAATAATAATAATAATAATAATAATAATATCATTTTTAGGTTGAGGGCTTTAAGCGCTGGTGACTTTTGTCTCCGCGACCAGTAAGATCTGCTGTAGCGTGTTTTGACTGAATGTCTGGAAGCCACTCCAAAGTTTTGATGAACTGAAATTTGGTATTTTATAGAACAATGACTAGTAAGGATATTTGTCATAATTCAAAGTCCCTTTTGTTAAGAGCTGATAACTCTTTAACGTTTATCGTCGAGGGTGTAATGAATATCTTCGTTTGACCGAGGCCCAGAGTGTTTCCCCAGGCTATGCCGTTATGGCTTTTCAGGTGTCCACAAGAAGTGTCTGAGACTCACTTATACTACGGTACTCACTATAGTGTAACGTGGCCCAGTTTCATCATCTGTTAAAGGGTATTTTAACAATTCCATTACAGCACTTGGACAGGTATTCATGGCGCCTGTGGTCTGTGATACTAAGACGGGCTATCGTTGTGCTTCCGCAACGACACTTGTACCGTGTTTTGTTAATTTCTGGCCACCATACTAACGATGCATGAGTGATCATTGGTTTAATTACGGTGATGTATGGCCAGTGGGTCGTTTCTGCCTGCAGTTCCCAGTTTCTCTAAGAGGACGGCGGCATATGTTCGAGTCTGTTGCAGGATTTATTTTGATGATTTTGTTAATAAGTTCTAAGTGGGCTTTTGAGAATTCAGGTTTCAGGTATCTGCGTTGCCATTAAGGGTAATGTGACTGAAGTGAGAGATCGATGTATTCGATCAGTTACCGTACAATGATGCTATTTGGGAAAAATATTGTTGACAGTGGCGGGAGAGCTGTAATTATGGACGAAGTCTGTACCAGTCTGTCTCGAAATAATAAGCCAGAATGGGCGAGCATCCTGCCCAAGATATACGAATGAGGCGATGTGTAGCACTGATAGTGAGAGAATGTATTGGATGTACCTTGTTAGCGTGAATAATATAGCGCTGTGCAGACAGTTCAAATCTGAGTGAGCTTTTATCAATTGTTCATGGTATAACTTGTATGAAGTTATTCAAGTTTCTACACGTCCATGTTCCAAAACCCTGAGTCGTTACGGATGGAACTTTCATGAATATTGAAATTTAGGTACAAATATGGTAGTGGTTTGAAATAGTCCCTGAGTCTATTCTTAGAACATACTATATGACTTTATTGAATTTCCGGTGAGCATGGTCGTAGCTATAAAACTTGGCGTTTTGGTTTTGATGGGGCTGTGGCCGATCAGGCTCCTCGTGACCGTTTTCGGGGTGACCATGCCAGTTTTGGCAAATTGTGAATTTGTTGAATGTTTAAATTGTGGGAAGCTAGATCATCCGCAGAGGAGTTGCACAGGACAGCTGATGCCCGGACTGGAGCCTACCACGGTTGCGAAGACGACTGTTTTACCTGAAAAACAATTGAGCAACAGAAATCTGTCAGCCATTGGAAGCAGAGAAGTCTGACAAGACGGGACTTGCTTTTCAAATGTTTGTCTTAATGTTTGGGACGCCTAAGTGCATCGTGATGGACGCTGGAACAAATTGCTTTAAGTTTAAGCATGACGGATTATTTCGATTTGACATTACGTATTATTTACATAACACTTGAATCCATGTTCTAATTTTTAAGTAGAGCGGTTCATGCGTACAATAATGAACCTTCTGGTGGTTGAGACCACAATTTAGTTATGCTAATCGAGTGGATCGTTAAAAATCCACAGGTGACTAAAACTTTGAAGAGCCGACAAACTTTTATAACAAAAGTGGCCAAGGAGCAATTGAGGCGTTGGTCTGGAGATTGGACATTTTCGTTAAATTCTTTAGAATTATTAACCGTGATGGAAGATGGCATGCTACTGGATGCCTCTGTCATGGTGTTTCGGTATGCTACTGTGATACTTCTGCCGAAAGTAACATGCTAACTAGGTGCCTCTGTCGTGTGGTTTTCCTGAGCTGGATAAGCGACGGAATAGTGTTCCATTGCTGGGTAAGCAATGGCGGTATGGTTTTCTTGTGCTGGTTAAGCGAAGATGGAATAGCGATCGATTGCTGGTTGAACAATGATGGTCTGTCGCTGCTGAACAAGCTTTAACAATGCTTGAATACTGATATTGGTAGTCATGTATTTACTGGTGAAATGTATTGTCACAGAATTATGTTTTGTTTGACGTCTTGTAAAAAAGGCGTCCATTAAATAATTTAGTGTACTATAGCTAAATTTTTGAGCCTAATATAAATGTGAACAAAGTTGTAACTATTTGAGCACTTATTGGTCAGAGATAGCCGAGCGAAAATACTGTGGATAAATTCTTTTTTTCCCAGATAGTTCACACGACGACGTGTGAAACGTCAGAATAGCCGTGTCGGAGATTGTAATATCAAAGCACGTCGTAACGATCATTTAATGAATCAAGTATTACATGAATCACTTATAATCTTTTAATTGTTTTATCGTAATCGAAACGTCAAGCATTCTTGGCTACAATGCTTGGATGGAATCGGTGTGTAGCGGTGCTCAGGATTGAGTACATATCTGCCTTGTTGAGATCATCACGTTTTTATTATCGCTGTGGTTCTGAAATAGTGTTGGTCGACATAGAGTTTGCCAGTGATACTATCCCGCGACATATATATATATATATATATATATATATATATATATATATATATATATATATATATATATATATATATATATACATCCATGCGAAGAGGTGATTAGATTTTGGTTATAATTGGTGAACTGGAAGTACCCTCATTTCAAGATATTAACAGTTTTTCTTGAAAAAACGATGTTAAATATCATTTTTTCACATTTAGAGCCAGTTGCATAAAACGTTAGCTGATCATGTGTTTAACTACACATTGTAACCTTGGATACGTATCAAAAATACATTGGAAAAACATCCTTGTCAAAGTTAACAACGTGATTAAAGTTAACAATGATTTATACAACTGGGCCTAAAGAATATTTTATTCACTATACGATTTGAATGCATTTTATACTTCATATTAAATGGATATAGAGTTAAAAAATTATAAAGAAATTAAATATCATATATTAGCCAGCTATGCTATAACAGCTGCTATATTAAGAAAATTCTGATTGAAAGGTGTCAATGTCAAGTGTAGTTGACAGTATGTATGGGTTAAAATTTTACTGGAAATATGGGACCTATTGCTAGAAACTTTCTGTATGGAAGTTGTATAAAACACATACAATTGCTTAAGGTAATATACATGAAATATAATCTTTTGCAAGGAACTTTCTCTATAACATTTATGCAAAATACATAGAACTGACGGAAGATAATGTGCTGGCCACATCAGATTTTTTTATTTATATTTTACCTGCCATCATTTTGCAGTGGTCTTTTTTGAGCTAATATTATCTGAATTTAACAAATTTGTTTGACCTTCGAGTTTATGAATTTTACTGTCTACCACGGTATAAGAAGCTAAGGTAACGCCAGTAGCTGTATTTCGCGGTCAAACATAATACACTTAGTTCCACGCATATTCGCAGCGGCGGTAGTGCAGATGGATGCTTGTGTGTGGTTTATAAAATACTTGTTTGATAAATTCAACGTCATTATTTAATTGTGTTGTGATTGAATTGCCTGAAATTTAAGGTAAGGACAAAGTAAAATAAGCATTTTTTATGTATGTCATTATCTGAGTAACTAATTTAACATAATTTTGTTACAATTGCATTACTCAGATCTCAACATAACTCCATTTTAACTGCAAATTTGCACTTACAATTATATACACAGGTATAAATATCTATGAATAAATATAAAATTTAAGTATAATTTCACATGAAATTTCTTGAGTGGAAGTCATATAATATACAGTGGCGGATTATCGACTGTAGTCTGATATTAGTTTACCGCCTAAATCCAACAATATACCAGAAAAATATAACGGTCAAACTTAGGCGCGAAATTCAAACTCAGTTCATAACGCTGCGAACATATTTTCAATCCCCGTGTATTTCTTACCAAAGAAATTTTTGCTCAACTTTAAAGGCCTAGAAATCTCATAAAAGTAAATCTCTTGTGCAAAGCATTATATGTAGCACTTAGACAGATCCTTCGTCTGCAGATTTGTACAATAACATTCACATGAACTGTACACAGTTTATAATTATTTACATAATAATACAACACTACAATAGCTTTTTGTGTATTAAGAGCGCAAAATGAGTCATTGCAAGGCCATACGAGAATACAGGACTGAATACTCAGTTCGTGACGTCACAGCGAGCCTCTTGCTGTCACGCCACGCCTCGAACGCTAACATTGTAAGTATATGAAATATACGGAATTTTAAATAAATAGGATTGGAGAATGTAATTTATAATGATATACAACTCCAAAATAACTATTTAAATAGTATGTATTACCATAGATCAAACATACAAACAGATTCACAATTCTTATGAGACAAAGTGACAACCTCATAAATAATTCAAAAGTAAAACATAGATGTCGCTAGCTGTGGAAAATGTAAATATTGCATATGCACCTTAGTGGGCTCCTAGAACAAAATCCATGGTGTATCTTTGCTTCCCTCGGAATACGTGAACTTCTACTTAACAGATGGCATGGTTTTGAAATTATGTGAGACGAAATTTTGTCTACAATTTCTACCTACCACCATTATTTACGACCCGGCTTTCCCTACTTAAAAAAATAAAAATTTATTTTATCTTCAATGTATATCGGTCTGTGAAAAGCGAAAGTTGTTTGTAATTGTTTATTTGATCTTTTTATTATATTATTATTGTTTATTAGTTGTTTATATTTTCATTTGTTGTTTATAATAGTACATATAGTACACAAGGTATAAATATTTCATCATGCCAAGCATTTGTGAGTTTATTACATGTAAAAGACGTAAGAAAGATTTCCCTAATTTAACGTTTCACCGGTTTCCTGTAAAAGATGTTAATCGACTAAAAATGTGGATGATAAATGCAGGTAATTTTTTAAATTTTATAATTAATGTAGGCAGTAGAATATTTGATTTTTTTAAACAGCGAAAATTTGCACACTCATAATAGCTATTGATATAAATAACAAAAACAGTAAATTCTGAATCTAGTTATAGTTTGATATACGACATTTATGGCCAGTTGCACCAACAAGGCTTAAATTTTAAACGTTCCTTAAATTGACAATATTGGATCGAAATGAAATATCAAATGAATTATTATGTATTGCTGCACAATTTCGATTTTATTGTTTAAAGATCATTCAAATATAAGCCTTGATGGTCCAATTCGATATTATTTTGGTTATGACAATTAGTTTTTTAATTTAAAAATAGTGATCAATAAAAATATATATTTATACATAAATTATTTTTTTAAATAAAGAGTAAAACATTAACAATCGATCGAATTAAATTAAATTTTAGTTATACTAAAATTACGCTATAAATAGTATATTGAAAAACAAGTACTACAATGATCCTTATTGTAATACGAGTGCAGTATGCGTAATCGAGCCATAGGCGAGTTACCCTAGTACGAGTATTACAAATGGACATTGTAGTACAAATTTTCACATTTATATGAAAGGTTATTTAATAGCGGACGCGGTCAAGCAAGAGAGACTGGGCGATGGTCAACTGGGCGCGGCGACAACAACGGCAGAAACTTAAAAAATTACTTATGTTCTATAATAAAATTAAAGTTATTTACTCCTAAGGCAGGATCCTATAAATTACTGACTGCGTTAGGTTTTGTTAACTACAAGTTTTTTAATACAGTTGCCGCGGCGTCCAGTTGACCAACGCTCATTTGATCGATCAATGATTAGACCAAATTTCACACATCAAATCTCCCCCTTAATAACATTCTTAGAAAAATTGTAATTATGCAATCTTTATCTACATCCCTAAAATTAATAACAATTCACCCCTCGTAACATTCTTGGAAAAATTATATATTTATGCAACAATTCTCTCCTTATAATAATGTTACCGGTAGGCTAGTCTTCGTCTTGTCGGACGAGAACATGCTTATTCTAAAAAAAATAGGTCAGACATCTGGTTAACACCACATATTTTCAAGAACACAGTTGTTCCCCAAACCCTGGATTTTCTTAAGGGTCATATCATAAATCTTTGTACGTCGGTCGGTTCTTCTAATATACTCGTAAACCATTCTATAGAAATAAGATAGGCAGATAGGCTTATAACAATAAATGTTTTTGATGTTTACCATAGATAGATGATTATAAAATTTATTTTTCAGGAAATATTGCGATGTATAATTTGGACAATAAACAACTTCATAACCGCTATATTTGCGAGAGACATTTTAGCACATCGGATTTCATTAATGCATCAATAAAGCGATTGAAGAAGTCGGCAGTTCCACTTCCTTATACCCTTGAGTTGCCGTCAACAAGTAACACATCTATTGTTACTACGCCTACACCGACTGTAGAAGTTTCTTCTCCGGACATTTTAGAAGTAAAGACACCAACAAAAGTATACATTACAACAACTACCACTACCACTGTTGACGCGTCAAAATCGCCAGACGAAACAACAGAAGTTGTTAATAATAATGACTTAGTTATTACAACTGAAGAGAAGAATATTATTAATGAAATGATTAATATGCCTAATGCTCCAATAAAATCAACAAAGAGAAAATTATGTTTTGATGAAAACGATACTCCTCGCAAAAAACAATTGAATGTAATAATAAAAAATGAAAAGCTTAAAGTGAAGTATAAGTACATATCCAAACTTAAAAATAAATTAAAAAAACAAAAATCTTTTAATACGATTGATAACTTATTGTAATCATTTAATTTTCCATCGAAATATTCGAAAATAATGGCTCAAATGCAATTTAAAAGAAAACAAAGACAATGGACACTTGAGGAAAAAAAAGTTATCCTTAATGATATTTTATAAGTCGCCTACTACTCATGAGCTTTTAAGAAATCTTAAAATGGTACTTCCCGCTCCTTCTACAATTCGAAAATGGCTTTCATCAGACAAATATGTCCCAGGTTTCAGTCAACGAATTTTTAATTACATAGAAACAAAATTTAAAACATTATCACCGCAAGAAAAAAATGCATAGTATGCTTTGATGAAATGACAATAATATCTCGCCTTGAATATTGTAAAGCATTAGATTTGATCGAAGGATTCGAAGATATTGGGCATCTTGGAAGAAAAGCGAATATTGCAAAACACTCGTTGGTCTTCATGGTGCGGGGTATCTATTCACCTTGGAAATTACCGCTGGCCTACTTTTTAACACATAATGGAATCAAGGTGGATGAATTAAGTCAGTTAATGAAATATTTGATAAAAAAATTAAATGAATGTGGTCTGATTCCAAAAATGATTTTATGTGATCAGGCTGCAAGTAATCGAAGTGCATTTAAACATTTCGACAGAAAACCCCTTTCTTATCATAGAAGATTACAAAGTATATGATATATATGACGTGCCGCATGTTTTTAAAAAATTTAGAAACAATTTATTAGACGGTAATTTTGAATATACCAAAAAAAATTATTTCATTTGAGGACGTACGAAAAACTTATAAAATAGATAAAGAACAAAATAAAAAAATGTAGGATGCTTGTAAAATTAACTGACGCGCACATAAAGCCCGGCATATTTAAAAAAATGAATGTGAAATTAGCTACTCAAGTTTTAAGCCATTCAGTAGCAAATGCCATTAAAACTTGTGTTGCTAATAACGAATTAACTAGTGACACCGCTATTGATACAGCAGAATTTATCGAACTTTTAAATAATTTATTTGATATTTTAAATAGCCGGCAATTGTTTGATAAAAATCCGTATAAATGTGCTCTGTCTCTATATAATACAAAAGCAATAGAAACGTTGAATAAAGTTAAACAATATTACCTAATTTAAGAAAAATGCACAATTTTACTAAAAAAAATAAGTCAACCACCTTGCTTTCATGGCCTTTTGCAAACTATTAATGGCATTTTAATGCTCTTAGAAGAAGAGTCAGCCAGCAGTAGTAAACAATTTATATTAACAAATAGATTAAATCAGGATGTTATAGAAAATTTATTTTCAATATATCGGCTGATGAAACCAGTATCATCTAACTGTGAAAATGATGACGATGTCCTGATTGATGTTACACTGCCAGATAATAAGGAACATCCAAGAGCAGAAAATAAACAAATTACAGCCAGTATTGAAGACTCGAGGCTTATAAGTCAAGCTCATCATTCATCGATTGATTATTCGGCTGAAATTACTGGAAAATTCGAAGAAGTGACATCAGAAGATTGCGCAATATCATATTTTGCAGGATATCTTGCTAAAAAAGTTCTTGAACAATTTGACTGCGAACAGTGTAAATCACAGTTAACTACAAACACTAATTTAAGTAATAAGCATGAACTTTTATTTTGTTTAAAACCTATGAAAATATAAATATTTCGGATGAGGGAAAAGGACTTCTAGCACCTAGTATTTCATTTTTAAATATTGTTAAGATTTGTTTCGAAACATTTGAAAAATATTTTTCAGAAATGTGTCATGAGAAATTGATTAAATCCCGTTTATTTAAGAAAATAAAAAATACAATTAGTTTGTGGTTAAATGATTAGCAGTGCAACGAACACAGAACGTATATTGTTGAAAAACTTATTATATGTAAAATTTATTTTTCTACAAAAAAATGAGTGAAAAAAATGTAGATGCTGTGAAAATGAATTCAAAATTACGGATTTTAAAAAATATATAATAATTTAACATTACATAATGGTGTATTAAATAAAATTCTAATACCTGTTATTTTTTACAATAAAATTAAGTGGGCACTCGTAGAAAGTATGTAGTTAATTAATAGTACATTAAGATACAAGTTTCATAAGACAATATTTTAGCGCACGCGTCATTCTTAGAAACGAGCGGCTTGCTGCGAGTTTTCTAAGGGGACAAGTGCGTTGAAATGTCTTATGAAACGTGTTTTTTATACTATATTTTCTATTTTGGTCATACTTTCAAAAAATGTACGTTATTTCATGTCCAGGAATATGAATTTCGGTTCTTTAATATGTATATGTATATGTATATATATATATATATATATATATATATATATATATATATATATATATATATACATCCCACTATCATTGTGACGTCCCCTGTGTTATTTTCTACATTTAAAGTGACGTCCTTGTGCATGTGGCGTCCGGTATACGGACGTCACTTTAAAATGCTTTACAAATTTTATTCTGGCATCAGGGAGGCCCCTAGTATCGAATGGCAAAATTTGTTATGGGCGTCAGAATGATAGCAGAATGGAAAATGTTTATTTTTTGTAGTTCAAAAAAATTCCACTTGCGGCGCTAGTGTCGTCCGGCGTATATAGACTGTATATACTCAAGTTTCATTCCCCTTACATTCTGAACTCCGTATTCTTGGCAACAGTGGACACTACATAAGCGCGCAACTCTTTAAAACGTATTTAAAGCTATATTACGTACGCCTGATAATAATATATAAAATTAATATTTATAATTAAACTTTTGTTTTGTATTTGGAAAATCATCTTAGTAAATACAAAATCGATAAACGATGAAGTCAAAATGAATTGTTTGCAAATGTAATAAATTTAAAAAAGGTAATTATTTAAATATCATAAATCTGAATTATTAATTACAAAATATTGTGTAAATTGTAAATAAATGCCAATATAAGGATAAAAAGATTAATGATTAGATGTATGGAATAAATATAAGAACGGTATGATCCAATAAAATATAAGAATAAAATCTTTGTAAACTTTTGTTCAAAAATAACAAAATCGAAATTTTAAATAGTGTAGAAAAAATTATTATAATTATATAAATAAAGTTTTAAAGAAATTGACTCAGTAAACTACAAAGTATTTATTAAAAATAAATTTAATTATTCTATTGGGTACCTCTTTCTACTTACCGAGGTGTTTAGTTAATGTGATTAATTAGAGAATATTTTTATTTGTATACTTACTGGTAAAAATTATACTAATAGCACAAGCTTAAATAGATTTTGTTTACATATAATACCTATAGATACCTACCTATAATAAATTTATAAGATTATTTTGTGTAATAATAAGTACATATTTGCTTTTTATTTTTATCCTAATGTAATTTGAAGAATTTGCTATATGTAAAAGGATAATTTTCAAAAATAATGGCTTTTAAAATTTTTAGTGCAACCTATACGCGACTTAGAAAGAAACGCGGAAAAGTAATTTGTTTATGGGCAAGAATAACAAATTTATGTGATTTTTGAAATATTCTTTCTGGAAATAAACAGGACAGTTGTCCATAATAGTATTCCATGCATTTAAATTATTTAGTTTCTTATTTTTTTGCACAGAAAGGGCTTAAACACGTGATTCACAGCCAAATTTGCAAAACGAAAGCGCAGAAAAGATTCAATATGCCATATGAAAATTTTATAATCAAACAAATTAGTTGTTTAGAAAATAAATATATATGATGACTTACTGACAATTTATGCAACATTAGATATTACTGCGGAATACTTTTAAATATTAACCTGAAAAAATAACTATTAGTAGGTAACTTTTAAAATAAGCAACGATAATTTCAAAACAGTTATTGTCAAATAACTTTTGGAAATACTCATATATAGGTAATATGTGAGTCCTGCGCCAAAAGAATTGGCGTACATCCTTGTTCTTAACTTACATGGCAACTATACGTTTATTAATGATAATAATGCGTTTTATTTAAGTAATAAATTTTTTCTAATAACACAAAGTAAAATTAAGAATAATAATTGAATTAGTTTAAACCAGGGATGGAAAACATAACGTAACGATACCCGCTAACGTTATAATGACATTTCATTTATTTTTTATTTTTTTTAATACCGTAACAATAACAAAATAACGTTATGTAACCGCAACGTAACAAATAACGATTCACTATAACGTTATCCATATTTACAAATTTAATATTTTGCCGTTGAGAATATAATTTTCTAATTTACCAATGTTTTGTTAATTTTGTTAATAATATATTTATAATAAAATACTTGACACCTTTTATTTACCCGTTTTTATTTAAATATAATTATTCCTTTTTCTAATTTTGTATTTACAAATCAGTATATTTTTTTGTAATAGATAGATAATTTTCAATTCTAGAATAAAGTAAGTATAGAAAACATTATCAATAAATTTCTTGTAATTTAATTTTTAATGCATATTTATTACAAATTTGAGAAAGAATAGTTATTTTAACGTTATAATAACAAAGTAAAATACCGTTATTATAACGTTACTTTGTTTTTTAAAAGTTATTTTTAACGTTATGCAACGAATTATTATTTTTTATAACGTTACGAAATAACGTAACGTTTCGTTAACGTTATGCCATCTCTGGTTTAAACAATAAATTAAATAATAAAAAATATATATCATCACGGCGTATTACATTGCTGGGTGTGTCAATCTGCTTTATGCGCAGATATTGGTTGATGATATCAAATTCGTACCGTGTGGCCGTTTACCAGACGTGACCTCATGAGCACTCATTACTGACGGCGGGCTCACTTTTGTACCAATTAAAATGTGAAATAAGTTTTGGCGTCGGTCGGGATTGAACCCGGATCCCGAGATTCGCGACCAGACACTCAGGTACATGGCCATGAGATCCCATTAAATAACAGAGGCATTATATTTGTTGGAAGATATAATTTAAAAGAAATAAAATATCTTGATATAATTTTATATGTATAAATAAGTAGGCTGAATGTTGCTATGATAATTACAACAGTTGTTGATGTTGTTATGTTGTTATGTACAGATATATAAATATACTGAAAATAAATACAGACGTCAATTTCTTGTGTCTTGAAATATTTCTATTTCAGATATATTGGCTCATATTTAAACAGGCAAGTATAAGTTTAATTGGTTATGGGCCCAGATATTTGCTTCTGAATAATTATATATTTAATTACTGGGTGCGAATTATTGCCTGTGAATATGGAGCATATCATAATATTAAAAGGTAATGCAAATTGGCCGGTCTGGAAGTTCAGGACAACTATTTTACTAAAATCAAAAAATGCTTTTGATGTATGCATAAAAATGTCGAAACCGGACAGTGATACTAGTAAAGAATATAAAGAATGGTCTGGTAAAGATAACTTAGCACAAGAAGTTATTGTTTCAAGAATTGATGAAGGTCCAATGAGTCATATATTAGGTTGTGAAACAGCACTTGATATGTGGAATAAATTATTATCTGTTTATGATAAAAAATCTGAAGTAAGTCTACATGTGATTCTGCAGAGATTTTTTAACTACCAATATGAAGGTCTGGGTATTGCTGTACATATATCTAAATTACAGGAATTTGCTAATCAAATGAAACAATTAGGAGATTCTGTTTCAGAGAACATGCTAATGACAAAAATTTTAATGTCTTTGCCCTCTGAATTTATGTATTTTGTTTCTGCTTGGGAGTCAACACCTTCTGAAAAAATAAATTTGAACGAGTTGTTGTCCCGGTTATTAATAGAGGAAGAAAGAAAGACAACTAAAGAACCGATTCTACCAGAGCATGCATTTGCTTCATCTTCAAAAAAATCCACTGTTAAATGTTATCAGTGTGGTAAAATAGGGCATATTAAAAGAAACTGTTTTAGAAATAAAAATCCAACGTGCAGTTACTGTAAAAGAATTAGACATCATATTTCACAATGCAAATTTAGATTACAGAAAGAAAAACAAGGTATTGAGAAAAACAAGGATAATAATAAAACTTATGCACTTGTTAGTAACACAATATTAGAAATGCAAGAGGAAAATGCATGGCTAATGGACAGCGGAGCAACAGAACATATGACAGGTAACAGCGAGTGGTTTGAAAATATAGAAAGTTGTAAGAAGGAAGTTAGAATAAGTAATGGTAAGAGCCTATTTGCTGAAGGAATAGGAAAAATAAAAATTGTCATATACAATGGCAATAAATGGACAGAAGCAGTATTGTATAATGTTTTATATATACCAGATATAAAAGTTAATTTATTTTCAGTATCTGCAGCTCTGGATAAAGGCTACAAAATGATAATGAATGAAGAAGAATGCGTATTTGTGGATAATTATGGTTCAACTTGTGCTATGGCTAAAAGAGTAGGTAAACTTTTTAAAATGATGATAAAGGTAAAGGAAAGTGAAGCTCATGTAAGTACATCAAATAAATTGTCTCTATCAATCTGGCATGAAAAGATGGCACATCAAAATTTTGATTACGTACGTAAAACTCTAAAACAATTTAACATAGAATTTGAAGACAATAAAAATAATTTCTGTGGTCATTGTTTAGAAGGAAAGCAGCATAAATCTGCATACAAACAGTAAAACCGAAGTTAATTCACCTGCAGAAATTATTTCGGCAGATTTATGCGGTCCAATGGAAACATGTAGCATAGGCGGATCAAAATATTTTTTATTGCTTAAAGATCATTTTAGTCACTACAGAACAGTATATTTTTTAAAGCATAA
Source organism: Harpalus rubripes (assembly GCA_963082715.1). Taxonomy (NCBI): domain Eukaryota; kingdom Metazoa; phylum Arthropoda; class Insecta; order Coleoptera; family Carabidae; genus Harpalus; species Harpalus rubripes. Next base: position 40,415,063 of record OY720453.1, read on the forward strand.
ATCAGAAGTTTATTTTAGATTAAAATCATACATTCCCAGTGTGCGAGCAGATACTGGTAATAAAATAAAAATATTCAGAACCGATAATGGATTAGAATTTGTAAACAATGAAACAAGAATATTACTGGAAAACTATGGTATTAGACATCAGAGAACGGTAAAATACTGTCCGGAACAAAATGGAAAAATTGAAAGAGAAATGAGAACGGTAGTGGAAGCTGCAAGAACAATGATGATAAGTAAGAATTTAGATAAAAAGTTCTGGGCGGAGGCAGTAAACAATGCAGTATATGTATTAAATAGAACATATCCTATAAATAATAAAACTCCTTACGAACTTTTTCATAAGAAAAAGCCAAACATTACACATTTACAAATATTTGGCTCTGAAGCATATATTCATATTCCAAAGGAATTGAGAAGAAAATGGGACTCAAAAGGTAAGAAAGTCATTTTTGTAGGATATGAAGAAAATATGAAAGGATACAGAGTATATGACAGTACGAAAAATAAAGTGGAAATTGCAAGAAATATTATATTCTGTCCGAAGTTTGAAGAGAAAATTAGCTATTTAAAGAATGAAGGAAAAGAAGCTAACATTGGAGATCCCACCACCGACTTTCATTTAACTGAAAATGATTTTAGTCAGGTTAGTGATGATAAGTTTTTAATTCCATTTTCAGAAAATGTCAATCAAGAATGTCAAAATGTCAGTCAAGAATGTCAAAATGGCACACAAGGAAAAAATCCAAGGTATAATCTACGTAATAGAGAAAATATTAAGAAACCTGTCAAACTCAATATGTCATATTCATGTGATTCAGAAAAGGAAAAGTATGAACCAATGTCGTATGAAGATGCAATAAATTCAATAGATAAAGATAAATGGTTAGTAGCAATTGAGGAGGAGAAAAATTCCTTGCAAGAGAATAATACTTGGGAAATGGTAGATGCAGAAGAAGCGGATGGGAAGAAAATATTACCTTGCAAATGGGTATTTAAAATCAAAGATAATGGAAGATACAAAGCCAGGTTAGTAATAAAAGGTTTTCAGCAAGAGAAAGGTATAGATTACAAAGAAACATTCAGTCCAGTAATAGGCAGTAGTGCTTTAAGGACTATATTTGCTCTCATTGCAAATAAAAATTACTATATGAAAAAATTTGACATAAAAACAGCTTTCTTATATGGAAATTTGACAGATGAAATTTTCATGACAGTTCCTGAAGGATATGACAGTACTGGAAAAGTATGTCTTCTGAAAAAAGCACTTTACGGACTTAAACAAGCACCACTTCAATGGAATAAACGTTTAACAACATTTCTTAATGATATTGGTTTACAGGAATTAAAATCTGAAAATTGTTTATTCAAACATAATTATGATTTTCTCTTTGTAGCTATTTATGTAGATGACGGATTAATAATTGGAAAAGATCTTACCAGTATTAATCAAATTTTGAGAAAACTAAAAGAAGAATTTAAAGTGACAGAATTTAAGACAGTTGACACTTACGTTGGACTTCAAATTAAACGAAGAAATGAAATTTTAAAATTACATCAAGAAGATTATAGTAAAAGTCTGCTACAGAAATTTAGAATGACGGATTGTAAGGCAGCTCCAACACCAATAACACCAGATATTTATAATGAAGATCAAGAAAATAATGAAAAGATTAAGTTTCCATACCAAGAAGCAGTTGGAAGTATACTATATTTGTCAAATAAGACACGACCGGATATAGCATTTGCGACGAATATTGAGAGCAGAAACATGACAAATTTTAAGAAGAAAGACGTAAACAACATTAAGAAAACGCTAAGTTATATAAAAGGTACAGTAGGAGATGGAATTTTATTTTCAACTAAGTCGAACTCCAAGATATTGGAAGCCTATTGCGACGCGGACTTTGCTGGAGATACAAAAAGCAGAAAAAGTACCACAGGATATATTATTTTCTACTGTGGGGGTCCGATATCGTGGGGCTCAAGGAAACAGCCAGTTGTAGCGACATCCAGCACCGAAGCAGAGTACATCGCCGCAGCTGAATGTTTAAAACAACTTCTTTACTTAAAATACCTTATCGAAGAATTGACGGGAGAAAATATAACAGCAAAAATGAACGTTGATAATCAAAGTGCCATACACTTGATTAAAAATGGAATAGTAAACAAGAGAAGAAAACATATCGACGTTAGGTTTCACTTTATCAGTGAAAAATATAAAGAGGGATTATTTGAAATAATCTTTTGTCCATCAGAAAAACAACTAGCAGATTTATTAACAAAACCTCTTTGTAATGTAAAATTTAATGTCCTCAAAGAAAAGCTAGTTAAATAATTTTTGTAATCATGTATTGTAAATTTTGTTGTAACAATGTATTGTAAATTTTACTTCTATTAAATTAAGGAGGAGTGTTGGAAGATATAATTTAAAAGAAATAAAATATCTTGATATAATTTTATATGTATAAATAAGTAGGCTGAATGTTGCTATGATAATTACAACAGTTGTTGATGTTGTTATGTTGTTATGTACAGATATATAAATATACTGAAAATAAATACAGACGTCAATTTCTTGTGTCTTGAAATATTTCTATTTCAGATATATTGGCTCATATTTAAACAGGCAAGTATAAGTTTAATTATATTTAGTAATTTTATATGAAAAAACAAAATTAATTAAAATTAATAATTGAATTTCGCAAAAATATAATTTTCATATAATATAATTCGAAAGAAATGGAGGCTAATTTTACAACAAAAAAAACCATTATTAATTCAGTTCATATTACATGTTTAGTGTTTACTAAAAATAATTATCTGTATTTTGCTGTGATATAAAAAAATACATCTAATAAGTTTATTCTTCGTTTATTTTGTATCAGTAACGGGTTGAGTTAGTACAATACATTTTGTTTTACCGTACTGGATCTGTTTTTATTTATACAATTATAAAGAAAATGAGAAGAACCGGGAGTCTTCTATATAATTGTTATAGAAATAATAATGTATCACCAAAATAATTCACTTAATCCCAGATATTTATTTTTATCTCAGATTACCTAAACTGTCCTTAAATTAACAGGAGTCCATTCCCTCAATAAATAATTATTAAACACCCTTTTTTTCCAATCATAATAGCAACAATTAAATTACTTAGTTACCAAAAAAATTGGAAGTATTGGTAACTTTACAGTTTTGACTAGAAACTTCAATGAAAAATGCACCTGAGAACGATTTACAAGGGGTGGGGTCAACGCTAATATATGCAAAAAACACGTGGACGTGAAAATCATATGAATCGAATATATAATTGGACTCCAGTCAAAGAGAAATAATATCTTGTGCAAAAATCCAACAGAACTAGTTTTTGTCTAACATTAAATTCCAGCCCTTCCTTCACCCTACTTAAAAGTACGGTTAATAGTGTTCTTACCGTCCATGAAAAGTTGGAGAGTATACATTAAGCGTCATTGGGAGTTAACATGGAGCGAAGAGGAATGATTGGCTTCCAGCTGGATTAGAGTATTTTTTATGACTAGATCTTTAAAGTGAATACAGATATTTGATGTTCAAAAAATATACGTTTAGTTTCAAAGAAGAATTTTTAATGTTTGATTAGTTTTACTGATGACAGTAATACATTAACAGTTGTTCGTACTGAAACAATTTGGTGATAAATTAGTTGATATAAGGGCAAATTAGATTATTCATTAACTAAAAATGGAGCAATAAGGTGCTCGAATCATTCATACCCTATAGGAAATATATGTATACAAGCTAAAATAGAGAAATATTTATAAACCAAGTGAGAATTTTACCTTTGATTTCTTTTTCTTATGCCGGGTGTAAGGGTCATCAGGAGATTAACATAGTAAATCAGTCTTTTGCAGACTTATGCCCCCCCTTATACTTGAAAACAATGGTTGTAATAACAATAGAAACAGGAAAAATTCTGCATTAAGTGACACCAAATACTTGTAAATTATGTAATATTTTAGTCCTATAAATTAATTATTAAATTTACTCAAATTCCTATGAATATCGATAGTCATAGCATTTGACCAACACGATAAACAAATGTTTGAAATTTTCGACTTCTTATCTGTCAAAATTCGTTAGATATGATTTTTTAGTTTTATGGGTGAATTCTGTTCAGTACTGTAAATCTTACAGATATGTAAATTTGAAAAAGTGACAAAATACATATATTTTTGTTGATTAATATAAACTTATACATAAGAGTGGCTACTGCGTTGCAATTTTGTTCATTATTTACAGATTAACAGATCTCTAATGCCCAGTTGCATCAACAACACCTAAATTTTATGAAAAGTTTAAACAAAAAATGCAAATCAAAATTTTGACAGTAATATAATACAATTCATTTGACATTTCATTTCGATGCAATATTGTCAATTTAAGCCAAGTTTAACATTTAAGTTACGTAGGTGCAAGCGGCCATTAGGCTTACAGATGTGAACGAAATCCACCCATTTCTTTTTAAATTTATAAATTTGTTAGACATTGCTTGGAAAAAATTAATTTAATAAAATTATATCATAACATTATTTGCACAAATTATAGGTTATAATGAATTCTGAAAGATAAAAAGTTAAATATTTGTTTATCTTTTTGTTCAAATGTATATCATTACGGCATATTACCCATTGATGGGTGTGCCAATCTGCTTTGTACACCGATTTCGGGAATGACAAATTAATAATGTATTAATTTATGGGAATAAAATATTACATAATTTACATATATTTGGTGACATTTGATGCAATTTTTTTATATTTATATTGTTGTCCACCCATTGTTCTCAAGTAAAACAGTCTACAAAAAAGTGATTTACCAAATTAATTTCCTATGTACACCTTGGAAACAAAAGACACCCGCTATAATAAAAATTAAAAAAGAACCCGGTATATAAATTTAAATTCACATATTTATTTCTAACAATGAATGTGTAATTTTAAGTTATTGTTATTTTAGGTAGCGTTCGTCAGTAGCGATTTCAAACAGATAAGGTGATTTTTACGGGCATATCAATTTTCAAATTTCATCATAGATACGTGTGTATAGTATTCTTATACTAAATTTATGTTAAATTTACTTTCTTGTAAAAAATAAATCACATTACATTACACATTTCTGTAAAATATCGTCAGGTTTATTACTAGATTTACGGGAAGGAATATTACGTTAATCAATTTTCGCTAATTTAACATTATTAAAAAATTATGAATAAAATGAAGTATACTATCCTGCTTTAAACCTTCAGACATTGAACTAAACTAAATCAAATAATTAACATTCATGTATTAATTATCATTACCAAATATTGTAAAAAATCACTGATGTTCACAAGTGGATGAGCATATATATATGATTATAAAAGATTGCGCTTTGGTTTCTACATTAGAATAATGTATTTAATATTGGCAACGTTGCTGGACGTCACTGTGATGGTAGTTTGAATAAAAATATACAAATTGGACGTCACAAGTACTGGATATGTATGAGGAATATACGGTGGACGTCGGATCCACTCAGTGTGGAGGAGCTCATAATGTCGTCGAATATACGTAGATGTATATCGTTGTAAATCCACTTTATTTAAATTTGAACCGAAATTCATAATCAGGGGAAAAAATTAGTCGATATACTTTATAATATCAAAGCCTATCTGTTCTCCTTTCGGTGGCTGCCACAATGTCTTAGCCACGAAAGGACGCAGCAATGATAGTGGGATGTAAATATATATATATATATATATATATATATATATATATATATATATATATATATATATATATATATATATATATATATATATGTATTTTAGCTTTGATTTGAAGATGCCGAAAATATACGGCGATATCGATCGTCAATAGACATTTTATTACATAATAAAAATACAGTGTGCCTTATTTCACAACCCTCTACACTCTATATCATGCATACTGAGCTGGAGCCTTTCATCAACTTCGTAGAATCAGTCGAGATATCCATTAAACTCCAACAGCTGAAAAAAAAACGCTAAACAAATGACATAGAATCAAACAACATCTAAACTTTTTACATAATTGTCGTATACACCAAATTACCCCAAAATTTTTACGCTTTAAACGCAGAAATAAACTTTCTCAAGGTCAAGAAATGGAAATATTGTCAAAATGCCTTACAAGAGAAATCTGAAGACAAGAATACTACAATACAATAATAGACACTAATCTCAAATTTCTTCACATACATCTCTTACAATTTCTACACACATTAGAATACGAAGTAGTCATCAATAGTTTAGAGGAACATATTGCATGTTACAACTACAAACAAGACCAACAACGAAGATTTAAACTCAACAACCTCATCAACCAGAAAAATAAACAAATAGCACAACAACAACAACATCAGCAACAGAAACTACAACAAATCAAACAACAAGCTCAACATCATTTTCCACCTAGAATCACAAATCTCAGCAGTACCATCTTCACAACAACAGAAGAAAAAACACTAAATATAGGCCACAGATACGCACCCCCACCGCCAAAACCCAACATAGCCAAGATCTCCGTAGATATTGAAACTCATATCCACAACCACCCTCAACAACATCAACTAAAAACCAACTTAATACAAGATCTTCAATACATCATGAAAAACGAAAATAATCTGGTAAGTAGATGCAATAATCACAATCAAAAGTCCACTAATACTCAAATTTACAACAATATCAAATCCATAAAATAAAAAAATTATTGAAAACGATCTAATAATCACTAAAGCAGACAAAAATGCAGGTACAGTAATCATAGACTAAAAACAATATATTGACAAAACCCTAAAATTCTTTTCCGATAACAAATGGGGTCTCGTGGCCGCGTGCCTGAGTGTCTGGTCGCGAATCTGGGAAACAGAGTTCGATCCCGACCGACGCCAAATATTTCGAATTTTAAATGCCACAAAATTGATCCCTGTGGTGCACTCTCCACGCCAGCAATGAGTGTCCGTGAGGTGACGCCTGGTAAACGCCCGCACGGTACAAATATGTCATCATCATTACCGAAATCTGTATACCAAGCAGATTGGCACACCCAGCAATGGGTAATACGCCGTGATGATATATTTATTTATTTATTTATTTATTTAAATACACTATAATTAACAAAAATCCCCTTACTAAATATAACACAAACTTTAGACACACTATTAACAAAACCACCCCCACACTCACAAAATTTAACATTCATCCCTACAAAATAATCCAAAAAAAACCATCAATTCCCAATTTATATAGCTTAATAAAACTACACAAACCCGATAAATCAATTAGACCAATAGCTTCTTCCATAAATTCCCCAGCATATAAAATAGCACAAGAACTAAATAATATAATCTCAATTAAAGCAAAATATAATTCCAACTTCTCAATACAAAATTCACAACAACTAATTAAATCCATACAACAAACACTGTCAAATAATATAGAAAATAAAAACTTTATCATAGCTAACCTATACGCTAATATACCCATCAATGACACCCTCGCAATCTTAAAACATTATTAACAATCAAATCACACTTTTCTACAAAAATACGAGCTTGATAACATCGACATAAACAATTTAATAGAACTATTTAAAATAACTACAGATCAATTTTTTTTTAATTTTCAAAAAAAATATTATAAAACAGCAGATGGCCTAGCCATGGGAAGCTCCCTTAGCGGTTTATTCTCAAATATTTATATAGATAACCCAGAAAATAAAATCATGCAAGACCCACTCAGTAAACATGTGATGCTCTGGAAAAGATATGTTGACGACATTCTAATATTCTGGACAGGAACTCAACAAGAACTTATCACTTTTCATAACAATATTAATAATATTTCAAATATTAAATTCACAATAGAACTAGAATCAAACGATAAACTTAACTTCCTAGATTTAACATTACATAGAATTAATAACAATATATTATTCAATATTTACAGAAAACCCACCTCAACAGACATAATAATTCCATACACATCATATCACGCCCCAAAAATCAAACAAACAGCATTTAATTACTTTTTTCATCGTCTACTAACAATACCCCTTTGAGAAAAAGATTATAATACCGAATACAATAACATTTTCAATATAGGCCTTAAAAACAATTATCCGTTAACAAAAATAGAAAATATATACAACAAAACTAAAGCCAGACATCCAATTCACACTAAAATATACAAACACATCAAACTAAAAAACAATACATACATATCTATACCATACCATAATTATATACACAATACACTACAAAATACAACAAATAAATACAATATAAACTTAATACCCAAATCACAACCCAATCTAAACACCATTTTCAATAACAGTAAACCAAAAAAACAACCCGTAGAAAAAAGCGGAATTTATAAAATATCATGTAATAACTGCAATAGTATTTACATAGGACTTACATCCAGAAACCTTCAAACCCGCTTTAAAGAACATGTTAAAAATAAACCACCATCAGCTGTAGGTACACATTTAACAAATAACAATCACACTACCTCCATAGAAAATAGAAATTCACCTAATATCTCATTATATAATCAGTAACATAAAATCTTTAAATGTTATTCAGTTCAAAAAAATCTTGAAAAAATATTTATTGTCTCAGTCTTTTTAAACGAATTTTTGAATTCCAATGTTATAATAAATTAGGTACTCCATGCTCGCACTCTTATTAGATGGCCATTATCTTCTCCACAATTATTATTTTTGCTGTAAAGTATTTTAAACTTTTTAAATATATTTTGATTTACCATAAATGTAAAATTTCTACGTAAAATGGTCAATAAATTATTATTATTATTATTATTATTATTATTATTATTATTATTATTATTAATACCTGTGTATTGCATAACCATTGTAATATTATAACATTATTTTTAATAACAATAATAATAATGCTTTATTTACTTAACAGGATACATCCCAATTATAAAGTAAAATGAGAAATACATATACAAAAAAGAGGAAATGAATTAGCAATCAATTGTACGATACAGGTCATTCAGAAAACAATTGAAAATATCATAATTTTCACAAATTACATTGTAAAAGATAGACATAACATATATTGGAGATTTACACATAGTGTTCGTGTTTGGGGTTGGTACATAAAATAAATCATTTAGCCTACTACTGGAGCGTAGAACTCGAAAATTTAGTCTAGAAACTAAGTAAGGGCAGTCATAGTTGTTATGAATTAGTTTGTAAAGGAAACTTAAAACAATTTTTCTATGTCTTTCTGCAATAGTAGGCAAATTATAAATGTTTAATATTAAATGGTTTATTCCACGTTTTGGATAATTACCGTGAGTTTTGAACCATAAATATTTTAAGAATTTTCTTTGCAGATTTTCTAACGTGAAATGATATATATATATATACATATATATATATATATATATATATATATATATATATATATATATATGTATATATATATATATATATATATATATATATATATATATATATATAATAGAATGGGTACCAAATTATCATGCCGTATTCTATTTTACTTCTAACAAAAGAAAAGTAAAGTATAATAATAGTATAAATATTCGTCATTTCTCTGGAATTACGTAAAATGAATCCCAATAATTTATATAATTGGGGTACTAAAGTGTTACAATGCGGTACGAAACATAATTTTAAGTACATCAAACAGAATACCTAAATCTGAATGTGTTACGGAACGAGTCAATTTAGTATTATCTATAAAATAATCATGTGTAATAGGTTGTATTTTACGAGTAAAACTTATAATTTTACACTTGGCAATGTTTAAATATAGCTTATTAGAGACACACCAGTTGCTCAGTGCATTAATATTATCTTGTAAAGATTGACAATCGGCCACGTCTTCTATTTTAGAAAATAATTTAACATCGTCTGCGTACATGAGTACCTCACAATTTAATAATAGGGCTAGATCGTTAATGAATAGTAAGAAAAGTAACGGGCCGTGATTTGACCCTTCTGGTACCCCTGAACTTGCACAATAGATCTCTGATATGTAACCATTGTATGTAACACGTTGCTTACGATTATATAAGTATGATTCAAAAAAATTCAGTAGCAGATTACTGAAACCAAAAAGTTCTAATTTATTTACAAGAATGGTGTCGAAGGCCTTAGAGAAGTCGGTATAGATTGTATCAACTTGGCCGTGATTATCCAGAACTTCAGATATGTATTGCGAAAAAGTACTCAAGTTAGTGATAGTAGATTTATTTGGAACAAACCCATGCTGCACGGAGCATAAAAGATTTCGTATCTGCGGAAAAATTTGAGTGTATATAATTGATTCAAATAATTTTGCAAAATTAGATAAAACCGATATAGGTCGGTAGTTGCATACATTAGATGAGTTCCCAGATTTTAATACAGGGCAAACTTTAGACTCTTCCCAACATTCAGGGAAAACACCGCTCCGAATAGAGGCATTAAATATTGATAACAGTGGTTGAGAAAGAACAGACATACAATCTTTTACAAAAAAAGCGGAAATTTGATCAACACCCCAGGTCAATTTAGCTTTAATTTTTTTGGATGCAGCAAGTATATCCTCAATATTTATTTCCCTCAAGTTAATACAGTGAGTTGCATTCACACTGTTTGCATAAGAGTGGGTGGCAGAGGAATTTGAAAATACACTACTGAAATATTGTTTAAAAAATTCAATCATTTTAGATGGGTCAGTACAAGTAACATTATTCATGTACATTGTACTAGGTATTCTTGTATTACGTTTCTTGCTAATAAACTTCCAAAAAATTTAGGATCATTAGAAACATTATTTTCAATATCGCTTATATATTTGTTGTAAGATTCAGTAATTTGTTTTTTTATTAATTTTCTGAGATTAACAAAGATTTCATTATCACTAGGTGTATTGAATTTTCTGTAACGGGTATAATATTTATGTTTCATTTTAATATTATTAATAATTTCACGTGTAAACCAGGGAGGGTATTTCCTTTTACAATTAATATTATAAAGTGGTACATATTTATCAAGTAAATTATTTAATAGATCATAAAAAATATTACATGCTTCATTTGGATTATTGGCATTCTCCACAGCTGACCAATCACACATAAGCATAGCATTGTATAAAGATTGAAAATCAGCTTTTTTAAAATTAAATTTTTTTATAGGGGCAGCAGGAAAATTAAATAATTTCTTTTCACTTAGTTGTAAGGTGATGGTTAAGGCCGGGTGATGATTGTCTATTTTAACAAGAGGTAAGTTTTCCTTAGTCACGTGACATTCAATATTTGTTAGAATGAGGTCTAATAGGCAATTGTTCGCATTGTAAGTAGTATTACACTGCTTTACCTTCAAGAAAGACATAAAATTAGTAATACATGAGCTAAGAACATCTACTTCATTTGTACAAAAACTTGGAATATTAAAATCTCCGATGATAAAAACATATTTTTCATTTAACGCTAGTTGTCCAATATGTTCTAATAATACATTTAAGTCATTTACAGATGGCGTTTGGGGAATGTATAACGTAAGAACTAAAATATTACATGATTCAAGAATACATTTGCAACAAATAATACCATTTTTCTTGAAATAATTGTTATACAACCCTATACCATGTTTACATCGTTGAAATCAGAAAAAAAGTCTCTATTTAATGGGCTAAAAATTATGTATGATACCATTTAAAAAATATAGTTTTGTTCTGCCGTGTGAGAACCACTGGTCGAATTTTCGGTTTGTTGTTATTATTAATAAATTAGCCACTTACTCTTGATCATTTCTTGTATATAACATTTTTGTCTAAAGTCATTAGTTCACCGAAAAATGTGCTGGTTGTTTTAAAGGAAACAGCCTGTATATATATATATATATATATATATATATATATATATATATATATATATATATATATACCGGGTGTTCACTTTTTTTGTAGGACATAGGAAATACAATGTTAAAATTTTCATTATGCGATAGTTCGTTCCCTATGAATTTTAGAATAAAAGTGTAAATACAAAAAATGTTCAGAATTAAAAACTGCATCGAAAAAGCTTCAATTTATTGATATAATTCGTTCCTGTCAGGAGATAAACGTAAAATAAAATTTATAGCTATTTACAGTGTGCCATGGAAAACAAAACTTTTGTCATTGTCATTAAGTACCAAGAGGAATAACACTTCCTGGTTCATTAAAAAGTTTTATAATTCTGCTAATAGTCCCACGTGCAGGAATAGGCCGGGCCTGATATAATGCACTAAATAAATCTCTCACTTGATTTAACGAATTTCCAGCCAAATACCATTTTAGCCATTGAATTTTTTCAGAGATAGTAAATGTATCCCTAATTACTGATAAATAATTTAAATGAAAGCAATAATTATTAAATATTTACGACAATAACAAATGTCATCTCTCAAACTCAAACAGTACGACTGTTTGAATTGTATGTTTTGTTTTCCATGGCACACTGTAAATAGTTAAAAATTATAAATTTTATTTTACGTTTATTTCATGACAGGAACAAATTATATCAATAAATTGAAGCTTGTTCTATGCAGTTTTTATTTCTAAACATTTTTTTGTATTTACACTTTTGTTCTAAAATTCATAGGGAACGAACTATCGCATAATGAAAATTTTAACATTGTATTTCCTATGTCCTATAAAAAAGTGAACACCCGGTATATATATATATATATATATATATATATATATATATATATATATATATATACAGGTGTCTCACAACTAGCGCTGCAGACGAAAATCTGAAACATAAATTTTCATTCTTGATACAATGGACCTTTTCAATTTAAAGAAATAGAAGATATGCGCAATGGGGATCTGCGCATAGTATGAACAACTGAGATCGATGGCGTTTGTTTCTAAAAAATTTAGACGTGAAATGTGAGATTATCAGATAACTTTAAAAAATCTTATCGAAATCAGTTACAAAAGCTTTTATTGAAGTTAAAATGTCTAGCGATGCAAATTTTCACTGAGAATACAGGTATTTTAATGACTACAATATTTTTGACGTTTCGTATGACAGCCTAACTGGCAGTTGTTCGCTCCATTTTCTTACTATTTGCCGCGATAGAAAGCCGTTAAATTGAAAAGATCCATTACTTTTTATTTGACTTTTTTATTCGAATTGTGATTATAATTTTTCATGAAATGAACAACTAAAAATAAAATACAAGTGGAAATCACGGAACAAATACGAATCTACAAACAAGACGTTCTTTTATGACTATTTTTGAAACAATTTGAAACGTAAAAATGCGATACTAGTTTCACTTGTACAAGTTGTTAGTGCAAATCAGATTACGTTCTGTCTTGGAAAATGTATAGGCAAATGGATTTAATTTACTAAGAACTAAAAGCAAAGAACTTGATCTTTATTTTATTGGGATTTTCAAGTGTTAAGAGATGGCGTTGATCCATGGGCGCCCGCAGACTTTTTTACAAGGTGGGTCGAAATTTTTGTTGTAAGAAAAAATGCGCCGCATGCGAATTTTTAATAATTTTCAAGGTCAAACGTGTTTTAATGCAGAGTAAGATAATATAGAGTTCTTTACAATGAAGCAAAATAACAAATTCTTAAAAAATTAAAATCTAGACGAAAATGCGTATGTACGCTCTAAAAGCGTAGAATTGCCCCTTCTACTAGGCTTTATGATGCGAGCATAAGCAATAACTACAGAAACAGACAATCTGAAAATACAATGTTGCATTAAATTAAAATATTATAGTACTGAGTAACAATATAATTATTCTATTGAACTGCTCAAAATAAAATGTATAATTAAATGTTAATTAAATTGCGCTCCTCACAAAATACGGCAACCCTAATCATACGTAGGTACTTTTAATATAAATAAATACGCAATGTCTATTCATTATTTACTTTTCTATTTCTTTATTTCTATATAACAGTAAAATCGATAATTGTGAAAGTTTTGAGAAGAACGTGATCATAAAATGATTAGAATAAACTACGGCATATTAAAGAAAATACAACACCGAAGATAATGTAATATAATAACAGTACATAACATAATTTACTCATTCTGACACTTCAGCTATTTCGTACTTAGTAATAGATAGTATGTAATAAATTTTTGATTAAAATATAAGAAAATATTACCAATAATTATTAAAAAATACAATGATACATTGAAATGAAAAAATAAAATTATAATTTTATTTTTAAAAATGGATACAGTCCATAAATGAAAGGGGGGTCAGTCGACCCTTTCGACCCCCCTGTGGGCGCCTATGCGTTGATCGCATTAAACAATAGTACAATTTTTGTTGACATTTGTTAGGGTAGCATTTCTGTCAATTGTATTATTTTAGTTTTCATATTATTTTCTCATTTATTTGAATTCTTTTATTTATAATTCAAGTATGTGTAATAGAGTTTTTGTAGTCAAATAGTTGCAGCTTCATGTAAATGTCAAATATATACCACTGTTTGTAGTTCTAATAATCGCCGCTAGTTAGCTTTTTCTTATTTGAAAATCCCAATAGTAAGGAGAATTTCATCAATATCTAAAAGAATAATTTTACATTCAATATACAGACCCAGTTGGACAAATAAATATCAAGGAAACAATTGGTCATGGCGGTTTATGGGCGAATAACATGGACTGGCAGTTATCATTCTTTAATAATTCCAATGTATTTTCTAATGGTAGCCATGGTAATTAGTTAGTTAGGGTGACTAAAAGTTTTAGTAAATGTAAATAATTCAAGTCACGATTTTAAATTGAAACAAATGGTAAGCATTTAATTACTTTATAAGATGTGAAAATTGTATGAACCCAATATATTTTTGGATTCTACTCGTTGAATAGTTGAAGATCAGACCTAAGTTCATGAAGCTTTTTTACTCATTTTGATCAATACTATATGCCCTTAAAGTTTTTACCCGAAGTTGGAAAACACTCGGTGTATTTTCTAACAATATATTGTGTACACAAATTGTATACAAGTAGTTGAAGCTAACATCAAACACTCTAACAAATTAATTTTCTTTATTTTGTCATAGAAACGTTTTTCAATGAACTGCTCCACTTGTACTAGCACTTTCACAAGTATCGTATTCCTACATATACCTACTATATATCAGGTATCTACTTTATTTCCCGAACATAGGAAATTCAATGTTAAAATTACAATTTGGCTATATCTTTTTACCCATTTATCTCAGAAAAAAAGTGTAATGAAGAAAAATATTCAGAATGAAAAACCTGCATTGATGAGTACCAAGTTTGTTAATTTTCTATGTACGAGCTGCAAGCAAAGCAAAATACTCGATGTTTTTGACATATCTGATAGATTTGACATTTAATTTGATTTTTTTAAAATTATTATTATTAGAATTTGTGATTAATTTTTATACTTCTACATTCTGTTCCTATTATTCTAATAATGAAATCAAAAGAAATGTCTGTCTGTCAGATATGTTAGAAACAACAAACATAAATTATTGTCATAGCACTCTGATAATTGCCGTAAAGCCCGTATTTTCTTTTGTTTTTAACTCGTACATACGAAACAATTGAACAACTAACTTGGTACAAATCGATGCACTTTTTCATTCTGAACATTTTTCCTCACTGCACTTTTTTTATAACATTAACAGGTAAAATTAAAATTTTAACATTGAATTCCCTACGTTCGGGAAATAAAGTAGACAGCCGGTATATACTGCTGATGCCAATGTCTGCAATATATAAAACAGCGAGCTCGATGAAGAGAGATAATTTCGAGAACTTGGTTACTGGGACGGGGCGTGTTTAACTACCGAGCACTTTTCCAGCCGGGAACAACCATAGAACTAACTTCGTAAATAGAAGGAAAGTAGACAAGAATAGTCTGTGGTTAACATTGTGCAATAAAGACAGAGCGAGAACCACGTGACTATAGTTTGGTTTTTTGTAACCTAACCTCACTTCTAAATTGATATCTAGACTTTTATAAGCTCAATTCTTCCTATGTATTAGCACGTTTTGAAACAAGGCACTCTTCTTCTCCAGTGTAAAAAAATATTTCTGTATGAAAATATATTAATAAAAGAAAAAACAAGAACAAACCGCAGCATTTTAACATCAATCTGCATTGTCATTGTATTGTTTTGTTCATGGAGGGTCTGTTTGAAACTCTGTCATGTAGAAAATACAATTTATTACTTTTATTTTATGACCTTTTATTTCAGAGGAAAGTTGTAAATATAAAACTCAAAGATCCCTTAATACATTTTCTTTTAATAACATTTCTTGTAAGATTTAAAATTTACTTAAGCATTATTAGATTCTGTTTAAAATATTAAAAATTAAAATTTCTAATATATATTCCAGGGACATCTATGTGATTAAAATTTGCATACTGGGAAAACATACACAAAAAATTGCCATTTAAAAGCCCATATAAAAATTCATAGTGAAATAAATGACTATAAGGGTACTGTATGTAATAAACTCTTTATTAGAAGTAGTGATCTATCCAGGCATGTGCCCAATAAACACATATACGTGTATATAAAACGTTTCTTATTGCAGAAACACCATTTGAAAAATACGGGTCTCTAATACGTAGATTCAACTTTAAAATGTCGCGGTTTTAAACGTTGCAAAACACTAATATATAAACGTGTTATTTTAATACCTAGAAAACGTTCATTAAACGTATTAAAATCTGAAATTTATTTCGTTATACTATAACGTTTTATATTAATACGTATTAACGTAAATTTAAGGTTAAAAATGTTTTATTTAGAAACGTGTATATTAACGTTTCTTCAACGTATTGAGAACCCTTATATATGTATATCTTTTAAATAATAAAAAAATTGGTTACGAAATACAAAAATGACACACATTACTTACTATTTATTATTTTAATATATTATTTTAATAAAAAAACATTCTATTTTGTAATATAATATTTAAATATAACGAATTAAATATTATATAATATAAAAAAGCACTATAGTTACTATATTATTTTATTTTACTTGTCTTTTTTTTTGGTGTACACCGGTTGGGGATGTATACGTTTGTTTCTTCATCTTTTTTTTAACTTCTGTTTCAATAACGGTCTTACGTTTGTTTTTAGTTATAGAGAGCATGTTTATAATACATGGTTGCGGATTAGTCTGGAAAATAAAAACATATAATTGTAAAAACTTTAAAACACTGATTACATTTTTATTCATTTACCTTTCATCATCATCATTTTGTTCACTGCTATTTTCATTGTCATTTTTGATATTAAAAAACGGGACAAATTCATTTCTTTTTTCCACTGCATCAGACTGAAATTATAACTTGGTTAATTCAAAGTAATAAAAACTTGAAAAAATCATACTTCTAAAATTATGTTCATATCCGACAACAAAAAGTTTACATTACTCTCTTTCTAATTACGATTCTTCGTTTTCTGTATTTCGTTTTAATTCCGACTCTTCGATATTCGGTGCACCATCTATAATGATTTTACTCATTAACCACAGGAGTCTTTCTTCTAAATCGTTTAATTGTTTATTTAGTTTGGGTCCACCACCTGTCCCTTTCATATTGTCTTTTATATCTCTTGCGTTTTTCTTTGTGTTAGTTTTCCATTCGCTTATAACCTAACCGAAAAACAGAAACTCAATTAATTGAGCACTGAAAATAATATTTCGTATGAAATATACTTATACTTACATTTTTCCATTCTTTAATGGTTTTTTGTGGTCCTGTTTTAGAATTATTTAGCACTTCGGCTAATTGAGTCCATTTCTTTTCTACTTTGGGAAAAAAAATCGATGTTATATATATATATATATATATATATATATATATATATATATATATATATATATATATATATATACCTAAACACGAGCACTATCACCAGGGATAATATTGATACTCTGAGTAAACTGTACTGTAAGCAATGCACTAGTATGCAGAACTGATAACTGGTATGAACTGCAACCCTCACAACGCTATCACGCATGATCTTCCAGTAACCAATCAGGTTGTTCCGTGCTGCACAAAACGTTTAGCTACTTGCAGGCATGAACGTTTAAAAAACGTTAATTTCTTTGTTTGTTGCAACGAATTCAAAACAAAACTGTAAAACTATATACCATTTATTTAGCAAATTGTGTAAAACTGAAATTGTGTTTTACTAATAAACGGTTCTCACCGGTTGTAAATAATATTTTCCGTATTCTGTAATATTAAAGTTAAACTTTTCTTTAATTAGCTTTCAAACCATCTTAATACAATTTGTTTAATATATATGGACGCGATGTGTATACATTATTATATTAGATAGCATGCATGCTGTATTATACATGTCCAAAATAAAGCTGTTGTTAAAGCAATATAAACATATTTTTAACGTAAAATAAAAACGTTACAAACACGGCTTTTATTATACCTTATTTCAAAAATTCGTTAAACTACAAGTTACAATAACATTATTTGTAATGGTGTATATATAACTTACAAATAATGTTATTTTAACGTTAGAATATAATATACTTTATGTTGCTACGAAAAGTACGTTTCTATAACGTTACTATTAAATGCTATTCAAAATGTTATAGCTGCAGGCATGCATAAACGTTTAAAAAACGTTAATTTCCTTCTTTATTGCAACGAATTCAAAACAAAACGCTGCAACTATAAACCATTAATTTAGCAAATTGTGTAAAACTGAAATTGTGTTTGACTAAATAAACGGTTCTCACCGGTTGTGAATAATAAAAGCAAATTAATATTTTCTGTATTCTAAAATATTGAACTTAAACATTTCTTTAATTACTATTTAAACCATCTTAATACATTTTAATTAATATATGTATATATGGACGCGATTGGTACATTATTATCAGATATCATATCATGCGTGTGCAGGTCCAAAATAAACAATATGAACATATTTTTAAGGTAAATTAAAAACGTTAGAAACACGGCTTTAACTATACCTTATTTCAAAAATTCGTTAAATTACACGTTACAAAAACATTATTTACAATGGTGTATATTTAACTTACAAATAACGTTATTTTAACGTTAGAATATAATATACTTATATTTTGATACAAAAAGTACGTTTCTATAACGTTAATATCAAATGGTGTTTACCTAACACCATATATAAACCGTTGTTTTTTCAACGTAAAACGTTTTATCAACCAATGACACGTTTATAATACGTTTAAAAAACGTATGTATGTTTACTGGGTGAAAGTTCATAGTGGTGTGAAAGACTATAAGTGTTCGATATGCAACAAACTATTTACACAAAGTGATAGTCAATCAAAACATATGCAAATTCATAGTGGAATAAAGGGCCATGAGTGTACAATATGCAATAAACGATTTAGATATAGTAGTATTCTATATAGACATATGAAAATTCATTAAAAAATGTTAGTATTCTGTAAACGCAACACGATCATAATAGCAGTCAACTAAAGTATCGTTATACCTATTATGTTAGTGGCCGCAATAAATACGTATTGAGGTTATGTGCAAAAAAAAAATATACATATTCCTAATTTAAATTCTTATTATAAAGGCTTTATGTAATACGTTACCACTTAATAATCAAGGTTATATTGTAACGTAATCTACAATAATTTTTACCTCCCGCTACCCTTGGTAAGGGAGGTATAGGGATCGTGCTAAAAATCGCATATCGAGATTTTGCTAAATGACCACGTTTTAAGGTCCCTAGAATGCAATTTTAACATTTTCACGATGATGTCTGTGTGTGTGAATCCTCCACTCTAACTCAAATACTATCATTCAGATAATTTTGAAACCTTGTATTTCGATTTTTCTCTGTAATGGAAAGAGCCCATTAGAGTTGGGTGTAAATCGGATAACCAAAAATGGCACTTTACTAGAAGCTCAAAATAGTTTTTCTTCGAAAAATATCTTTAAATGTTATTTTTTCGAGATTAATGTTATTATAAAAATTAAAGATTGTTATATTTTCAATAGATTTGCATTAATACTTTTTCTATATATTTTATGGATAAATTCATAAAATTATCTATAAGTTTATCCCGGAGCCTACGCTTTATACAAGCAAATCTCCTTGGTTACACAGTTTATATCTTAAACGTATGTAACAGATAAATGTCACTGTCAAAGGACTAATCATTTCAAATTAATAATAATAATAATAATAATAATAATAATAATAATAATACTAATAATAATAATAACAATAATAATAATAATAATAATAATCATAATAATAATAATAATAATAATAATAATAATAGTAATAATAATAATAGTAGTAATAATAATAATAATAATAAGAATAATAATAATATTAATAATAATAATAATAATAACAAACAAGATTTAGACGCCATAATAAACAAAATTAAGCAGTTCAGTGATGACATCAAGATGAGATTTGGACTCGATAAATGTAAGATAAATGCTATAGAAAAGGGTAAATGGAAACAACTGGAAACCTACCGTATAACAGGACAGGAAGATGAAGGAGGCATTGAAGGAATGGGACATAATGAAACATATAAATATTTAGGTTTTAACCAAGCGATGGGAATAGAAGAAAAACGAACGAAAATAATAATTACAGAGAAAACAATGGCAAGAATAAAACACTTTCTTCAAACGGAATTATCAAGTGCAAATCTAGTTAATGCAGTCAATACATACGCCATCCCCGTGCTAACCTACACATTTGGAATTTTGAAATGGACACAGACGGAACTTGAAAACCTAAACAGAAAAATAAGAGTCCTATTCACCGATCATCTGGCACACCATCCGAAAAGTTCAATGATTCGATTTCATCTATCTAGGAGCGAAGGCGGAAGAGGAATTTTAGACATTAGAGAACAACATTACAACCAAATTAAAAGTTTGAGATGTTATTTCCTAGAAAAAGCCACGCATTGCGACATCCATAATGCAGTGGTCCAGAATGACAAAAATTATACACCACTAAATTTGAAAGAAATTAACGAACCAGAAATACCAAAAGGACTAAAAACAAGTGAAAAATTAGAAGAATGGAAAAAGAAACAAATCCATGGCCGCTTCCCCACGCGTCTTGAGAGAAACAATATTGACATAAAAAAAGTCACATGACTGGTTGAAGAATGCCAAATTGTTTAAAGAAACGGAAGGATTTCTTATGTCGATTCAGGATCAGGTAGTACCAACACTAAATTATCGTAAATACATAATAAAAGACCCAACAGTAGGAAGCGATAAATGTAGAATGTGCAATAAAAGCCAGAAAACATAGACCACATCATGAGTGCCTGTGAAACTCTAGCCTCCAGACAGTACACCAGACGACACGACAATGTAGCAAAAATAGTACACCAACACATATGTTTACAACATAAACTTCTGGAACGAAGAACGCCCTACTATAATTACCACCCTAAATCAGTATGGGATACAAAAGATGTTAAAATTTATTGGAATCGGAACATTATTACTGACCACTACACACCTAGTAATCGACCAGACATTGTTTATTTGCAAAAAAAGGAAAAAATTACTTACCTCATCGATATCGCTGTACCAGCTGCGACTAATATTGAAAAGACATATTCAAAAAAAATTGAAAAATACATGGACTTGGCACAGGAATTGAAAATTTTATGGAAACAGAGGAAAATTGTCATAATAATAATAATAATTGGTGCAACATGTGAAATTCCAGTGAAATTATTTGATGGTCTACAACAGCTACAGATAGAAGACAACCATTTCCGTATAATGCAGAAAGCTGTCGCCTTAGATACCTGCAATATAGTGCGGAAAGTGCTGAATCGGGACCCCACTGACGCTCCATTTCAAAGAGAAGTAGAAAATGATGACGCCCCCCAACAACTCATTGATCCAAGAGTCTCCCAATGGCCCGAGAACAATGATAGCGATGACCCCAACCTTCTTCTATTTCCCTCTTGATGTTACCTTCTCTTGCCGTCACAGGCCGATATTGTAACAATTACGTAAATACCTATGTATAGTGAAAATAAAGATGATGATAATAATAATAATAATAATATTAATAATAAATAATAAATAATAAATAATAAATAATAAATAATAAATAATAAATAATAAATAATAAATAATAAATAATAAATAATAAATAATAAATAATAAATAATAAATAATAAATAATAAATAATAAATAATAAATAATAAATAATAAATAATAAATAATAAATAATAAATAATAAATAATAAATAATAAATAATAAATAATAAATAATAAATAATAAATAATAAATAATAAATAATAAATAATAAATAATAAATAATAAATAATAAATAATAAATAATAAATAATAAATAATAAATAATAAATAATAAATAATAAATAATAAATAATAAATAATAAATAATAAATAATAAATAATAAATAATAAATAATAAATAATAAATAATAAATAATAAATAATAAATAATAAATAATAAATAATAAATAATAAATAATAAATAATAAATAATAAATAATGAATAATAAATAATAAATAATAAATAATGAATAATAAATAATAAATAATAAATAATAAATAATAAATAATAAATAATAAATAATAAATAATAAATAATAAATAATGAATAATAAATAATAAATAATAAATAATAAACAATAAATAATAAACAATAAATAATAAACAATAAATAATAAACAATAAATAATAAACAATAAATAATAAACAATAAATAATAAACAATAAACAATAAACAATAAACAATAAACAATAAACAATAAACAATAAACAATAAACAATAAACAATAAACAATAAACAATAAACAATAAACAATAAACAATAAACAATAAACAATAAACAATAAACAATAAACAATAAACAATAAACAATAAACAATAAACAATAAACAATAAACAATAAACAATAAACAATAAACAATAAACAATAAACAATAAACAATAAACAATAAACAATAAACAATAAACAATAAACAATAAATAATAAATAATAAATAATAAACAATAAATAATAAATAATAAATAATAAACAATAAACAATAAACAATAAACAATAAACAATAAACAATAAATAATAAACAATAAATAATAAACAATAAACAATAAACAATAAACAATAAACAATAAACAATAAATAATAAACAATAAACAATAAATAATAAATAATAAATAATAAATAATAAATAATAAATAATAAATAATAAATAATAAATAATAAATAATAAATAATAAATAATAAATAATAAATAATAAATAATAAATAATAAATAATAAATAATAAATAATAAATAATAAATAATAAATAATAAATAATAAATAATAAATAATAAATAATAAATAATAAATAATAAATAATAAATAATAAATAATAAATAATAAATAATAAATAATAAATAATAAATAATAAATAATAAATAATAAATAATAAATAATAAATAATAAATAATAAATAATAAATAATAAATAATAAATAATAAATAATAAATAATAAATAATAAATAATAAATAATAAATAATAAATAATAAATAATAAATAATAAATAATAAATAATAAATAATAAATAATAAATAATAAATAATAAATAATAAATAATAAATAATAAATAATAAATAATAAATAATAAATAATAAATAATAAATAATAAATAATAAATAATAAATAATAAATAATAAATAATAAATAATAAATAATAAATAATAAATAATAAATAATAAATAATAAATAATAAATAATAAATAATAAATAATAAATAATAAATAATAAATAATAAATAATAAATAATAAATAATAAATAATAAATAATAAATAATAAATAATAAATAATAAATAATAAATAATAAATAATAAATAATAAATAATAAATAATAAATAATAAATAATAAATAATAAATAATAAATAATAAATAATAAATAATAAATAATAAATAATAAATAATAAATAATAAATAATAAATAATAAATAATAAATAATAAATAATAAATAATAAATAATAAACAATAAATAATAAATAATAAATAATAAACAATGAATAATAAACAATAAATAATAAACAATAAATAATAAACAATAAATAATAAACAATAAATAATAAACAATAAACAATAAACAATAAACAATAAACAATAAACAATAAACAATAAACAATAAACAATAAACAATAAACAATAAACAATAAACAATAAACAATAAACAATAAACAATAAACAATAAACAATAAACAATAAACAATAAACAATAAACAATAAACAATAAACAATAAACAATAAACAATAAACAATAAACAATAAACAATAAATAATAAACAATAAACAATAAACAATAAACAATAAACAATAAATAATAAACAATAAACAATAAACAATAAACAATAAACAATAAACAATAAACAATAAATAATAAACAATAAATAATAAACAATAAACAATAAATAATAAACAATAAACAATAAACAATAAACAATAAACAATAATAAATAATAAACAATAAACAATAAACTAATAAACAATAAACAATAAACTAATAAACAATAAATAATAAACAATAAATAATAAACAATAAATAATAAATAATAAACAATAAATAATAAATAATAAATAATAAATAATAAATAATAAAATAATAAATAATAAATAATAAATAATAAATAATAAATAATAAATAATAAACTAATAAATAATAAATAATAAAAATAAATAATAAATAATAAATAATAAATAATAAATATAAATAATAATAATAAATAATAAATAATAAATAATAAATAATAAATAATAAATAATAAATAATAAATAATAAATAATAAATAATAAATAATAAATAATAAATAATAAATAATAAATAATAAATAATAAATAATAAATAATAAATAATAAATAATAAATAATAATAATAAATAATAAATAATAAATAATAAATAATAATATAATAAATAATAAATAATAAATAATAAATAATAAATAATAAATAATAAATAATAAATATAAATAATAAATAATAAATAATAAATAATAAATAATAAATAATAAATAATAAATAATAAATATAAATAATAAATAATAAAATAATAAATATAAATAATAAATAATAAATAATAAAATAATAAATAATAAATAATAAATAATAAATAATAAATAATAAATAATAAATAATAAATAATAAATAATAAATAATAAATAATAAATAATAAATAATAAATAATAAATAATAAATAATAAATAATAAATAATAAATAATAAATAATAAATAATAAATAATAAATAATAATAAATAATAAATAATAAATAATAAATAATAAATAATAAATAATAAATAATAAATAATAAATAATAAATAATAAATAATAAATAATAAATAATAAATAATAAATAAAAAATAATAAATAATAAATAATAAATAATAAATAATAAATAATAAATAATAAATAATAAATAATAAATAATAAATAATAAATAATAAATAATAAATAATAAATAATAAATAATAAATAATAAATAATAAATAATAAATAATAAATAATAAATAATAAATAATAAATAATAAATAATAAATAATAAATAATAAATAATAAATAATAAATAATAAATAATAAATAATAAATAATAAATAATAAATAATAAATAATAAATAATAAATAAAAATAATAAATAATAAATAATAAATAATAAATAATAAATAATAAATAATAAATAATAAAAATAATAATAAATAATAAATAATAAATAATAAATAATAAATAAAAATAATAAATAATAAATAATAAATAATAAATAATAAATAATAAAATAAATAAATAATAAATAATAAATAATAAATAATAAATAATAAAT
The DNA here is from genome assembly GCA_963082715.1 of Harpalus rubripes. Taxonomy (NCBI): domain Eukaryota; kingdom Metazoa; phylum Arthropoda; class Insecta; order Coleoptera; family Carabidae; genus Harpalus; species Harpalus rubripes. The sequence continues at coordinate 40,441,003 of OY720453.1, forward strand.
AATAAATAATAAATAATAAATAATAAATAAATAATAATAATAAATAATAAATAATAAATAATAAATAATAAATAATAAATAATAAATAATAAATAATAAATAATAAATAATAAATAATAAATAATAATAATAAATAATAAATAATAAATAATAAATATAAATAATAAATAATAAATAATAAAATAAAAATAATAAATAATAAATAATAAATAATAAATAATAAATAATAAATAATAAAATAATAAATAATAAATAATAAATAATAAATTATAAATAATAAATAATAAATAATAAATAATAAATAATAAATAATAAATAATAAATAATAAATAATAAATAATAAATAATAAATAATAAATAATAAATAATAAATAATAAATAATAAATAATAAATAATAAATAATAAATAATAAATAATAAATAATAAATAATAAATAATAAATAATAAATAATAAATAATAAATAATAAATAATAAATAATAAATAATAAATAATAAATAATAAATAATAAATAATAAATAATAAATAATAAATAATAAATAATAAATAATAAATAATAAATAATAAATAATAAATAATAAATAATAAATAATAAATAATAAATAATAAATAATAAATAATAAATAATAAATAATAAATAATAAATAATAAATAATAAATAATAAATAATAAATAATAAATAATAAATAATAAATAATAAATAATAAATAATAAATAATAAATAATAAATAATAAATAATAAATAATAAATAATAAATAATAAATAATAAATAATAAATAATAAATAATAAATAATAAATAATAAATAATAAATAATAAATAATAAATAATAAATAATAAATAATAAATAATAAATAATAAATAATAAATAATAAATAATAAATAATAAATAATAAATAATAAATAATAAATAATAAATAATAAATAATAAATAATAAATAATAAATAATAAATAATAAATAATAAATAATAAATAATAAATAATAAATAATAAATAATAAATAATAAATAATAAATAATAAATAATAAATAATAAATAATAAATAATAAATAATAAATAATAAATAATAAATAATAAATAATAAATAATAAATAATAAATAATAAATAATAAATAATAAATAATAAATAATAAATAATAAATAATAAATAATAAATAATAAATAATAAATAATAAATAATAAATAATAAATAATAAATAATAAATAATAAATAATAAATAATAAATAATAAATAATAAATAATAAATAATAAATAATAAATAATAAATAATAAATAATAAATAATAAATAATAAATAATAAATAATAAATAATAAATAATAAATAATAAATAATAAATAATAAATAATAAATAATAAATAATAAATAATAAATAATAAATAATAAATAATAAATAATAAATAATAAATAATAAATAATAAATAATAAATAATAAATAATAAATAATAAATAATAAATAATAAATAATAAATAATAAATAATAAATAATAAATAATAAATAATAAATAATAAATAATAAATAATAAATAATAAATAATAAATAATAAATAATAAATAATAAATAATAAATAATAAATAATAAATAATAAATAATAAATAATAAATAATAAATAATAAATAATAAATAATAAATAATAAATAATAAATAATAAATAATAAATAATAAATAATAAATAATAAATAATAAATAATAAATAATAAATAATAAATAATAAATAATAAATAATAAATAATAAATAATAAATAATAAATAATAAATAATAAATAATAAATAATAAATAATAAATAATAAATAATAAATAATAAATAATAAATAATAAATAATAAATAATAAATAATAAATAATAAATAATAAATAATAAATAATAAATAATAAATAATAAATAATAAATAATAAATAATAAATAATAAATAATAAATAATAAATAATAAATAATAAATAATAAATAATAAATAATAAATAATAAATAATAAATAATAAATAATAAATAATAAATAATAAATAATAAATAATAAATAATAAATAATAAATAATAAATAATAAATAATAAATAATAAATAATAAATAATAAATAATAAATAATAAATAATAAATAATAAATAATAAATAATAAATAATAAATAATAAATAATAAATAATAAATAATAAATAATAAATAATAAATAATAAATAATAAATAATAAATAATAAATAATAAATAATAAATAATAAATAATAAATAATAAATAATAAATAATAAATAATAAATAATAAATAATAAATAATAAATAATAAATAATAAATAATAAATAATAAATAATAAATAATAAATAATAAATAATAAATAATAAATAATAAATAATAAATAATAAATAATAAATAATAAATAATAAATAATAAATAATAAATAATAAATAATAAATAATAAATAATAAATAATAAATAATAAATAATAAATAATAAATAATAAATAATAAATAATAAATAATAAATAATAAATAATAAATAATAAATAATAAATAATAAATAATAAATAATAAATAATAAATAATAAATAATAAATAATAAATAATAAATAATAAATAATAAATAATAAATAATAAATAATAAATAATAAATAATAAATAATAAATAATAAATAATAAATAATAAATAATAAATAATAAATAATAAATAATAAATAATAAATAATAAATAATAAATAATAAATAATAAATAATAAATAATAAATTAAATAATAAATAAAATAATAAATAATAAATAATAAATAATAAATAATAAATAATAAATAATAAATAATAAATAATAAATAATAAATAATAAATAATAAATAATAAATAATAAATAATAAATAATAAATAATAAATAATAAATAATAAATAATAAATAATAAATAATAAATAATAAATAATAAATAATAAATAATAAATAATAAATAATAAATAATAAATAATAAATAATAAATAATAAATAATAAATAATAAATAATAAATAATAAATAATAAATAATAAATAATAAATAATAAATAATAAATAATAAATAATAAATAATAAATAATAAATAATAAATAATAAATAATAAATAATAAATAATAAATAATAAATAATAATAATAAATAATAAATAATAAATAATAAATAATAAATAATAAATAATAAATAATAAATAATAAATAATAAATAATAAATAATAAATAATAAATAATAAATAATAAATAATAAATAATAAATAATAAATAATAAATAATAAATAATAAATAATAAATAATAAATAATAAATAATAAATAATAAATAATAAATAATAAATAATAAATAATAAATAATAAATAATAAATAATAAATAATAAATAATAAATAATAAATAATAAATAATAAATAATAAATAATAAATAATAAATAATAAATAATAAATAATAAATAATAAATAATAAATAATAAATAATAAATAATAAATAATAAATAATAAATAATAAATAATAAATAATAAATAATAAATAATAAATAATAAATAATAAATAATAAATAATAAATAATAAATAATAAATAATAAATAATAAATAATAAATAATAATAATAAATAATAAATAATAAATAATTAATAATAAATAATAAATAATAAATAATAAATAATAAATAATAAATAATAAATAATAAATAATAAATAATAAATAATAAATAATAAATAATAAATAATAAATAATAAATAATAAATAATAAATAATAAATAATAAATAATAAATAATAAATAATAAATAATAAATAATAAATAATAAATAATAAATAATAAATAATAAATAATAAATAATAAATAATAAATAATAAATAATAAATAATAAATAATAAATAATAAATAATAAATAATAAATAATAAATAATAAATAATAAATAATAAATAATAAATAATAAATAATAAATAATAAATAATAAATAATAAATAATAAATAATAAATAATAAATAATAAATAATAAATAATAAATAATAAATAATAAATAATAAATAATAAATAATAAATAATAAATAATAAATAATAAATAATAAATAATAAATAATAAATAATAAATAATAAATAATAAATAATAAATAATAAATAATAAATAATAAATAATAAATAATAAATAATAAATAATAAATAATAAATAATAAATAATAAATAATAAATAATAAATAATAAATAATAAATAATAAATAATAAATAATAAATAATAAATAATAAATAATAAATAATAAATAATAAATAATAAATAATAAATAATAAATAATAAATAATAAATAATAAATAATAAATAATAAATAATAAATAATAAATAATAAATAATAAATAATAAATAATAAATAATAAATAATAAATAATAAATAATAAATAATAAATAATAAATAATAAATAATAAATAATAAATAATAAATAATAAATAATAAATAATAAATAATAAATAATAAATAATAAATAATAAATAATAAATAATAAATAATAAATAATAAATAATAAATAATAAATAATAAATAATAAATAATAAATAATAAATAATAAATAATAAATAATAAATAATAAATAATAAATAATAAATAATAAATAATAAATAATAAATAATAAATAATAAATAATAAATAATAAATAATAAATAATAAATAATAAATAATAAATAATAAATAATAAATAATAAATAATAAATAATAAATAATAAATAATAAATAATAAATAATAAATAATAAATAATAAATAATAAATAATAAATAATAAATAATAAATAATAAATAATAAATAATAAATAATAAATAATAAATAATAAATAATAAATAATAAATAATAAATAATAAATAATAAATAATAAATAATAAATAATAAATAATAAATAATAAATAATAAATAATAAATAATAAATAATAAATAATAAATAATAAATAATAAATAATAAATAATAAATAATAAATAATAAATAATAAATAATAAATAATAAATAATAAATAATAAATAATAAATAATAAATAATAAATAATAAATAATAAATAATAAATAATAAATAATAAATAATAAATAATAAATAATAAATAATAAATAATAAATAATAAATAATAAATAATAAATAATAAATAATAAATAATAAATAATAAATAATAAATAATAAATAATAAATAATAAATAATAAATAATAAATAATAAATAATAAATAATAAATAATAAATAATAAATAATAAATAATAAATAATAAATAATAAATAATAAATAATAAATAATAAATAATAAATAATAAATAATAAATAATAAATAATAAATAATAAATAATAAATAATAAATAATAAATAATAAATAATAAATAATAAATAATAAATAATAAATAATAAATAATAAATAATAAATAATAAATAATAAATAATAAATAATAAATAATAAATAATAAATAATAAATAATAAATAATAAATAATAAATAATAAATAATAAATAATAAATAATAAATAATAAATAATAAATAATAAATAATAAATAATAAATAATAAATAATAAATAATAAATAATAAATAATAAATAATAAATAATAAATAATAAATAATAAATAATAAATAATAAATAATAAATAATAAATAATAAATAATAAATAATAAATAATAAATAATAAATAATAAATAATAAATAATAAATAATAAATAATAAATAATAAATAATAAATAATAAATAATAAATAATAAATAATAAATAATAAATAATAAATAATAAATAATAAATAATAAATAATAAATAATAAATAATAAATAATAAATAATAAATAATAAATAATAAATAATAAATAATAAATAATAAATAATAAATAATAAATAATAAATAATAAATAATAAATAATAAATAATAAATAATAAATAATAAATAATAAATAATAAATAATAAATAATAAATAATAAATAATAAATAATAAATAATAAATAATAAATAATAAATAATAAATAATAAATAATAAATAATAAATAATAAATAATAAATAATAAATAATAAATAATAAATAATAAATAATAAATAATAAATAATAAATAATAAATAATAAATAATAAATAATAAATAATAAATAATAAATAATAAATAATAAATAATAAATAATAAATAATAAATAATAAATAATAAATAATAAATAATAAATAATAAATAATAAATAATAAATAATAAATAATAAATAATAAATAATAAATAATAAATAATAAATAATAAATAATAAATAATAAATAATAAATAATAAATAATAAATAATAAATAATAAATAATAAATAATAAATAATAAATAATAAATAATAAATAATAAATAATAAATAATAAATAATAAATAATAAATAATAAATAATAAATAATAAATAATAAATAATAAATAATAAATAATAAATAATAAATAATAAATAATAAATAATAAATAATAAATAATAAATAATAAATAATAAATAATAAATAATAAATAATAAATAATAAATAATAAATAATAAATAATAAATAATAAATAATAAATAATAAATAATAAATAATAAATAATAAATAATAAATAATAAATAATAAATAATAAATAATAAATAATAAATAATAAATAATAAATAATAAATAATAAATAATAAATAATAAATAATAAATAATAAATAATAAATAATAAATAATAAATAATAAATAATAAATAATAAATAATAAATAATAAATAATAAATAATAAATAATAAATAATAAATAATAAATAATAAATAATAAATAATAAATAATAAATAATAAATAATAAATAATAAATAATAAATAATAAATAATAAATAATAAATAATAAATAATAAATAATAAATAATAAATAATAAATAATAAATAATAAATAATAAATAATAAATAATAAATAATAAATAATAAATAATAAATAATAAATAATAAATAATAAATAATAAATAATAAATAATAAAT